>VZRI01013821.1:129077-237727 GCA_013397515.1 Upupa epops | reverse complement strand
GGGGCGGGGGTGTGGGGATGGGCATCTCTGCGGGACCTCGCAGAGTCCCTGTGAGGAGTGGGTACAGCATCGCTGCAGGGGCACCGGGAGCGGGTGCGCAGCCCCGGGGGATGTAGCAGGCGGTCACCCCAGAAGCGGGGCGTGTGTGTCTCTTGGCCAACTTTGGTGGCCGCCTGTGTCCGTTCCTCCACGAACCCCGGGTGCCCCTCGAGCCCAGACCTCCGCACGGGTTCCACAGCCCGGGGTGTGGAGCCTGGCAGAATTCGTCTCTCCAAACCAGCACCCCTCGCCGCGACGCGGGGTCCTCTGAGTTCCTGGGGACTGCCTGTGTCCGCGCCCGGTCACGGGCATCTCAGCAGCCCGCACCCCTGGGGCAGGCACCGCACAGTGCGGAGCCCAGAGCAGGGGTTGTTTTCTCCCCTCGTACCTTCTCTTGAAAACTACCTGGGCAGGAAACTACCTGTACACTCTGTTTGCCTCTCTCTGTGCTCCAAGAAGAGCAGTAGGCACAAGATCCCATTGCTTTCTGGTACTTTGTCTCCACACTGGACATAACCCCTCTGGCTCTTGTGGCCACCTCCCAGGACATGACTTGGCAAAAGTCCCCCCACCTCCCTGCTGGGCCCTTTGCCACGCTGGGTGTTGCAGAGGGAACAGATCTTGCCCCCTTTCTCCCTGGGCTGGATCACATCAGGCCTCATTGTATCCTCCCTGCTGGTAAGAGCCGAGCTGCCCCGGGCTGGCTGTGGCCCATCATAGCCAAGAGTCAGGCAGCCCCACCCTTCTTTTCTCCCAAAATACTGACACTGTCTTCAAATCAAGGATCTGTCTTTTTTTTTTAATGAAGGCAACACTGGCTTCTCTTCTGTTCTGTTTTCAACCTCTCTTCTGTGGCAACATTTTCTACCTCATCTTTGCAAAGCCTAAGACTAGGGAGATACTTCCCAGCCTGAGCAACAGAAAGCGTTGCTCTGTGCCCTGCTGGCCGCTGTCAAGGCTGGTGGGCTGCTCTTGGCTGTTTGGAGGCTCCTTGCTTTGGCACAGGCGCCTTGAGTGACATCTGAGGGTGGCTTGGCTTGTCCTGCCACTACTTGAAGGATGAACAGAGGGGCTGGGAGGGTTGGTACCTGCCCAGTGGGGTGGCTTGTTGATGTTGTTAGTCTACCAAAATACTCAGCTGCCAGGGTCCTAGAGGCCAGGCTTTCAGTGAAACATCACCAGTGGCAATGCTTACATTGAAATCACAGGTGACAGCAAGATGCTTTTCACTGTCACTACAGCTGAGCATCACTTCCTGCTTCCTAATGCCTTGATCTGAGCACCTGCTGCTGCTCTTCACCTCCACCTAGACATCCGTGAAGCATTATGATAAAATGCTGATCATGCTGAGTGGCATGATCTAGATGTCAGATGTTTAGGTTACTTGGTTGGTCTTAGGTTGGACTGGATGATCTTTAAGGTCTTTTCCAGCCTCATCAGTACTGTGATACTGTGAACAGGGTGTCCCAGGGGATGAAATCCTAAGAAATAGCAACCCATCCTCAGTTCAGCCATCATATGGGCAGGTGGCCAGTGGGCAGAGCCCCTGGGTGGGGACGGTGTGGCTAGGAGTAGGTATCTGTGAGGGTGTGATGTCCCTGTGTCCAGCAGCCCTGGCTCCTGTAAGAGCCAAGCCAACGTGCCCTGGCTCAGAGCTCACAGCAGGTTCCCATGACTGCCGGATGGAGCAGCAGTGGCCCTTGGAGTCACCCACTGAGTGGGCAGTGGGAAGCTGGTGGGAGAAGAAGGACTGCTGGTGTAAGTGGTTTGTTTATTTGCACAAGGGACAGACCCAATCTTGGCGGGTTGGTCTGTTTTCTTAGATAGAAGATGAATTAACTGAAATGATTAATTAATGCTGTGATGCGATTACCCTGAGCTTGCAGAGGAGCATAGGGTTTTTTCCCTCTTTAAACTGGCCCCGTGAGGATCCTGTTGATAATCAGGTTTCGTCACGGCTGGGGTTTTGCTGTTTTGTTTTTTAAAATGAAAATGACAAACACGGGGAAAAAAATCCGTTGCAAACACGGGGAAGAAAAATACTGGCTCAGGATGCGTGGCTGATGCAGAGCAGTCCTTAGCGCACCTTCAGGGTGGAGCTGTTCTCTGCCTGCCCTCCTGAGCCCCAGCCAGCGGCATCCACAGGGCTGAAAAGAGTTGATGAGTGCCCAGCTGAAGTGGCAGACACAGCAAGCTATCAGGGACAGCAACAGCAAAAAGAGAGGCTTCTTGCAAGGTGCTGCTGCGTTTGCACACGTGCAACTGCTCTTTCTGCGTGCACATACACAGCAGGTGTTGCATGTGTGCAAGCTGCACCCTTCTCCTCGCTGTGTTCAAGCAGGGCTTTGATGGGGAGCTTCTGGAGAAGCAGGCATTGTCCCTGAGCCAGGCTCTGCTTGGCCTGACACAGGGCTATGCCCTTGTTGCTTTCCAGTAAGCAAACGGGGTTTGCTCTGCATTTCAGCAGCTGTTCTGGACCGGTTCTAGGAATGCAGATTTAAAGAACGCATTTCAGGGAGGTATTTGAGTGCAGGCCCTGATGCAGCCAAGAAGTGGAAGTTTGGACCAGATCATTCCCCTTCTCTCTTCATCCCTCTCACATTCTCCCCTGATGACTGCTCCTAAGCCTGCCCTAGCACCAGCACCCACCACGAGCATGCCAGTCACAGCTGCTTACACCTTTGCTCTGGGGCTGCTCCTGGCACCCTCCAGAGATGCCTTTAGCCCAGAGGCTGTGACACATGGAGGAGGAACTCCAGCAAAGGCTCGGTTTATACCTTGTAAGATGTAAGTTTGCTGAGGAAATTAACTTCATTAGCCTGTCTGACCCTCGCAACACAGTGGCTGTGGGCACAGTGGTCCCCCTGACAAGCTCTGAAATTATTGCTGAAGCCACATGAACACCACCAACCATTCTACTCCGGTGTTAGGCAGGCTGCACACACTGGGTGCTGTTTCCATGACAGACAGCTGAGGATGGACATGTCCAACCACAGGGATGTTTGCTTGTCTTTAAGAGCCTTGCAGAGACGTTTCATCCTAGGCCAGCTGGCACAGAAAAAGCAGCAGCTGAGAAGTTTGTTCTTTAAAGGCAACACTCAAGTCTAAACCAGGTACCTCCTCAGACGCAGCAGGCTTCTACAGATCTATTGATGGTGGTACTGAGCTATCACGGACGGCTGTGCTCCTCTAGCCAAGGCAGCTAGGCAGAGAAACAGCCCCATTTGCTAAAAGAACTGCAATTAAATCTCATACATTTTATAGTACCTTGCAGCCTGGTGGGGTGAATGCTGGGGGCTGGTACTGGGTGCCTCAGCTGGAGGCATCTGGAGGAGAGGAGTGCTGGTGAAGTGTTGTCTGCTAGTGTAAGGCTCGTGGTGGAGCTGGGCACATTGCCCTTGAACAGGTTAACATCCTTGAGCTCTTTAAGCAAAACTGAAGTCTGATGAGGAGAGGCTGAGGGAGCTGGGGTTGCTTAGCCTGGAGAAGAGGAGACTCAAGGGGGACCTTCTCTCTCTCTCTCCCACTCCCTGAAGGGGGGTTGTTTAGGAGACTCAAGGGGGACCTTCTCCCAGGCAGCTAGCACCAGGACTAGAGGGCAGGGCCTGAAGCTGCCAGGGGAGGGTTGGGTTGGATGTTAGGAAGCCCTTCCTCCTGGAAAGGGTGACCAGAGCCTGGAATGGACTGCCCAGGGCAGTGGTGGAGTCCCCATCCCCGGAGGTGTTGAAGGACAGCCTGGCTGTGGCCCTTAGTGCCCTGGTCTGGCCTCTGTGGTGATGTTAGGTCCTGGGCTGGGCTGGGTGAGTTCAGAGGGCTTTTCCAGCCTCCATAAATCTGTGATTCTGTGTGAAATTCATATATCTGTGGGAAACTCGGAGATCCAGTTGTGCAGCACTGAGGTTTGAAAGCATCACTTCGCAAACATGATGTCCCGGGTCCTTACGTCTGCTGCAGGATGACTCTCAAGAGGTAAGGAATTTTGGCACAGAGCATCTTGCTTCAGTGGTCCCACCCTCACAGTGCTGGTGATGGCTGGACCCTGCCATGGGCAGTGTACCTTGCTGGAGAGCGACAGTATCCTTGTAGGGTCTTTGCACAGCTGAGATGGGCAGGAGCACACCCTGCACCCCGCCTTTCTGACAGTTTGGATCCATGTTCTGGAGCAGTCAGAGAGGAACGGAGACCAATGAAACATTTCTGGCATCAGCCTTTGGATGAGAATGGGCGTGAGCTACTTGGGCTTGGGTCTGCCTTTGCTCAGCACTTAGGAGCAGCACGTAGCATGGTATTTTCTGGGCTGCTTGCAGAACTCAGATCACCTACCATAAGTAATTCTCAATTCATTAAACGCTCTGCTACCACATGCAGCTGCAGGCAATGAGGTGAATAAACCCAGGGCTGTGGGGTGCTGTGTGCAGTGTTGGTTTAGGGCCATGGCAGGTTGTCACAGTTGGGCTGCCAGAGCAGAAGTGCTGCAGCTCACAAAGGTTTCCAGCCACAGTACAGCTCCCACTCGAGAGCCTCCATGGAGGGCAGCATGAAGAGGTTCGCAGGCAGTGTCTTTGCATGAGGTCTCTCAAAAGTTTCTTAGAGCTTTTCTCTGAGGAAGATCTGTAATCCCTCTCTGGCAGTCTGAAGCTATTCCAGCCTTCCTCACCATCCCTCCCCTCCTCTGTTGTCTACACAGAAGATGTTTCCTTCCTGCTCTCCTCCTCTGGTACCCACTCTTCCCAAACTGCCTGTCCATGCACAATTTCTGCTGCCACTGCTGTCCTTTATTCTGTTCTCAAGATGCTCAGTTGCCATTTCCAAACCCCAAACCCTCTGGCAGGCCTTGTGGCCAAGTGGGGTGCAATATTGTGCATTCCTTTTTATTAGCACCCTAAGGAATCCCATCTGCTGGCTGTCCCCAGGACTAGGAGTAACCTCTGGAACACCCGCTTCTGCTTGGCAGGGCCCGTGCACTGTCTCAACTTCCTGCCCTTGGCTCAGGGCACCGGGTCTACTTTCTGTCACCCACTGCTTAACAGACTTATTCATCTTCTCGAAGCCCCCCAGAGCCTCACCCTGCTCCAGGGGGCAGAGGGCTCTGCTTTCCATTGCCTGCTCTTTAACATCTCAGATGAACCCCTTCTATCTGCCGTGCCTCAGCTCTGGGATCAGTTGCTTCCAGAGAAACACAACCTTCTCCTCCTCTCCTGAGGCTTCTGCTCTGGCAGCCCAGCACCGTAACTCCAGCTGTATGAGCTGCATGCGCACCCACAACAGACAGGCGTGGGGACAATCCCTGGGGAGTTAGGGTAGCCTGGTACCTCAGCAAGGTTCAGGGACCTGGTGTGGGTGACCATGGCTGTGTGGGGATGTGACATGGTGAAGGGGCTTCCCTGCACTGGATTCTCCAGACAAGAGCTGAGCCCATCCCGTTTGCCTCCCCAGGCCGGGCCTGACCTTGACCCTGGGGCAAGCGGTGCCATTCTTTTAAGAAACCAGATCTTACAACTCCCTGGCCGCTTTCTCCCCTACCGCCTCCTCCAGCGCTCTTTCCCACAGGTGTCTGATCCCAGCTACTAACTGCTTCCTTGTGGAGAGCCCGGCAAATCCAGGCAGTCACCTGTTGCTGTAATCCTCTCCTTCCTTTTCCTCCGCTGGCTGAGCCTGAAACCCTTCCTGGAAGCCGGACCTGTAGGTTCTATTCAATCTTCAACACAGGGGTTGAAAAGAACACGAGCATCTCTCTGAGGCAGAGAGCATTAGTGCAGCAGACAGGAGGGGAGAAGCATGGCTGGTAGCCTGGGCTCAGCTGAGAGCAGAGCACCTTCCTGGCTCAGTGGCATGGGCTGAGCTCTTGCCACCAGCCCAGAGCCACAGCCAGGGCAGAGAGCATAGGAGGGAGGGAACGGTGTCCTGCCTACTCCTGCTTTGGGATGCAGGTGCCGTGAGCCTTCTCTCCCTGTGATGTTACCCAGCGAAGCTGGCATGGGTGTGGGTTGTGGTGGGGGGCTGCAGGTGCCATGCCTGGGAGCCATGGGCTGCACACAGTGGGTTAAGACTGGGCTTTGCCTTGCGAGGCGCTCGCTTGGCACACTCACTGCTAGTGTTACGCTGATGTGTGGTGTATTTGGCCTAATAATTGGGTTGCAGGTGGTTAATTACTGGTCAGAGTGGCCAGCTTGCTGCTGGGTTATTTATAGGAGTAACTTTTAACCACTTAAAACCCCCTTCTTACCCATTTGCTTCTTGTCTGGTAGTGCTGCGGGTGCATTGTGTTACCCTGTACAAGCTGCATGTGCCACGGGGCACGTCAGGGTGCAAGAGACACCGTTAGACGAGCACTGGGGAGGGTCACATCCAGGATGCCGGTGAGCAGGCTGAGCTGGGCACTACTGGTGTGAGCATCTTGTGAGCAAAGTCTTTGACCTGCAAGCACTTCTCATGGCCATGTGCACCCTGCATTGGATGGGGTGCTGCTGTTTTACTTTGGAATCCACCAACAACCACTGTTACCAGCAGCAGTGAAGGCAAAGGGGGCTCTGGGCGGGTGGTTGGTTGGGTTAGATGACTGCGACTCTCCCTTCTGGCCACGGCCCAGCACGTTTCTGAAACACGATGCACAACAACATGTTGAAAGCAGCGGGGGTCCTCTGCCCTCCTTGCCTCCCCCCTGAAAGCTGGCAGCTCCTGTGTTTACTGCTGCTCTGGAGGCTACAGGAAAACCATCAGAGACTCTCAGCTTGCCCCACGAGAACCAGTTGAATAGCAGAGGGAGAATTTACTCAATGCAAAAATGCCCAGATTTCCCCCGTACGTTACTGGGAAGAAGAAATTCCTTTGGTGTGATGGCTGAGACCTCCTCTAGAGCTGGATAAGGACTTTAAGTGCCCATCACAACCATTGCCATGCTGGGCTTTCATCTCCTTTCTTTTTTACTGATTTAGTTGTCTTCACTGTTCCTGATGCAGAGGCATGGGAGCAGCCTAACACCAGTCCAGCAAAGCCCTTCCTGACAGGACAAACCCAGGTTAACACCCCTCACACACACACAACCCCCCCCCCCAGCAGGCACAGGATCCTCTCCCCGTTTAATGCATTTCCAAGGTTCCGTTCCCAGTATCCAGGAGCTCTGTTTTCCTGCTCTTTGGAGGGTGTGACTGTAACCAGAAGAATCCTTCACTAGCTGTAAACTGGTGCCGTGACTCAGGAACCGATGACACATGAACTGTCACCCTTCCATGAGTGTTCTTTCCCCTCTGTGACATCAGAGATATCCTTCCAGCATCTCTCTCTCCTCTCTTTTCTTGTCCCTCATCTCCTCACATCCTGGCTGTGGCTGCACTAGCTGCCCAGCTCCACATCACATCCCATCACATCTAATCCCATTAAGATTTTCAGTCTCTCGGTGCTTCCTGGAAGGCCAAGACAAGCAGCTGGCCAGCAGCCGGGCTGGCCTGGCTTTTTCCAGCAGCTACACTGGAGCTGATATGGCTCTACTGAGCCAGAGCAGAGGGTGCTGTAAACCTTCCCCTGGGCCATCTCTGTGGAGGAGGGAGCCAGCCTCCCTCCCTCTTGAAGACAGAGAGCACACACAGTCCTACAGGGTTCATCCAGCCAGGAGCTGGCAGCCACAACCATCCCATCCCTGCCAGGGCTGAAGCCCTTGAGCTCAAGGTCTCCTCAGCTTTGTCATTCCTGTGGAGGGCTAACTGCACCCATGCAAAGCGTCGGCCCATCTCCCCCGGGAGCACCTCGCACTCGGAAGCATCTGTGGAAGCAATGGTTTGGCTGACTCCTTCCCCTATGAACGGTTCTTTCCTGACTGGTGTGGGAGCACAGGGCTTGGTTTCTGCTGGTGGTGCTTGCCAAGGCTGCTGGGTGTGTGCTCAGCCCAGCTCATTCCTTGGCTCTAGCTGCACATGGACCACTCTGCCCCCATACCTCCCAGGCCTGAGGATGAGAACGGGGCTGGGATGAAAGCAGTGACAGAGCAGGCAGCAGGGGCAGCTGGTGGTGTCAGGGATGGGCACAGGGAAACTGTGCAGTACAGGGAGCAGAGGCAGGGGATGTGGCCTGCAGCAGGGTCTCACGCCACAGCTCAGGGTGCCGCCACCACATGAACATGTGCAGATACCAGCTGCTCCCCATGGCTTTACTCCAGCCATGGGGAGGGTGGCCATGTGAGGAGGGATGGGCTCAACAAAAGGGAGCAAGACTCGCTGTCTTGCAGGGGTTGACTGTTCACCAGGTGCTCAGTCACTAGCTGCACTTGATGGAGCACCTGCCTCTAGCCAGTGCAGACCTTTTGGAGCATCAGTAGTCCACAGCAGGGCTGTCTCCTTTCCTGTGTGATGACAGACTGCAGGACACTTCACAGAACCACAGATTTATTGAGGCTGGAAAAGCCCTCTGATCTCACCCAGCCCAGCCCAGGACGTAACGACCACAGCAGCCAGATCAGGGCACTAAGGGCCACAGCCAGGCTGTCCTTCAACACCTCCAGGGATGGGGACTCCACCACTGCCCTGAGCAGTCCACTCCAGGCTCTGCGCACCCTTTCCAGGAGGAAGGGCTTCCTAACATCCAACCTAACCCTCCCCTGGCAGCTTCAGGCCCTGCCCTCTCATCCTGGTGCTGGTTGCCTGACCCCCCACCTGACTACAACCTCTCTTCATGGAGTTTGTGAGAGGAAGGAGGACCCCCTGAATCTCCTCCAGGTGCTGACAGGGTGTGAAGGACTGCCAGAGTAGCACACAAAGTGCGTGGCTAGGAAATAGCAGGAGCTTTGTGCAGTGCCTTCAAGTGTCCCTCTGTGACCCTGGAGGGGTAAGCAGGACTGGCGTTGACCTTTTGCTCTGGAGCTCTGTCCTCACCAGACAGCGCTGGCATTCAGACTGCGTCGTGGACCCAAAGCTGTGGCCACCCTCACCAAGTGCTGCAGTGGCCACAGAAGTCCTTAGCAAAAAGAGGTACTGTTGGTGCAGAGTCAGATGCTCCTACAGGCTTTGACAGAGAGGACAAAACCAGACAGAAGTCACTGCCACAAGTCCCCGTGGGGAGGAGGTTAGTGATGGCCTTTTCTGTAGCTGAGAGAGCACCCACCAAGTGCTGCAGACAAGAGATGATGTGGAGGGGCTGAAAAGACAGTTGGTGTCACAGGCAGGGGTCTCAGCCTCAGAAGCCCCTCTGAAGTGGCCTCTGAGCAATGCAAGCATGGAGTGCAAAGGGGATGGAGACAGGGAGGGGGTCTGTGGGACAAAGCATGTGGGGGAAGGGAGAGGAGAAACATGCTCCTGGAGGCACAGGAGGAGAGAGGTGGGCACTGGGAGGCAAAGGGGAAGTATTTAGTGGGGAAACCGCAGGGCCTGGAGAGGTCTCTTGGTGTCTGGGGGCCTCAAAGTGATGGGAAGAGTGCTGTCGCTGCTGTGAGAGTGGAGATGGAATTACACTAGTGAGTGCAGGACTGGCACTTTCTTGTGTGCTCCCTCCATCCTTGGGAACATCTGTGGGGCACTGGCAGAGCTGGGGCTGCTAGGGGCAGTGCCCCACATCCAAGCCTTATACATGCACAGCCTGGATGCTGTCTATCTCAGGCAAAGGGCAGGACATGTGCTCCCAGTGCCCAGCTCATGGTTTGGCCAGCCCCTCCGAGGCCTGGGGGATTCATAGCATATCTGGCCTGCTTGCAACTCCACGCTGAGCTGCCTGCCCTGCTCAGCAAAGCAAAAGCAGTGCTGGTCTGTCACACTGAGCTTGGAGAGGGTTTCAGGCATAGAAAAGAGATACGGGCAGCAGAAGATGGAGCAAGAAGAGATGCCCAGTAGGCTGGGGCTTAGCAGAAAACAGGCTGTCTGAGGTGAGTGTGAGCGGTGCCTGTATCTTCTGGCTTGTACAGGTTGGACATCTGTGTCGCACGTATCTTCACATCCTTCTCCATTTTCATTCCTCCTCCTGTCCTATAAATGGGAGATGGGTTTATTTTTACCCTTTGGTGAAGCCTCCTTTTCCACGGTTGCAGTTGCCTGTGGCTCAGCACACCAGGCTCAAACAAGACCTCTGTGTGGGCACCTAACATGCGCTTGGGGCTGTGCTGGTCTTTTCCTTCTTTGCTTATTGTGACCCGTTTTTTAGAGTGGGGTGAAACGGAATCTTCTTTCTTCAGGAAACTGAGAGCAGAAGCCTCTATTAAAGCTGGTAATTAATTAAATGCAGTTGGAAGGGGGTGCTGGGTCGCAAACTAAAGTGATAACAATGAAACCCTCATTTTAGCAGAGGTCTCTTTTCAAGATTTTCCTCCTGGAGGAGCTGGGGTAGATGTCTGCTTGATTGCTAGCTTTGTCTGATGGGTTTGAGTAGCTGTTACAGGAATGACAGCTAAATCTCCCCATCTCACTAAAGCAAAGAATTTGAAACTCATTTACACCTAAAGCAGCCCCCAGACTGCCAGGATGATGTGGTCCAAAGCCACTTCATAGGCTGCCTGCTTTTCTTTTTCACATCCCTGGCCGGGTGCCCAAGAAGGATGGCAGCAGCACCTGTTTGCTCTCTCCCTAGATGCATCCCTTACTCTTGAGACTGAGACTAAGGCTGGGCAGAGCCACCAGGCTTCCTCACACTGGACAGTATTTGGTATTAAGAAAGAGATGGAGCAGCTGGGCTGGGTCCAGAGGGCAACAAGGCTGGGAAAGGGACTGGAGGGAAAGTGATGAGGAAAGGCTGAGAGAGCTGGGGGTGTTTAGCTTGGAGGAGACTCAAGGGGGACCTTCTCCCTCTCTACAACTCCCTGAAGGGAGTTTGCAGTCAGGCGGGGATCAGGCTCTTCTCCCAAGCAACCTGCACCAGGACAAGATGGCAGGGTCTGAAGCTTCCAGGGGAGGGTTGGGTTGGATATTAGGAAGCCCTTCCTCATGGAAAGGGTGACCAGAGCCTGGACTGGACTGCCCAGGGCAGTGGTGGAGTCCCCATCCCTGGAGGTGTTGAAGGACAGCCTGGCTGTGGCCCTTAGTGCCCTGATCTGGCCTCTGGGGTGATGTTAGATTGTGGGGGGGCTGGGTGAGCTCAGAGGGCTTTGCCAGCCTCAATAATTCTGTGACACCTTCCAGATAAACACTGTGAACAGCAAGCATGGCAAGCGAGGTGGCACTTTAAAATAAAGTCTAAACTGATACCATAGTGTTACCCATCACCATGTGGTGTAAGCAGTCTGTTAGGGCACTGGGTGTAAGCTGGAGCACAACTCACCTCAACGTGAGGAAGAACTTGACTGTGAGGGTCACAGAGCACTGGAATGGGCTGCCAGGAAGGTAGTGGAGTCTCATTCTCTGGAGACTTTCAAGGGCCACCTGGATGGGTTCCTGTGTGACCTGCCCTAGGTTCTATCATCCTGCTTGAGCAGGGGGTTGGACTCCATGACCCCTGGAGGTCCACTCCAAGTCCTAATGATCTGTGGATCTGTGTATCCTCTGACCTTGAAATGCACAGGTGACTAGGTGGGATGGCGGCAGTCGTTCTGCCCATGGTTCTTGCCATCACTCATAAATAACCCCATGGAGCTGGCTTCACCCTCTGTTTCTGTGGCTGGGCTACCTACAGCTGCACAGTGACAGGGCACTGGTGGGGTGAGCTTTCCTCATCCACACTGCGTGCTGATGGCACTTGTGTGGCCCCCTTCCCTCACCTATGCCTCTTGGGGCAGTGCCGTGAGCTCGGCTGTCCTGGCTTACAACAAAGTGTTCGAGGGCCGAAGCAGAGAACAGGGAGGGCTCACCCTCCGATCATGGTCATGGAACAGGCAGGCTCAACTTAGGGAAAATAAAATCAATTTACTTTAAACAACATCACCCAGCACCAATTACAGACAGAGATACAGGTGGTTCCCAAATCAGACAATCACAGACTGATTGAGGCTGGAAAAGCCCTCTGAGCTCATCCAGCCCAGCCCAAGATATAACATCACCCCATCGGCCAGACCAGGCACTAAGGGCCACCTTCCTGCCACCTTTCTGCTTTCTTCCCAAGCCGAGCTCTTTCCTTCTCAGGGGAAAACCCTTCACAGTCCCCCCAGTGGCAACAAGGCATCCCTGCCATGGGAAGACAGTCCTCCACGAACTTGTGCTGGTGTAGAACTTTCTCAGGCTGCAGTTCTCCCAGTGAGAGGACCACAGAATGGTAGGGGATGGAAAGGACTTGTGAAGATGGTCTAGTCCAACCCTCCTGCAGAGGGGGATCACACACAGGCGATCACACAAGAACATGTCCAGGTGGGTTCTGAGTGTCTCCAAAGTGGGAGACTCCACAGCCTCTCTGGACAGCCTGTTCCTGCCCTCTGTCACCCTCACAGTAAAAAAGGTTTCCCTTTAGTTTAAATGGAACCTCCTTGTCCTGTCACTGAGCACCATCAATAGGAGTCTGGTCCCATCCTCCTGACACTCACCCTGCAGAGAAGGGACCACTGCACTGTGGCCAAAGGGCTGTTCCCAGCTCTGTTTTTGGCTCTCTCCCTGCAGCCTCATGAGTCCTCTCCATTGCTAAATGGGGACACAGAGGGTGTCTTCAAGGCACTGCTGGGTGAAGGCTGCAGTGGCAGAGAGAAAACCAGCAACACCCGGAGATTCTCCAGCACTAGCCAAGAGCAGTGCTGACCTGGGGAACCGAGGAGGTGGCAAACCCTGGGCACAAGCTATGATATTCTCCACTTCTGTCTCTGTTCCCCTCGCAGATCCCATGCACAACCTCTCTGCTCAGCCCTGGCAGGCGAAGATGGCCAACCTGACCTACGACAACTTCACTGTGGGCAACCGCTCTGAGGTGACCATCCAGCCTCCCACCAACTACAAGACGGTGGAGCTGGTTTTCATCGCCACAGTCACTGGGTCGCTCAGCCTCGTCACAGTGGTAGGAAACGTCCTGGTGATGCTGTCAATCAAAGTGAACCGGCAGCTCCAGACTGTCAACAACTACTTCCTCTTCAGCCTGGCCTGTGCAGACCTCATAATTGGGGTCTTCTCCATGAACCTCTACACACTCTACATCATCAAAGGCTACTGGCCACTGGGGGCTGTGGTGTGCGACCTGTGGCTGGCCCTAGACTACGTGGTGAGCAATGCCTCTGTCATGAACTTGCTCATCATCAGCTTTGACCGGTACTTCTGTGTCACCAAGCCCCTGACGTACCCAGCCAGGAGGACCACCAAGATGGCGGGGCTAATGATCGCTGCTGCATGGATATTGTCCTTCATTCTCTGGGCCCCTGCCATCTTGTTCTGGCAGTTCATTGTAGGCAAGAGGACAGTCCCTGAAAGGGAGTGCTACATCCAGTTCCTCTCCAACCCAGCAGTGACCTTCGGCACAGCCATTGCTGCTTTCTACCTGCCTGTGGTCATCATGACGGTGCTGTACATCCACATCTCCCTGGCCAGCAGGAGCAGAGTGAGGAGGCACAAGCCTGAAAGCAGGAAAGAAATCAAAGGAAAGTCCCTCAGGTTTTTCAAGGGCCCGCTGATCAAACAGAACAACAACAACTCTCCCAAGAGGGCCGTGGAGGTGAAGAAGGAGGTGAGGAATGGGAAAGTGGATGACCAGCCTTCAGCACAGACAGAGGCCACTGGCCATCAGGAGGAGAAAGAGACTTCCAACGAGTCCAGCACTGCCAGCATGACACAGACCACAAAAGACAAGCCCACAGCAGAAGTGCTGCCAGCAGGGCAAGGACAGAGCCTCTCCCATCCTCGTGTGAACCCGTCTTCCAAGTGGTCCAAGATTAAGATCGTTACCAAGCAGAGTGGGACCGAATGTGTCACTGCCATTGAGATCATCCCAGCCAAGGCAAAATCCTCTGACCACAACTCCCTGACCAACAGCCACCCGGTCAATGTTGCCAGGAAGTTTGCTAGCATCGCCAGGAGCCAGGTGCGCAAGAAGCGCCAGATGGCAGCCCGGGAGAAGAAAGTCACTCGCACCATCTTTGCTATCCTGTTAGCCTTCATACTCACGTGGACTCCGTACAACGTGATGGTCCTCATTAACACCTTCTGTGAGACCTGTGTGCCTGAAACGGTGTGGTCCATTGGCTACTGGCTCTGCTATGTCAACAGTACCATCAACCCAGCCTGCTATGCCCTCTGCAATGCCACGTTCAAGAAAACCTTCAAGCACCTGCTCATGTGCCAGTACAGGAACATCGGCACTGCCAGATAAACTGGCACTCAGGGTCCATGTCAGCAAAATTTGGAAGCCCTTCCCTTTGCCTCCTTTGCTGGGAGAGGCAGTGGTGATGGTGGTGGCGGTGTCCTCTGCTCCCCACTCACAACAACGCAGACTGTGCAGTGATCGCAGGTGATGCCCTGACAAAGGTCCAAAGCAGCTCTGAGCTGCAGCTTCTTAAAGTCACCCTGGGCCTGGGGACTCATTGGGGAGCCACTGAGAAAGCGAGTGGCAAGAGGAGATGTGGTCACCAGAAGCCCTCCCCAGCTCCCTCCACTCGAGAGGCCGGCCAAACAGCATCGGTGTTTGTCCTACGGCTGGATGCTGCTTCTTCCCTGCCTGACTGGCTCCAAGGACTCAGAGCTTGTCTGCACTCAGACAGCCTAATGCTGGAGGCATCCGAACAGGCTCCTCACCCAGCTATCATCCAAGAAATGAACAGAAACCAAGGCCAAACATTTGCCAGCCATCTTGGACCAGGCTGGCTCCAGGATGCTCACAGAGAGACCTGCTGGCCCTCCCGAGACCCTAGCAGAAGGTGGCAAGCTCCTGCCTTTTCCTTGAGAGATGCTGTCACACATCCCAGGGCAGAGACTGGGGGTGGGGGCAGAATTTCTCCTGGGCTTCGTTTCTGCTCTTCCCTTCATGTTCTTTCTGCTCTGCGCCAATTGCTGGCTGGAGAGACAACAAAGGAAGTGTCTCACTAGTGGGTGAGATGAGTGAAACCCAGTCACCTCCTACCGAGAGGGAAACTGCAACATCAAAGCAAAGCAGTGCTGCAGGGCAGGATTTCTCTCCATGGCCCTGGGAAAAGTGTGGCTCCTAAGAAGTGGGCAGAAGCAGTGAAAAATAGCTGTCTTTGGAAGGGACAGGAGGAGCTGGATGCCTCAGAGGGGGTTGGGAAGAGGGTCTGCACTGTGGCCAAGGTGCCTTGTGTCTCAGCTGGGCCGTGAGCAGGTCCCTGCTCTCCCCATGCCAGGTGTGGGACTCCTGAGGGTGGAAGAGGATGGCAGTGGCCTCCAGCCATGCTCCTGCCCCAGATGCAGGGGATGCCCCAGGGAGGCCTAAGAAGCCAGCTGCTGAGCTTTGTACATGGACCTAACCGTGTTGTTGGTGTTGTGGTGGAGCCCTCAGCATGCAGGCTTCAGCCAGCGTCTCCAGCTCCCTCCCAGCCAACCTGTGTGTACAGCCCAGACCACCTCTGGGGCTGCTCCCAAAGCCAGGTCTCTACAAGTGTTGGACATGGAGAGGTGCAGGCAAGGAATGAGCCGGGACAACGCTGGCACTGGCAAACTCTGAGACCATATGTCCTTCCCATCCCCACACCAGGGCAATGCTGGGGAACCTGGAGAAAGGCTGCCTCAGCACAGCTGGGGACAGGTCCCTGCTCCTGCCTTTAGGAGAACTTGCACAGCAGTGCCCCAACTGCTTGGCGGTCCTCTTGTTTTCTTAAACTGTTACAACCATGTCCCTACCCCCCAGCCCCGTGACAAATAAAGACCTCAGAACAGAAAGCAGCATGAGGAGGGAATGAGTTGTCAGCCTGTCACTCCCCGCCAGATTCCCCACATCCCCGTATTTCCCACAGCACAGGGATGGCAGCCCTATCCGTCCTCCTGAGATTGAGTGGAGGGCAGCCCTAAGCACTGCCAAGCAAAAGCCATCAAGTCTAATCCCGTGTGTGTGCCCCACCAGCCAGAGACTCCTCTGCTGGTCCTGATGGGGTTGGCAGAGCTGGGGTTTGATGGGGAGTGCAGCCCACAGGCACCTTGTGGTAATGACAGGTGAGCTGGGATTTTGATTTTTAAAGACTTTTATTGGAAAAGAAAACAAACCCCATTTTCCAAAACAAGTGAAAGCTCCCACCTACAAACTGGTGTCTCTGTGTTGAAGGTGGGGGAGCTACAGCCCTGGTGTGGACACACGGAAGTGATGGACATGAGGGGGCACAGTGTAGCAGGGCAGTCGTGCCCTGGCTGCAGGAATGCTGCAAGAATTGCCCCATGCTGACAGCAGTCCTCACGTGTGTGAGTGGGCACTCTGCACCCCCAGCACCAGATCCTGGGTCTCACCAAGCAACATGCTAAAGGCACACTCATTTGTGCCAGAGGGTAGAAAAATGTGTGTTCCCGTCCCAGCTCCATGTGCATCCCAGCAGAGAGGAGGTAAGGGAGGAGAGAGGACAGCCCCTCCTGTGGGATGGGTGGGTCTGCTTTCTACAACACTAATGATTAAAACAAGGCATCTCAGTGAAAGAGAACATCATGGAGAGGAGTAAGGAGGGGTGAGGAAAGAACAGAGACTGGAGCATGGGCCAGCTGCTGCTGGGCATCCAGCCCCATAGGCACTGTTGAGGAGCCAGTGAGGATGCTGGCTTTCCACTCTAGTCCTTCCCCTTGCCCTTCTTTGCTGTATCCAAGAAACACAAAGAACAAAAGTTAGTGCATCTGCTGGCAGCTCACTGATCCCACAGGCACTGCGGTGGCAGAAATGTAGCCAGCACAGCACTGGAGCCGCATTCCTGTGAGCAGCCTCCCCCCACCATGCAAACCCACATTTTGGATCAGCCTCTCTGAGCAGAGGGAGAAATCTCTATCCCACTAAAGCTAGCAATGACTTGCAGGGGGGAGATGTAGGGTTTTTCCCAGTAGCACCTGCATCCCACCCAAAGGGCAGGTGAATTTTGGGGCTGCCACGTGTGCTGATGCAGAGGAAAGAACATCCTATGTGGTCCTCCACACCATCAGCAAAACACAGCCCCAGTAAGCCAAGCTATCCCCAGAGGGCCCCTACATGGATCCCAGCAAGACCCTTGTCAGGGAAGGAGTGGTGGGGACTCACTTTTGGACTTTGACTTGACCTTGGAAGAGCAGGGCTTGGTCACATAGACAATGTCCTCACACTGCGCATTGTACAGGGCTTTCTTCAAGACACCAGAGCGAGTCTTCACACCTGTCTGAGCACTACACCCCCCCCAGCTTTCAAATTTGTACTTGCAGTCGGCTGGAAGAGAGGAGAGACATTAGAGCCAGCCAGGAATGAGCATGGGCACCAACCTCGGCCCCAGGTGGGTCCCCTGCCACCATGCACCCACCTCCAAACTTCTTTTTCCAGTTGCAGGGCACCTTGCACTTCAGCTTCTTACTCTCGTCTTTGCAAGATCCTTCACGGTAGCCTGGGCCACAGTCCCTGTTATTGGGAATGCAGGGTCCCCAGTGCCAGTCCTCACACTCAGAGCCATCCTTCTTCACTTTCTCTGCAAGGGAATGGAGAACAGTTGCCCTCTCAGGGACAAGAGAATAAACCTGGGCCTGCCCCAACCAGCCCACACTGCTGCTCACCTTTCTTATTCTTGCCAGCCTCGGCAGTGGCAACCAGCAAGATCAGCACCAGGAGGAGGAGACCCCAGACCTGCATCCTGTCTGAAGAGGAAGAGAAGGATGAGCCACGTGAAGTGTTGGGGTGCAGTGCAGTAGCAAGGGGCCGGGGTGCAGTCAGCCTGGGAGTGAGACAGAAACCATCTCCATTGTATTTGTGCCTCTGTGTGTGGTGCATGTCCCCACACCCTGCTCACTGTCACTCATCAGACCACGAGTATTCATTGCAGCAGGAAGGTTAATTGTGCATCTCAGCAACTGCCAGTTGTCAGGAAGCTGCTGGCCTGGGAGTTTGTTCCCATCCCTGCAGCCCCCAATGGTCCTGCATGAGGCTGAAACACTCTGGGGGGCCCTCTGCACCCCACACAATAGAGGGGAAGGCCCTTTGGTTGGGTACAGGTGGGCTCAGAGCCCATGCTGCTCCTGCCTCCAGAAAGTAAACCAGCAGTCCCTGCATGCATGCTGGCAACAGTGATCTTGGTTCCCTGTGCTGGTCCTCAGCCCCTTTCCTCCTGTAGTTCTTTGTACAGCAGCAGGCTGCTGCTTCCACACCAAATAGCCCTGGTGTTGGAGAATCACAGCTGCCACGATGTCTTTTTCCAGCTCTAGAGAAATCCAGAAGGGGTAAGAAAAAAGCCAAGCAAAACAAACTCACTGCCATGAGGGGCCTGAGAGCTAAAGTAACACATTAAACACTAAAAATAAAAAACTATGTTGGAGTGATGGAGTGGGAGAGCTGCACCCACTGTGCAGCTAGCAGAGCTCCTGGGAGCAGGTCAGGAACCAGAGTACATGCATACAAGAGAGCAGCTCCCTGGGAGCCTGCATCTCCCACCACAGTGGCTTTAGGACAGATGATGGCTCCCCTCCATGGCTGCCACCGGTGCCATAACTAGACAGCAGTGTAGACATGCATAGCCAATGTTTCAAGTCTGGTGCCCCTTTCCTGCTCCTCCAAAGCCTTCTAGGATTACACCCATATCTGTTTGGCAGCAGCCAGATGGCCTTGGCAGGACTGGGCTTTAGGTCAGGGTGGATCGCATGCACCAGACATCAGTGCAGGGAAAAGCTCTGAGTCATTTTTTACCATCCCCACACTCCCCAGGCAGTGTGCAGGAAAACAGCTCCCCACAGTCAGGCACTCACTCACCTTTCATGTGTCCACTGCCACAAAGCTGTCCACTTTGTTCTGTGTTGAATTAACAGAGAATTACACAGCCCACTTGGCTCAAGGTGTAGCTGAGGGGGTGAAATCTGCCTTTCCCCTGCCCAGCCTGGCTGGAAGCCATTCTGCTCATCACAGTGTGGCTCAGCCCTGTTTCCACCCTTCCAGTTGCCTTCAACGGGGGCAAGAGCTCAGCCCGGACTGACCAGTTGCAGAGGACAAGGCTAGGGCTGAACTGAGTTACGGACACCTCTGTCCCACTTTCTGCAGCTGCTTGGATGAGTGTTTATGTATTTAGCACAATCAGCCTCAGGAGTCCCAGGTATTTGGGGTCAGCACCCCTCAACGAAGCAGCACCTCAAACACCTAAATATTCAGAACAGCCCCCTGATTTCAGGTGATCTGTAAGCTTCTTCCATCTTGTGTTGCAGAGCTTTTCCCTTGTACCAGCACTCACCTCCCAGATCAGTTTCTTCCTGCTCTGGTCCTGTGAGTGCCCAGGACAGACAGCCTCAGCTGCCACTCTCACCCCTGCCTCACCTCCAGTCAGGTACAGCCTCTGCTCCCCAGAGCACGGGTGCTGCGGGGCCCTGGCCCCTGTGGATGGAGGGATGGGGGAGGGAGGGCTCCGTGGAGCAGCTTAGCTACAGCCTCAGGGTCTCCTGGAGCTGCTCCCTGGCTTTGCCTGACATCACATCCCCCAGGCAAAGGTCTGCAGGGGCCCTCAGCCGCGGCTCATCCTAAAGCATTCCGAAAGGAGAAAGAATGCAGTTTCCCAGTTTTTTTTTCCAGCCAGCCTGATGCCTTTGTCCGCCAAACAAGTGCTGTTCCTGGTCGGGCTGCGTGATCGCACAGTCCAGCTGCACCCGCATCCCCGCGGAGCCCTGGCTCCTCTCCCGCTGGGAATCTGCCGGGCTCTCACACCGCCTTGTGCTCTCCCAGGAGCGGGCTGCACATAGGGAGCAGCCTGGAGCCTAGTGCAGGACACAGCTTCCTCCACAGCTCCTGTCCCGGAGCGGGGGCTGCTGGACTTTCCGTGACCCCCATTCCCGCTTCCAGCAGCGGGACCCCTGGGCTCGGCTCCCGTCGCAGCTGGCTGAGGCTGGGGCTGCGTGCGAGACTGCTGCCCTCTCCGCGGGCTGCGCTGCCCTCCAGGCTCCGGCAGGTGAGACCAGCGACTGGGGAACCCATTGCCCGGGGTACTCAGTACTTCGCCAGCAGGGGAGGAGTGGAGTGACTGAGTTTTTCCCCGTGGGCCAAAGCGTTAGCGGGACCAGTAGGTACCAGAGGGGAGCAGGGAGCCCCGAGGGCTTTCCCTCGCCTTCCCCTCCCAACGGAAAGGTGCTCGGAGGGAAAGGATTCGCTCTGCGTCCTGAGGGAGATAAAGGAGTAGGCAGCGGCCCTCCACGCTTCGACCCTCTTCCCCTGGACAGCCCCTTCCCCTCTGCTCGATGTTACCCCTCGACCACCGGAGAGGCTGGAAGTGGTGAAGACCCCGCTCCGGGGCAGCAATCCAGCTATGGCTTAACATCTCCAACGTCCTGAGCTGAGCCCTCACCGAGCCGCTGCGAGCTGCCCTCATCAGGGGGGAAAGATGCAGAGACCCCGCGCCAGTGCCTCAGCTCCCGCCTGCTCTCCAGGACCCCTCTCTCCCTCTGCCTCCTGCACTGCCTCGCAGGCCACTCTGCGCCCGAGGGGCTGCCGCTCCCGAGACCCTGCCACAACCGCCTTCCCGCAGCTCAGCCTCAGCCAGGACGGCTCACAGGCACTCACTCTCTCCTAGACCCTCACTCCCTCCCTCACCTGCGGAGCGGAGCTCCCGTCTCTGTGTGGCGACCAGGAGCGGCCACTGAGACTCGGTCGGGCTGGCAGCAGCAGCACAAAACGTGGTTTTTTTGTTAGGTTTTTTCCCCCAACTCTCTCCCAGGCTCCTCCTCCGGCCCCCGGCCTGGGCAGGCCCAGCGGAGAAGGGGCGGCCCCGAAGGCAGGGCCGGGCAGGGAGGGCGGAGCGCTG
The DNA here is from genome assembly GCA_013397515.1 of Upupa epops. Lineage (NCBI taxonomy): Eukaryota > Metazoa > Chordata > Aves > Bucerotiformes > Upupidae > Upupa > Upupa epops. The sequence continues at coordinate 216,939 of VZRI01013821.1, read as the reverse complement.
GCCTGGTGGCCCCTCGCTGCAGCCGGTCTGCCCAGAGGTCACCTGGTTCTGCTGCTTTCGCTGCTCCTCAGCTCGCATCCCCGCTTGGGATCCGCGAAGCTCTGAGGTTCAGCTGACCCTGCAGCCCAGCAGCACCCAGTGGCTGAAGGGGTGGAAGCCAGACGGCCAGCTGGAGCCCGCTGCTTGAAGATCCATGGGAAGATGGGCCCTGGGGAAGCACAGTGTCTCCATCAGCTCCCTGCATGCGGCTTTCCTCAAGGCCACTGGCACCGAATGGCTGACCTTTCATGGTCTCTGCCCTTTCCACCCTCTTCTGCCTGCTCAGCCCTTTGTGCAAGGCCCAGGGAGGTATCACCTGCTCAGCCACACTGCAGTGCTTCTCCTTGAACAAGCAGCAAGTGATGTGACATCTGACTGCTGTTTGGGGATGAAAGGACCTTGCAAATATGACTGTTCCCTTCCTCTTAGCCATTCCCTTTTCTGAGGAGAAGCAGGGGCCAAACCAACTGTCTTCTGGAGTTATCAACCACAAAGGCAATGGGACTGCTGTGGGGAAGGGAGATATTTTTGTGGTGGCCCTTAGCCTGGAAGAAGGCTGCTGAGAGCAGGGCTGCCACAGGTGGGGTTGGGAAGGGGTTGTTTTTTATGAGCTGCTTCACAACTAGGAACTGCTTTCCAAGGGATTCTCACATTTAACTTGCACTGTGACAGCAGTGACATGAATGTGTGCAGAGCTTTTGCGGAGGGCTGGCGATCACAGGAATGTCATCATCTCTGCCAGCTGCACATGCAGCAGTGGGTGCTGCTCCACGTAGTGACCGGTCTGGACATGCCAGGCTGTACTTGTGAGCACAGGCTTCAGAAACAGGCCCTGACAGCTGGGTAGGTAGCACAGCCTGAAGAACTGATTCAAACTTCATGGTCAAAAAGAACCCTGTGATTCTGTGAAAGGGCTTGGCACGTGCTTTTGGCTGTGGTTCAGTGGCATCAGGTTTGCAAGTCTGGGTTATGAGAATGTGATGAGCAAACCAAGGGCCTGGCAGGGTTGTGAAAGAGCTGTGTGCAGGGTGAGTGCTGCTGCTTTTCTTTGTCTCTCTCTAGCCAGGAGCCAGAGATGCCACTGGAGTTGCCAGGGCAGAGCAGCCCAAGGTATCATGAAGCCTGGTGCACATTTTCAGGCCTTCCTGTTTCCTACTGTTGTCATTCCTCTCCTTGGGTTGGCAGTGGAGGAGCAGAGATGTGCACCAACACATCTATCTCAGTAGTGTCTGAGCTTGGCCTTTTCCAACCCTTTCTGAGGGATGTAGGGGAGGGAACTGCTCCTTCCTCATCTCCAACAAGCAGCAAAAGGTTGTGTTTGCAGAAAGCGACTTCACTCCCAGGAGAGGGAGGAAAGAGAAGGAGCATGATAACCCAGAGACCATTCCCTTGCTATTGCTTAACTCAAGCTTTTTCCCTCTAAAAATGTCACCAGGTAACTTGTGCTGTGTTGGCTCTGCATTTTCCATCTGCAGTCAAAGCCTGGTCTTTTTGTCACTGTTACAGCACAGTGAAGCAGTGCCAGTGTGAGGATACATCTGAGTGTGGGGCAAGGAGGGGACATTTTCCTTGTTCAGACTAGCAGAGGTGGTCATATGGCAAGTAATCACTAACAGGGCCAGCTGCTACCACCCTAACTCACTTTAGCTAAGGTTGAGCTTGCATGGCCTTCCTCAGCTTGCTCATGTACACCCCATGTGTACCCTCCAAGGCCCACAGGAGGCCAGACACACCTCTGGGACCACTGATACGTGACTGAAAGGGAGAAAGGGGGGACTGCTGAGACCCTCTGGAGAGATGGCCATAACTCCCCACAGGTAGACTGCTCCTAACACCTCTTACCGCAGTGACTGCATTTTGGGACTGCTTCTCCTTCCCACTCCTCCAATAAATTGGACACCAGGGCAGTTGGAAAACCCTCCTTGCTGTTGTTACTGGTGGCCCTTTCAGCCACATGTGGGCCATGCAGCAAGGCACCAGGGGCTAAGCACTGAAACAGAAAGGGCCCCCTCCTCCAGGGATGCCAGGACAATGCGGAGTGCTACAGTCCCCCACTGTCACCTCTGGGACGGAGCTGAAAGGCTGAAGTTGATGAACGGGGGGATGGGGGAGTGAAAGCGATAACAAAGCCAAGGAAGGAGGCTGTTTGTCTGTCTGGGAAGGAGACAGCAGCAATGAGGAGCAGGATGCCAAGTGGCCCTCAGGAATCCCAGGTTAAGGTATAGCTCTCCATCACCCACTGTGTTATCACCCTTGCCAGCAAGCTGCTGGCAAAAGCAATTACCTCTCTTTTGCAAAGGAAACTCTGCAGGGAAGATGCTGTTGGCCGCAATCATCTTTACAAGTCTGGGGCTGGAAGCAGAAGTGTCCCTAATCCCCTGCTTTTGTAATGGAAGAGCATCCCTCCTACCAGGTCCTGTCAGATTGGTGGAGATAATCCCAGCCCTGGACAATGCAGCCCCAGCGCTCAGCGCTGGAGGCAGGAACCCTAGGCTCCCCTCTGGAGCTGGGAATGAATGGGAAGAGCCCGAGAACGTTCATCTCCCGCAGAGCAGTGTGGCTGGGAAAAAGCTGAAACATTTTGAAACCCAGACGCTGGATGCTGCTGTAGTAGCCACCGACAGCTGTGGGGTTGCAAACGGCATGGCAGGCTCTCCTGCCCCAGGGCAGACCTGCAGAAGGGCAGGAACAGCAGGCTGCCACCTCCCGACTCACGTCCAGGCTCTTCTGTGTCACTTGGTAGCACGCTCTCCTCTCTCTCGTTCCATGTTAAGCTGGGTATCAGTGTGTGGCTCAGGCTGGGGGAGAAGGTCCCTCTGGACAGAGACACCAGAGAGATGCTGTGTGGGAGAGTGGCCAAAGACCCAGCCCAGCACTGAACTCCCAAGAATACCCCTAATTAGGGCAGGGCAAGTGGCCTTGGGTACAATCTTGCTTGCACCACGTACACCATCACTAGTGCAGTGCCTGCCACATTCTTAGAGATGCAGAGGGAGACAGGAACTAAAACATTCATCTCTTTATTTCAATGGCAAGAAACAACAACAATCAAGCAGTCCAAGTCAAAAAGTGACAGGAATGCAGGCTTGCACCAGGTCCTGGTCCTGCTGGAGCCAGCATGCTCACAGAGTTACAAAAATATCCTACAACAGCATCTAGGAAACACAGACACCGGTATTCCACAGGCCAGGTACTGTGGTCAATATCTGCTCTGCCTTCACTGGAAATACAGGCCAGGCTTGGAATTGCACAGCAACTCAGTTTACAAGCACATGGACAGGCCGGGCAAGAAGGGGAACAGTGTATTTCTTAACTACCTGTACAAAAGCTGTAAGTGACAATATAAAACCAGGGATAAAGGGGGAACCTTGGGGCTGTGAATGCCTCTGGGTGTCCTGGTTGCAGGAGGGGCAGCATTTTGGACATCTGAGAAGGTGGCAGTGCCTTGTCTGTTGGTAGTCTGGGAGCAGTTAACTGATGGAAGCTCCAGGCACTGCAGTTTCAGGTTGGGAAACCTTGTGTAACACCATTAACCATTGGTACTGAGGCTGGCTCCTGGCATTCTGCACCACCCTGCAGCCCATCACAACTACCACTACCCTCCAGCAGAACTCCGGCCCAGCAGCCACAAAATCTGAAGGGGATTCTATGTCTGTGCAGTACACACTCACACCCTTTTCTGGAGTATTAGGAGGGATTCAAAGGTGGCCACCTAGCACTACCCAGTGGGTGCAGCTGTGTGTGAGTGCCCATGGGACTGCACAAACCTCACACAGCAGCAGCATCCTCTCCTGGGACCCAAACTATGAGCAGCAACCTCTTTGCAAACATTACCCACCCAAAGGTGCCAAGCAGGTCTGCAAGGTCCAGAGCCATCAGCTCTCTTCTGCTGGCACTTCCTAGTCCCACAGACTGTTGGTTCTGCAAAAGCCTTGCAGAAGGGCTGGCTTGATGCCTCAGTGAATGTTCAGCACCCAGAGCACCTTCAGGGAGATGAGCTGTGGTACTCTGTGCCCCATGGCAGGTGGTAAGTAAAATGCCATCGCACTGTATGTGTGACTCAGGGCTGGGAGCCCCGACAATCCCTAAGCATCTAAATTCCTTTCTGCAAGACTGGAGATGGCGAGCTGCTGGCCGGCTGAGGGAACTTGTTGGGGTTGGGCGAGTTCCCAAGTTTTCCCTTCAAAGAGTTCTGTGCCCAGTTTTGGGGATGGCAGGAGACACAGTCTGATGATGTGTGCTGACAGGTTGGGCAGAATGGGGATAATCCCTGAGAGCAGCAGTGCCCGAGCACTGCCCCTACAACCCAGTGCCAAGTCTCATACCGCTGGTCAGGCTAAGGCAGGAAAGACAGCCAGATACAAGTCAGCGTTTGGGAAATACAAACAGGCTCCACTGCTGCTGCTGCCCAGGCCAAACAAAGCTCTCTACCACAGCTCTGTGCTGTAGCGGGCTTGTGAAGTGATGCCCAGCAGACACCAGGTGTGCAGGCTGCCCCACCCAGCCCTGCAGAGGGAAGGATGGTGGGAGGGCTAGCTAGCCTTCCTCTATATTATTCCTGCCCTGGGCCAGACCTGTTGGTGTCTGGGTGAACACTACAGGCAACCAGGAGGGCAGCAGCTGCTCTGCCTCCAGTTATGCTGCTCCCAGATGCTCTTGAGGAAAGGCTGGGTGCACCAGGAACTTCCCTACTGCTACAGAAAGCCCTGGTAGGGCAATACAGAGACTGCAACATCCACATACCAGCAGGATGGAGGTCATGGTGCTTCCCTTAGGACAAAGTCTGAGGCTCATGGCCTCTGCTGGCTGCCTGCACAGCCTGGGCCTCCCACATCTGTGCCAGACAGGTAAGGAAGAACAGGATGTGAATCTGGCCAGGGTTCCTGGCCCTCTAAAGGAGGGGCACTGCTGGCCAAGGGGATGAGCAATGGTAGCCCAAAAGGAAAACAGGTCTGTGGAGTGGGCCTTGGCACTTCTGTGCACAAGGGTGATGGGTCTTCAGCCTGGTCTGCCCCACCAGCCCATAGGTTGGACCCCATCCAGGGCAGGCAATGTGGGGGATAAGGGGCAAAGGGGGTGACACACAATAAAGAGCCAGGCTTCAAGTCCCACATACCCGCTGTCCTCATAAACAGAGTTCTAGCCCAGTGTGGCGCAGAGCTCGGCTGTCTCTGTCTCCTCTGGGGGATCAGGTAGACAACTAAGGAGGGCTGAGTCAGACTCACAGCTCTGCCAGTTGGCATGGTCCTCGCCCTGCTTAGGCTGGCTTAGGCTAAGGCATGCCAAGCACTACACAGCTGTCTCCTGGTCCTCCCGCTGGATCATCTGGTAGTGCTGTCGGTTCTCAAGGTAGGCAGCTAAATCAGGGTCGTTTGCTTTCTCAGCCCGGTGCTTGGGAGTATCTCCCTGCAAAGGGGAGGCAAAGGGTGTCAGAGCACTGTGTGCCCTAAAAGACTGCTTTGGTTCTCAAAGGTGCCCTCCTTCCCCAGCTGGTGGCTGCAGCTGCGTCCAGCAAAGCCCATACCCAAATCCCAAGGCAGATGCCAGCCAAATGCCCATGTGCTTGCCATGGAGAGAAAAGTGTTTGTCCTGAGCTTTGCTGCAGGGCTGGATGTTGTCCTCTGAATGTCCCTCAGCTCTGTGCAGCTGGCAGGACAGAGGCAGGCTCTGACCATCAACCATCACCAGCCCTGCCCCCCACCCAGAAGAGTCATAGATTGGTCCACATGACCTGCTCTTCCCCTGACCAGGGGAGGCAGACAGGAGAGAGTGAGGAATGAGGAGTATGTCTGGAGAATTCCCAGGAATACCAACCCCCCTTCTTTGTCAAAGCCTGGCTAGACCTCCAGCTCCCAGAGAAGGATCACATTTCACCAGCTTATTGCAGCCATCTGGACTGTGTCCACTAATGAACTCCTGCACTCCATAAAAAGCTAATCTGTGAACGGCTCCAAGCTCCATCTCCTCTCTCCCTTCCCCTCCTCCTTGCTCCTCCATGTCAAGCACCTGGGCTCTGCCATGCCTCTGAGAAAAGCCTCCAAAACGGGTGCTCTGCAACTGCCATTGACAACTGGTCCTAGAAAAGATGCCTAGCCTGCCCAGCTTGTCCCTTGGTGCACAGTGGGGCACTGGCAGCTGTGGCAGGGTGCCGGGACCTCCAGAGTGACCCACAGCCATATTTCTTCAATAGAAACAATGGTCAAATACACAGAGACTGCACTGGGCTGTAGACAAAAGCCCACCCAGCCACAGCTGCAGAGGTGTGATGCACTGAGTAGCCCCTGTTTTGCATGTGCTCCCCAAGACTGCGCAGGGTACATGGTCCTGCACACATTCCCCTGCATGCACACAGGCAGGGGGATGGAGACCACTCAGCTTCAGCTCTGTTTCTCCTTGGGGGCCTCCTCCCACAGCCCCTGAATGTAAGAGCTCATTTAACAAGTAGGAGGAAAAGAAAAAAAATCAGAGGAGTTGAATTTCTTTCCATCCCCCTGCAGAAGCCCCACTGCAGCGCTGGCTGCCAGCAGCCTGAAACCAGAGCTGCCAGGGCCCCTCTACCCGCTGGGGCTGAGACAGGCCAACTGATAAGTCTCACCCTACCTCACAACTGCTCTGAATCAGGAGAATCAGCCTGCTCTGAACTTATGCTACAGGTCTGATGTTGGGGTTTACAACGAGGGCTCCTGACTGTGTAACTTACGACCCTGGAGCCTGTGTAAGGTCAGTGCCACGGTGCAGAGGGGTCCCCATGCAGCTCTCAGTATGGAAATGCATTTGCACAGCCATGTGCAAGCACCATTCCCTGGGGTAGCCGTTATGCTTGGGTTGGCTCCCTTTTGTGCTGGGAGGCTGCTTCCCTCCTCTGGGCACAGGAGTAAGCTGGAGGCAGAACAAGGCACTGCCCTGAGATCTTCCCTCTCCCCCTGCTGCTTCTGACTGTCTCCAGCAAGGCCAGCCCTACTCTGGGTGCCATGCAAGGCTCAAGCCTTAGCCAGAACCAAAGAGGAGCAAAAGGAAGTCAGAGACTGACTGTGCAGCATGTCCCTGGCAACTGGCAACAGAGCTGTGCATGTCTGAGGCGGTCTCAAGCTGCACCAGCCCAGCAAGTTTATACGCTTTGCCTGGGCTCCCGGTCCGTGCTCTGGAGTCACTGATTGCACCTTCTTGACTTGTTCTACATCTTCTGCACTACAGCCCAGTGCCACAAGTGGTGACTATGTGCCCTCTAGCACATGGATCCTCAGGAACCTGCTGTGCTGAAACATGGGTCTCGAGCGCCCTTCCCGTGACTCCTCTGCTGAGGCTGGCACAACTGGCACTTCAGAATTAACTTGGCACATGAGGGAAAGGGCTGCCACTTCTTGCTCCTGCTCTGCCCAGGCCAGCTTCAACCACCCTGCAGGAGAGTTGGGGAGCCCTGCAAACAGGAGGTGACTAGCAGCAAAAATATCCTTGCTCTGACCCCAGGCAGTGGGAAGGGGGAGACAAGGATGAGACATTCCATCGCCCTGCTTCTAATTTAATAAAACAACAAGGAGAGAAGTCAAGGCATTTAATCCCTCTGCAACTGAGGTCTGCTGGGCAAGCCTGGACGCTCGATGAGAGCTCCTCTCTGGCAAAGACCCCAAAGTATTCTTACTTTGCTCTCCTGCTGTCCCCACTCCTAGCATTTTCCTGATGCCCCAGAAAGCCTCACTGCCAGCCCTCCTGCCATCACCTGCAGGTCCGTCTTCATAAGAGAAGCCCCGGCCTCCACGATGTAGTGGCAAATAGTGCGCTGGCGTAAGGCTGCAGCCTGGTGCAAGCTGGTTTCGCCACTGAGGAGAAGAAAGTGGGAGATGTGAGATGTCCCCCCAGATGGGGATGAGCAGCACATGCGAGTGACAGCAAGGGACAGCAATTCAGAGGCAACAGGTGCTGCTGGTGGGCTACATGCTTGTCCTGTCTCAGGCAGCCCTGACAGAGGTCAGGTCAATGCAGAGTTAACTGGGAACCACATCTGGTAGTTATGGCAAGGAGTAGAGATAAGTGTCTCCATGACCGGTCACCTCACAGAGGGTCTGGCCAACAGGTAAAACAAGTCAGTCAGTAACTTACTTTTCCTCCTCTGTGGCATCGAGGATTTCTGAAGGGGCTGTGAAGAGAAAGAGTACAAGGCAAGTGAGAAACAGTGGTGAGGGAGAGACAAACCCACTACTTCCCATTAGCAACTCTGCATCCTTTCACGAGGATTGGTATTTCCCTGCTGCCTGCAAAGGTCCTGGGTCCAAAGCACTCGGGTCAACTCCATCCAAGCCCAGGGAAAACTCATTACAGAGAAATAGCTAAAATAAAAGTAATGCAGCCTGCTTTTTAGTGACAAAACACAACTCAGCTGCCCTGAAGGCAGAGACAGGACACTGAGAAATATTTCCTAGAGTCACAGTGTTCCCTGCAAGGATGCAGCAACAACCAGTGGGGCAGCCCAGTACTGGCAGACAGATCCTAAGGAAAGCCCATATGCCAGAGGGATGACGTAGCGAACTCAGAGGGAAGGGATCTAAACCCAGAAGCTCCCTCTCCATGCAGAAGGTTGGGCTTTTTGAAACCTCAGACTCCTCTGCTAAGGGTGGCACTCTGGCTCCAGCTCACCATTCTCAATGATGTATTTGACGATGTCCTTGCTCCCCGATTTGACAGCATGGTGAAGGACAGTCTGGCCCACGGAGTCTCGCACCATCAGGTCTCTTCCAGCCCGATGCAGCTCTTGGAACTACAGAATTGCCAGATTGCTTGCAATGAGTTGCTTTTCCCTGCTCCGAGCCCCACGTCCCAGCATCACATCCCCTGGGTACTCAGCAGGCTGAATGTTCAGGGCCTGGCAGGGAGCTTTGTCCAGCTCTGCCCTACCATCAAATTCCTTCCTTCCCTTGGTGTCCCCAGGAAAGGAATAGGATTTCTTGCCAGGAGTTTGGCAGGTTTCCAGCCACCACTCCTGGACGAAGTGCTTTGCAGAAGCTACACCAGAGCAATTGTGAATGGCAGCTGGCTTAGACTTCCCATAGCCTGAGGAGCACCCCCGCAGAGTACACTTTGGGAAGAGTGCCCAGAGCCCAGCCCTGGGAGCTCAGAACCAGCCCTGGGTACTCATCACAGCAAGAAGCTGGAACACCTACCTTGCTGAAGTTGCCACTCTTGGCAGCTTCTATCAGAGGACTGTCTGCAAAGAAGGGAAATGGGTCAGGATCGGAAAAGTCAAGCTCAGTGCCTGTTTAACCAATCCTCGAGTCTTGAGCACTGGAGGTGTGGAGCAGTCAGGGCACAGGTTAAGCTTCTCCAGGTGCTAATGTATTGGTCCAACTGTTGACCAAGGGGGTCAGCACATGGCTGCTCCACCTTTAGGCATGGAAGCATCAAGCTAGGGGAAGGAGGAAGATGCCATAGCTGGGGGTGCAGCCAGGGAAATCCAGGGAGGGCAGCAGAAACTTGTGATGACAGCTGGTGAAGTAGAGAGCACATCTCCTGTGCTGACACTGACCCGAACCACTCCCATGTATGAGTGTGACTCACATTTCTGATGCCTAGAAAGCCAAGCCAACCTGGGATGTTTCTCAAACTTATCCCTGATGCTGAGACAGGTCAGTACAACCAATGGAATAAAGTGTTTACTGAGTCAGTCTTGGTACAGAATCACTGAATGGTTTAGGTTGGAAAAGACCTCAGAGATCATCTGAGTTCCAAACCCTCTGCTGTGAGCAGGGACATCTCTGACCAGACCAGGTTGCCCAGAGCCCCATCCAACCTGACAGAATGCTCCACTGGCTGGAGCAGACACAACCTTCCTGGGCAGCCAGCTCTAGTGCCTCAGCACCCACACAGGGAGGAATTTCTTCCTAAGAACTAATCTAAATCCCTGTTCTTCTCGATTGAAACCATTCCTCTTGTCCTGTCACCAGAGTCCCTCTACAGCTTTCCTGTAGCCTCTTCAGGAACTGGAAGGCTGCTACAAGTTTCCCCTGAAGCCTTCTGAACTGAAGCCTCCAGACTGAACAGCCCCAATTCCCTCAGCCTGTCCTCACAGCAGAGGGGCTCCACTCCTCTGATCATCTCTATGGCCTCCTCTGGACTTGCTCCAACAGCATCATGTTCTTTTACTGGGAGCTCCAGAACTGGATGCAGGACTCCAGGTGAAGTCTCACAACAGCAGAACAGAGGGCAGAATCCCATCCCTTGCCCTGCTGGTGACACCTCTCTTGATCCAGCCCAGGACACAGCTGGCCTTCTGGGCTGCCCTCACTCACTGCCCGCTCCTGTTGAGCTTCTCATCTACCAACACCCCCAGCACTTCTCCTCAGGGCTGCTCTCANTTCTCCTCAGGGCTGCTCTCAATCAGCATGGATTTGTGCTTGGGATGACCCCTACCCAGATCCAGGACCCTGTGCTTGGCCTTGTTGAACCTCACGCAGTTCACACAGTCCCAGTTCTCCAGCCTGTCCAGGTCCCGCTGGATGCCCTCCCTTCCCTCCAGCTGAGGCAGCTTTTCCGTGCTGGTTACTCACCCATGCTCCCAAGGGCAGCCAGGGTAAGGGGCAATGGGGGTTTCTGGTCCTGTGGTTGGAGTGAAGGTGGGAGAAGAGTCCCTGGGGCAGGAAGAGGCATGGGGCTGCTGCAGCCACAGCTTCTCCCTCTGACACCCCCCTGGATATGCTCCTCAACCTCTCCACCTCCTCTTTCAGCTCCACCACCATGCCCAGTAGATCATTCACCTGCTCTCAACACAAAGAGGTGCTGTTGCTGCTGCCCTCCAGTACAAGCCAGAGGCTCTGACCCTCCCTGCAGCCAGAGATCTGCATTGCTGCATGTTTGTGTGGGGGCTCTGTCTGGGTTGCCATGTTCCTCCTCACAGCAGCTCTTGGCCAAGTGGAGACCACAATTAGCTTTCTTGGAGAGTGATGACCACCAGCTAAGTTGATCTGCTGAGCCAGGAAGGGGACTGCACCCTCCTCACACAAACTGCGGCCCCAGACCCTTCTGATGCGCCTAGTCCTGCTCCCTGCACTCCTGGCTTGCTGAACTCCCTAGAGAGGGCTTTTGCGGCCCTGTGGGGGTTTAGCTGCCCTCACTCTTGACCTCCCCCCCCCCCATGAGTCAGAACTTCCTAGTGCTGTGAGGGATGGCACATTTGCACCTCGTTTAGATTTGCTGGCTCTGCCCCTGCTGTCCCAGCTGGCCACCCACAAACTGCCAGTTTGTCGGGGAAAAGGCAGAGACAGCAGCTACCAGGAGTTGAATGGAAACTGCTAATGCAGGATGCTAATCACAAGTGTCCTTAGCTTTGGGCACGGAAGGGATCACTTGAATTTACTGCGAACTGCTTCATTAACATAAGGAAATACCCTCCCTTCGGAGAGAAGAGCCCCTTGCTCATGAAAGCTCCCTACTCAGTAAAAACTAGATGTGCTACCACTTTAAATGGATGCAAATGCCTAGTTAGCTAATCACGTAGGCAAGTGATATGAAGGTGGGTTAGCATTCTCTGGTCTCTAGCAGAAGTCAGGTAGCACAGGGACACTCTGCTGACATCCATCTCTGCAAGGAGATGCAGTAAAACAAGTCTCTCCAACTCTGTGGGGATTGGCTCCTCGCACACTGGGGGAAAGAAGCTTTTTAGGGGGCACTTCCCAGCACAGGACTCTGCACATGCTCCAGGAAACCCTTCTGGTTGCTGAGCTTAGTGAGGCCCCTCACCTCCCAGACACCCCTGGCAGACAGTCACAGCAGACAGCCCCCAATTCAACCCAAAGCTGGATTAACTCCTCACCACCTCATTTCCTGCAAGGCAGAACCAGGAAGGAGTCTGGTCAGGCCATTCCACAAATCACTGTCAGGTCTCCTGCTCACCTCTACAATCACCCACCTGCACGGCTTCATGCTCCCACCCAGCACATGGGCAGCAGGGCTCCTGCTGCACACCAGGGGAAAGACAGGCCAAGAAAACCACTATGAACATCCAATACAGGGTGATTCGAGAAGGGGTGCAACAGGACTCACCTTTGTGCGGGAGGCAGCACTCAGTCTCAGCGCTGCATGGGAAGAAGAATATGGCCTCCTAATCCTGCCAGTGGATTGTCCAAATGTGCATGCCATGGACAGAGGGGTAGCACAGAGGGGTAGCTGTGGAGAAACCTGCCTGTGGCACAGCAGGCAGGCCAGGCAGGCCAAGAGATTTTGCTGCAATGTGGCCATGCCATCTGCTTCTTCCCTGATTTGGGTTCTTCCTCATCCCACTCCCATTTCTGCTGTGGCTCCCAGCTGCACTGCTCACCCTTACCCAAGGCTGGCCTCAGTTGGGCAGAAAGACACCCACGTCCTTTGCCTACGAGTCAGGTGCAAGGGCTTGACCCCATGGCTGAGCCATCTGGTGATGCCTCTCTGCTTCCTGCAGCACTGGCAGAGGAGCAGGAAAGACACTGAATTCCTGCTCTAGGGACATTCTCCTGTAATCTGTCCCAGGGATCAATTCTGCAAAGCCTGGCTCTGATAACCCTGCCTCTTGCTCCTGAGGTCCAGCACCCCTATTCCAGACTCACCTGGAGGCAGGAGAGAAAGATGGAGAGGAGGAAGAGCAGGGGAATGCAAAATGCTGCCCAGCAGGTGTGGCAGATGAGTCAACCAGGTCAGGTATGGCAGGTGAGGTGCCCACAGTCTGGGTAATCACTAACTCTGGATCCAGCACATAGAGCTCATCCTGAGAGATTTCTGTCACATAGTTGAGGTGCTCCTGAAAGACAAAGCCAGTCCTGCTCAGAAATAAGACTTATTTCTGCATGGTTTGAAGAATCCTGGGATCTGTGCCTGGGAAGCCTCTTTGCTGTATTCAGGTTTCCTAACTCCTGTCAACTTAGCAGAGGACTCATACTCCTCAACTCCGTGTTCTCCTCTCCAGATCATTAGGGAAAATATTCAATACTGAGATGACCCCAACTGGTGGGTCCAGTGAGGCAGCCTTGCTGCATTCCTTACCCACTCTGCTGTAGGATCCTGCAGGAAGCTTCCAACCCTAGTCTCTGTGCTTCCTCCCTTTTCTGCAGGAATCTCAAGGTGTTGGGGCCAAGCTCATTACGCTACCCCTTAGGGCATATCACAGGACAGTGCAGTGTGCATCCCTGAGGCTAAGCCTGCTTGTTGGTATGCGAGAACATGGGACACCCAAACACCTTCAGAGTAGATGTCAGGAGGATGATGGCAGAGGACCAGGCTGTGCTCACCTGTGCACGGTCTATCCTGTAGAACCGATCAGCTGTGGCTGCTGTAAGACAGGGACAGAGAAAGACAGGGTGATTATTCTTGGTGTGAAAAGAGAGAGAGACACCTTCCAGCACCAAGCAACAGTGAACTATCCAGCCACTTTGGGCTTGCATAGAAGACACAACAAAGTGAACAGCTCCCCCTGACCTGGGACAGCTCTCCTTTCAGGATCTTGCTGCTCTCTTCACCAGACAGACAGCTTGCGGAACCTGCAGACCACCATATCCCTGTGCAACATGCCTTTGTGTTCTGCTTTGAGATAGAACTAAATCCGTCTGACTGCAGTCTAGCTGACTGCACTTTCTGAAGCGAAGAGCAGATTTGTGTCTGCTTCTGCAAGTGATGATGCTTGATGTTTGTAATTACCATCAGGAGTTGGTGTGCAGAAAGGCTCTGGCTTAGAAATGCTTCCGTGGAGACCAAGGACACTGATAAATCTTGTGTGTTGCACTGGGAGCACAGTGTGAGAATGCACAGGAGCAGACAGGCCAGGTGACCCTAAATTGACCAACAAAGTATCCCATCCCATATACATGCTATAAAGCTGAGGGACTACAAGGATTAGTGCTCTGTTCTTCCTCGCTTTCTTTGTCCGCCTTTGCCTCTATTCCTCAATGGTTCATGTCAAACGAGGACTCTGTCCGCTCTGCATGCAGTCCCTGTCTGCTGCTGAGTCCAAGCTTGAACTTCCTTTGTATCTGGATCAGTAGTGATGGTGATGTAACTGCCAGCAGAGGGGCTGGGTGTTGTATTTCATATTACCATTCTTTTCATTACAGCTGTTGTAGTTTTCTTTTCCAGACCATTAAGTTCGTCTTCTTTACTCCTGTTCTCTTCCCTACTCCTGTTCTCTTCCCTTTCTGAGGAGGGAGAGGGGCTAACAGAGTGCATCTATCACCTGTCACATCTTCTAAATCCCTCTGGGAATGGTGATTCCACCACTTCTGTGTGCAGCCTGTTCCAATGTTTGACAATCATTTCTACAAAGAAATTTTTCCTGATATCCAATCTAAACACGCTGCCCCCCATGTCCCAATGCAACTGAAGGCTGTTTCCACTTGTCCTATAACTAATGGAGAACACACTGACCCCCAAATCTTTTAGGTAGTTGTAGACAGTGATAAGGTCTCCCCAGAGGCTCCTTTTCTCCAGGCTAAACAACCCTAGTTCCCTCAGCCCCTCTTCACGGGATTTGTGCTCTAGTCCCTTCACCAGCTTCACCTCATTCAAGGTGCAGCCTCACCAGTGCTGAGTACAGGGGTAAATCACTTCCCTACTGCTGCTGGACACATTATTTCTGGTACAAGTCAGGATGCTTTTGGCCTTCTTGGCCGCTTGGACACACTGACAGCTGGTATTTAGCCAGCTGTCTATCAACACCTCCAGGTCTTCTGACTGCCAGCTCTCCAGAAACTCTTCCCCAAGTCTGCAGTGTTCTGTGAGTTTGTTGTGTCCCAAGTGCAGAAACTTACAACTGGGTCTTGCAGAACCTCATACAGGTGGCCTCAAGACATCAATCCATCTTGTCCAGACCCATTCCTACTTTTAAGTTGATTAACCCACCCACTTAACTTGGAGTCATCTGTAAACTTCCTAAGTGGACACTCAGGTCCCTCCTCTAGATGAGAGCAAGTCCTAGTGCTGGGCCCTGGGGAACACTGCTTGCAACCAGCCACCAACTGGATTTAATTCCACCACAACTCTTCAGACCCAGCCATCCAGCCAGTTTTTTATCCAGTGAAACGTACAGCCATCCAAGACCAGAGCAGCAAGTTTCTGAAGGATGATATTGTGGGAAATGACGTCAAAGAGTACTGAAATCTAGACAGACCACATCCACAGCCTTTCCCTCATCCACTGAGTAGGTCATCCTGCCATAGATCAGATTAGCAGGCAGAACTTGTCTTTCATAACTCCCTGCTGACAGGGCCTGATCACCTGGTTGTCCTGTATGTGCTGGCACTACACGATGGCACTCAAGATGACCTGCTCCATAACCTTCCCTGGCACCAAGGGCAGACTGACAGGCTTGCAGTTCCCCAGATCCTCCTTCCAGCCTTTCTTGAGATGGGCATCACATTTGCTAACTTTCAGCTAACTGGGATCTCCCCAGTTTGCTAAAATTGCAGATAAATGATTGAAAGTAGCTTCTGCCAGCTCTTTCAGTACCCATGTGTGGACCCCATCCAGCCCTGTAGATGTTTTTATATGTACACCACTTGCTAAGTGGTATAGCAAGTCACGAACCATTTTCCCTTGGATTATGCAGATTGCACTGTCCTCCTCCATTCCTGTCTGCCAGCTCAGAGGTCTGGGCACTCAGAGAACTAGTCTCAGTAAAGACTGAGGTAAACGAGCAATTCAGTACCTTGGCCTTTTCCTTGTCCGTGGTCATTGTGTTTCCCCACACATTCAACACAGAATGGAGATTGTCCCTCCTTTTGTTGCAAGCACATTTATGGAAACATTATAGTTGACTTCTACAGCAGTAGCCAGATTAAACTTCAAGTGGGGCTTTGGCCTTTCTAATGTTCTCCCTGCATAACCTCATGACATCCTTGTAGTCTTCCTGAGTTGCCTGCCATTTCTTACAAAGATTATAAACTATCCCTTTTTTCCTGCGTTCCAGCCAAAGCTTTCTGGTCAGATATTAAAGTCCTCATCCCTGCTGGATCATCTTTCAGTGGGGATATGGACAAGCTCCGCGCCTTTAAGATTTCCTTCTTGAAGGACGGCCAGCTTTCCTGGACTACTTTGCCCTTCAGGATTGTCTCCCAAGGGACTCACCCAACCAATCTCCCTCTCCCTCCAGAAGTCCAAGGTGGCAGTTCTACTGGCCCCATTCCTTACTTCTCCAAGAACTGAAAACTATCATGATGTGACTGCTGAGCTCAAGATGGCCTGAACCCTCACATCACCCACTGGACCTTCTCTGTTCATAAACAGCAGGTCTAGGAGGGAGCCTTCGGTAGTTGGCTCACTCGCTGGCTGTGCCACTTTTCTTCTACACACTCCAGGAACCTCCTGGTCAGTCTCCTCTCTGCTGTACTGTACCTCTAGAAGGCATCTGATACCTTGAAGTCCTGCCAGGAGAACAAGGGGTAGCGATTGTGAGATTTACCTTAGCTGCATGCAGAGTAATTCATCTGTCCCTTCATCCTGGCTGGGCAGTCTGTTGTAACAGACTCCCACCATGATATATGCCTGTTTGGCCATCAACAGTCAATCTTATCATCACCAGCTAAGCTCAAGACAATCAAAATACTCCCTAACATACAGAGCTCGCTCCACTGACGCTCCTTCTGGACCCACTCCTTCTACAGAGTCTACAGCCATCCAGTGCAGCACTCCAGTTGTGCGAGTCATCCAACTGCATTTCTGTGATGGCAACGGTGTTAGTCTTCCTGCTGCACAATGGCTTTGAGTCCCTCCTGTCTGTTGCCCATCCTGTGCACATTTGTGTAGATGCATTTCAGCTAAGCGTTGATCCTGACATGTTTTGGGAGGCAGCAGACCTAACCCCCCCATGACCATTCTCAAGCAATTGTATGGTTTCTAGCACATTAATAACTCCTGTGTCTTTGCTGCTGCGTGGATCTCCATCCCCTTCCTCCACTGAGCAGACAGACACTGGAACTGGTTGCCCAGGGAAGTTGTGGCTGCTCCCTCCCTGGAAGTGTTCAAGGCCAGATTGGCTGGGGCCCTGAGTAACCTGGTCTAGTGGAGGGTGTCCCTGCTCATGGCAGGGGGGTTGGAACTAGGTGATCTTTAAGGTCCCTTCCAACCTGAACCATTCTATGAATCTATTAATCTTGCTTGCCCACAGTCAGCACTCTCAGGTGAGGATGATACTCACAGTCCAAGAAGCACCACTTGGGAGACAGCTTCTGGGATGACAGTGTCTTTGGTTTGGCTCCATCTTCCTCCTGTACAAAGACAACACCAAGTCATATCTCTCTGCCTCCCCAGAGCATCCCTCCTGCTTTCAGAGATATGCCCTGCAGATACAGAAGCAGGCACCTGGATGGAAAGGAGAGCTTGAACAAAGACACAGCACACAGAAGTGGGGAGAAGCTCTGGACAGACTGGAGCTGACACATACCAGCTCAGCGGAGACCAGGATGCTGCTAGCTGTGTGCTTGCCCGTGTACCCTCACCACACACACATGATAAGCACATGACAGGCACACAGAGCAGGTTGATGTGCCAGAACGCCAGCGTGCCAGCACAGGCAAGCAGCTCCACACTTCAGCCCTGCAGGATGCTATACAAGAGCTAGCTAACTGGAGACTGAGCAAGGTCCTTTCAGTCTTCTGGGAGAAAATCAGACTGAGCAGTGCAGCACCAGATGGCCCGCTGCGAGTGCAGAAGGCACCAGCAGCAAGCAGAAAAGGACCTGAGGGTTTTGGTTGACAGCTGGCTGAACAGAAGCCAGCAGTGTACCCAGGTGGCCAAGAAACCCAATGGCATCCTGGCCAGGAATGGTGCAACCAGCAGGAGTAGGGAGGCGATGGTGCCCCTGTACTCTGCACTCGTGAGACTATACATTGTGTACTGGGTTCAGTTTTGGGCACCAGAGTATCAGAACGGCCTTGAGGTCTTGGAGCAGGGCCAGAGAAAGGCAACAAGGCTGGGGAGAGGGCTGGAAAACAGGCCCTATGAGGACTGGCCGAGGGAACTGGTGAAGTCTAGAGAAGAGGAAGCTGAGAGAAGACCTTAGTGCTCTACAGCTACCTAACAAGAGATTGTAGCAAGGCTGGTGCTGGTCTCTTCTCCCAAATTACTAATGATAGGATATGGGGAAATGGCCTCAAGCTGCATCAGGGGAGGTTTAGATTGGATCTTAGGAAGAAGCTCTTTTCTGGGAGAGTGGTTGGGCACTGGAACAGGCTGCTTAGGGAGGTGGTGGAGTCCCCATCCCTGGAGGTGTTTAAAAAACAAGTAGCTAGAGCACTCGATGCCATGGTCTAGGGGTTAGGGAGATGTTGGGATGATCCTAGAGGTCTTTTCCAGCAATAATGACTCTATGACTGTAAGAGTTACACAGCCCATGTGTGGGTTATGGACAAATGTTAGCGCACTGGCAGGAGCACAAATGTCGGTACTTGCAAATGAAAAGAGTTGGAGAGGAAACAACCCTGATCCAGGCATCTGGTGGGGACAGAGCTGTGCCAGGAAACACTGAGCCTGCAGAGGGCTGAAAGAACACAGCACAGCAAACAAGGGGACAAAGGGAGGGCCTCCCCAATGACCATGGGGTGCTAGAGCCCCAGGGATGTGTGCTGGCTTTTTCCATGTCCCATAATTTTCTGGGCCACCACCACTCTGAGCCTGGAGATCAAGTTCAGAAGAAGAATGCTAAGAAAGCAGCTCCCACAGAGCACAAGCCATCCACTTTGGGATCCTACCTCCACCATGTGGTGAAGTAAAACTGTTACCTGGTACCTGAAGCAGGAGTTGTGTGTTGGTGTGTGTGGGTCAAGGAGGCCTAGAAACCCCTTCTCTGAGCCCCACCATCCTTGGTCTCCAGCCACGACCACTTCCCACACAGAGGCTCACCTCCTGCAGCCTCTCAATTTGGGTCCGGCACAATTCCAGGTCACTGTCTCCTGGAACCACGATGCTCCCCAGTGGTACAGCTGCATGACAGGATACAGACACAACTCAGGGAGTAGGCCATGTCCCATCTTCAACATCTCACACAGCCAGAGACTGTGGCTCCCACTCTCTGGTCACTCGGGTGATTACTCACAGGCTTCCTTGAGCTTGTCCTTGTCATAGTGCAGTGCCTCATAGTCATGCATGCTGATTCGGCTCACCTGGATCTGCATCTGCTCAGGCACTGGCTGCTTGCTGCAAGCAGGGGGAGAGAAAAAAGGAGGGGATCAGAAAATGACAGCACATCTCCTTGTCTCACTCAACCCTTCAAAACAGACGAGCATAGTCATGTGCACAGACTGGGGAGGGAAGTCTGGCACCAGCAGCTTCTCCAGCACTGGGGTCTGAAATGTACTTCTGTGACTTGACCCCTTTCAGGCTCAGCTTGAGAGAGGACAGAAACACCTCTAGAAGTAATAGATTAGTCCCATCTCTTTCCCCTCCTTCCCTCCTGCTTTGGAGAGGAGATGGCAGATTGATTTGAGGAACTTACTCATTAAGCAGGGGCACGGAGTTGCATCTCTTGGTCTTCTGCACCATGTTGGCTTGGTTGCGCAGGGAGATGTAGATGCAGGAAGCTGCCAGCTTGCAGGGCTCTCCATCTACCTGCATGGGGATGGCCTTGGATGTGGTGAGAACCACCTGCTGGCACTGGCACAGCCGTTCCCCATGGCCACCAACCTGCAAGGCAGCCTGTGAAAGGATCCAGACAGAGTGGTGCACAGAATGAGGAGTGGGTGTGGGAAGCAGTCCATTGTCAGCCGTATGTTGCAAGCAAACCAAGTTCTGAGGGTCTCGGGACCAATCTCAGTGGGAAGAGATCCACAGAGACCAAAGCATGACAGCTTAAATCCCAGAGAACAGACACTGTCACTCAGTCCAGCACCACAGTTCTTCAGAAGAGCATCTGTGGAGCTGGTGAAGTGGCTGATGTCTACTCAATATTACCAGCCACTCCCCTGCTTGCTAGCTACAACTGGCAACAGCACTGACTCACCAGGGATGTCATGGTGAAGCCGATAACTTCGATGCAGCCATCATCATGTCGCTGTGGCTCGAAGTCATGATGATCTCCAGGGTTACCCCAGGGCATGGTGCCTGCACAGTACCTGTGAAAGGATGTTGAGTGATGCATGGACAGGCACCCCACACCTGGGCAGGGATCTGTGTCATGAGGGTGAAAAGTTTTGTACATCAGGGCAAGTGTCAGGGCCTACTCACCTGGGGATGTTCAGAAAGACCAAGCACTGGGGCTTCAGGTCCTGGATCTTGGAGGTCAAGTCTGTCCCATCACACTGAAGACAACATAGGGCATTCAGGCTGCTGTAAGCAGGGACCTAGCTCACCCTACCTGCCTGGGAGCAAATGGCCTCCCCACTCTGCTCCCTAGCGATTGTTCACCACGCTGGAAGAAGCTGATGCTCTCAAGAACACATGCCCTCCCCAACCCTGTTTAGAGTGCCAAGCAACTGGCTCCTCATGCATCCACAGCTCACCCCCCCTCCCTGGCCCAGAACACCCCTGTACACTCACAACAAGCTTGACATGCTTTGCCAAGTCTTTGGAGCTCCCAGTGAGGAAGTCAGAGAAGGCCGTCTGCCAAGATAAGAGACAGTGTTAGTGCCAGACATACAGTGACAAGGGCAGCCAGGACATCCACCATCAACCTTTAGACCTCAGCTGCCAAAAGCAGCAAACCTCCTTTTCATGCACTGGCAGAAGTTCCCTCCCCGATTGGTTTCACTTGCTGTTTTGCCTACCATTTTGCACCTTGGGTAACATGTCCTTTGCCAACCCAGCCCTGGCTTCAGGGAGGAGCTGGCAAGGCGAGTCTCCTCCAGTCAGAGTCTCAGGTCACAAGGGACAAATTCAGTCTGGAGCTGTACTGAAGTACTGTACAAGAGCTGATGTGACCCCTTCTAGAGATACCTTAGACACATTATGGCCTCTGTAACGCAGACCCTAAGAACCCCTTTGTGTTCAACTGTACAGAGGGGACACACAAACATGAGAGGTAGCACTTAGCCTTTATTACTGCTCACACACAAATTAACCAGCCACCTTGGAAGGGACCTATACTGAGGATGGGAGCTGAATGGATAAAGATAACTGTGAGACACAGATCTCACAGACAAGGTGAGGCATAATTATCCAGGTATAACAGACAAAGTACTTGTGGAGACTCTATGAAATGGCTTCCTGTTCCGCTGCAGGGGAGACAGCCTGCCTCCCCACAGCTCTGGGGAGGTCCTCCCCGGGTGCTTGTTTGTGAGTAGCAGAACAGGAACAATAGTGGCAGGAGATCAAGACAACATGGGCCAGGGTGCAAGCTGTGCTGCCAGCAGCACTCACAGCCAAAGAGCAGCTGAGACTTCCAGGGCTGCAGCCATTCTCCAGCAATACTCCAGCTCTGATGTGGCTCAACCTGGGTGCCTGCGAAGCCCCATATAACTTGGTTGGGTGAATTTAGAATGCAGACAAGCAAAAGGGCTGTGTCTGTGCTCCAGATGATGCTATGATTGCTATGAAGGCATGCGCAGGTATCCTCTACACACTCACCCCAGCATAGAACATCTTATTCCGAAAACGGCTGTTGAATTTCTCTGGGTTGGCCTCTAGGGAAAAGAGAAAAAGAAGTCCAGGTCATTGGGGTGAACATGAAAACTCTCCCCAGAGACGCTCCCAGACAGACTCTGCCCCCATCCAGGCACTGCCCTTCCCCACTCTGCAGCCTCTGTTGGCTCCTCAAGTTTCACCTCCAGCCCTGGTGCTGGGAAAATCCTATTTGCTCAGTTTCCTGAGGATCGTTCTATGGGCCCATGTCTGGGGCACTGCTGGACCACACACCCTACTCCAACTCTGCCACTCCCCTGTACCTCGGGACTCGTGGAACTCCAGGGTCACCCGTGCATCAAAGCCAAGGCTAAAGTAGTTATTAAAGACATCCAAGGGAAGCTGAAATGGAAAGAAGGAATAAGGATGAGGCACGTGGCCATGGCAAAAATGAGGTCAGACTATAGCAGGTCCATGTATGGTGCTCAGGAGGCTGGGGACGCCTGCTTGCCTTCCTTCCATGAAACTACAGAGATCATTAGCTTGGGACAACGGATTGGCCCTTGGATTCCAGCAGTAAGGAGAGTGGCCCAAGAGGGACACACTGCTCCCCAAGATACCTGCAATCGCCATTGCTTCCACTAAAAAAAACAGTCTTGAAGGGGGCTGGATTTACACCTTTGGCAAGCTGTGGTTGGAAACCTCTGATCACATCTAATTGTGGTATCTACATGCTTTGTGGCCAAAGCCACGAGGAGAGGACTGGAACTGGAGCAAGGAGACGGAAATCCTAACCCAACACTGTAGCCCCAGGTACTGGGGCTGCCTGAGTAAGTGGGAGAAAGGAGAATGCAGATACCCTCCAGCAAAAGGAGCAAACATGAAGAAGAGGTGTCCCACCTTGTCAGTGGCTGCCTCATCCTTCTCCTCAGCATTCACATCAGGGTTTGGCTCCACACGGAGGTTCCAGCGATCGAGCTGCACAATGTTCCCATCTTCCACGTGTGACAGGATCTTGGACAGAGGCTCATCTGTGTAACCCTGGTGAAGACCAGGATTCAGTGAATCTCCTGTGTGCCCCCCAAGAGAGATGCCCCAGAGACAGTGGGGTTTGGGAAGACATCTCAAAAGACGTGGAAAGAATCAATTCTACTTGAATGCACAACAAAATGGGACTTCAAGTTTAAAATAACCTCTCATTCTTCTAAAAACCTCCCACATTTTGAAATAATGCTGCTCTTGTTCTAATACCTTAATAAATTATAGCATACCACAGAATTAAGATGTCAGAAGATCAGTGACATCCAAAAGGCACTTATTTGCTGTTCTGTATTTAGGGAAAGTCAGAACACCTGTCTCCTGCAAATCCCCACCCACTTGTCTAGAACTGGACAGCCTCTCTCTATCGGGAGTGGGCTCTTGTGCCTTTCATAGAATCACAGAATCATTTAGGTTGGAAGGAACTTGAGAAATCATCTGAATCCTAGCCCTCCTGCCATGGGCAGGGACAAGTCTCACTAGAACAGGTAAGGTCTCACAAGAGGAGAGAGGGAGAATCCCCTCCCTTGCTCTGCTGGTGACACCTCTCTTGATCCAGCCCAGGGACACGGTTGGCCTTCTGGGCAGCCCTCACTCAACACCACACAGCTAAGTTGCCCTTGGGTGGATCTTCTATATCCTTAGTTGCCTGACCCTCATATTCCAAAGCCCTGTACCAGTTGTGTAAGGGCTACCAGTAAAGTGAGGGAGGTCAAGAAGCGCTTCCCCAACACTAGATCCCCTTTCACTTACCCCACCCCAGTTCAGCGTCCTGGCCAAGTCATTCCCTGTACCCAAAGGCAGGATGGCCACAGGAGGAGACGGATTGAGGTGTAACTGGTCCAGAATGGAAAGTATCCATCCTACCTGCTCAAGCAAGAGAGTTCAGAGAAACTGTTGGCTACATCAGGGCTCAGCAGGCAGACAGAGGTGACTCAGAGCACTAGTAACGGGCAGAGACTGGGTCCTTCCATCTAGCCACCACTGAGACTTTTTCGGCTCCAGACTAGTGCTGCAGGAGATACCAGTAGCACCACTGAGGACAATGGCTCCCATGAGGGCTATAAATCCAGACAGGCCATAGACTAGCACTCTGTGAAGCAGTGTGAGAGGGGACCCACATATCCAGTGCCACCAGTTCCACCATGCACCCACATTTTGCCCTGCTATAGATTATAGTGAGGAGGGCTACTGCCAACACTGGAAAGGCTTGGGGTAAAGGACACTACGGGCAAGAGGGGCTGGGGGACTCACTGTGCCATCTCCCCCACATGCCAGGATCCGGAGGTTGTGGACCTTGCGGTACAGCTCCAACCTGGAGGAAACAGGAAGGGTGAGGAGGGGAGGGAAGAGCTACTGAAGGGGCTACAGAGCAGTTGCAGGGGTCCTCGCCCTCACAATACTCTTGGTATTCAGAAAGCAACATGCATGTGTTCCCTCTCATCACTGCAGCAGTGGGCAAAGCCACAGTAACTTTGGCTTCATCAGAGGAAGCGCAGGACATGCACAGTTGGTGCCCACCTAACTAAATCAAAATGCAGCAAGCAGACAAGACACACACACCATTAACTGAACATAATGAACTAAGTCTGAGAACCTCGCCTCACCCTTGCTCTGTTTGTCACTAGCCTTGAGGTTAGACCAGTTTTCTAGCAGGAAACACTGACTAACCACAAGGTATCGCAAGAAGGCCTCTCAAGGTATGAACTCATTGCAGGTCTCTGTGTGCAAACCAGCTATGGAGCCTCAGGCTTCCGAAAGCCATGGAAAAAACTCAGGGAAGGAATCCCTTGGGCAGGAATGAGGGAGAGAAGGGTACCCCACTGGCACTCACGCGTCCTTGGGTCCACCCTGGCTGAGGTCAAAAACTTGCCGTGGGTTGAGATACCACATGAAGGATTGGATGATCTTGGCTCCCTATGAGGAGAAGAAAGACTTCAGGTAACAGGGAGTTCCCAGTCAACAGCAGAAGAAGGCATCTGGTCCTGGAGACAGGCCAAGACAACATTGTTCAGGAGGGACCCAGGCAAAGCCTGGGCTAGGTGGGAACTGCTGAGCAGCAAAGAGCACTGTAGGAGCTGCCTTGCCTCTTCTGCAGCTGAGGCATCACCAAAACTATGATCAGACTTCTGCCTTCTCAGGGAGTTGTAGTACAAGTCCATACCTGATTCCCACCACTCTTGGGGTTCACAAACACCAGCAAGGGCTTCATGAGAGGAGCTGGCATGGGTCTGATGACAAAAGGTTTCCATCTCCCTTCCTGCAAGAGACACTGCAGGTTTTTCCACAAACCTGAGGAACCACTAACTCCCACCTCCAGCTAAGCCCTAACATCACACAGCTCTGGAGTAGTAGGAAGACAATGTACTAGCCACCCCATAAACTGCATAGCAAGCAAACACCTTCCCTCCACCTCACCCTCCTTAATCTCACACAAACCCAGCAAAGACACCTTGCTTCCCCGTCCTGCTCCCTACTGTCCAATGTCTCTGCCCTTCCAAGACAAGGTCATTTCCTGTTCGCTCATCTCTTACCTCAGGCCCTCTTTTGCTGGATTTTCGCTTGAATGATGTCCTCTTCTTCTTCTTACTAGATTTCAGTGTATTCTAGAGAGAAAAATAAAACCAAACAAAAGCCTCCCTGAGCAGCTGCTGGGCAATTGGGGGTTGTGACAGAGCCACAAAAGCTGAGGTGACTTACCTGGGGCCGCCGGACGCGCAGAATCCAGGTGGGAGGAATGACAACAGCAGCATGAGCCCCCAGCGAGCAGGGCTCTTCAATGTGCTGCAGCATGAAACATGAAACCTTGTTGTGATACTGGGGAAGACGAGAGAGAAAATTGAGCTGCTCAGTTTACAGGGTAGCCACCTTCTCCACCCGCTTCCGCAGACCAGTGCAGGGAACGCTGGAGGAAACCATGCAGAATACTGCAACAGGAAGGCAACGAGGAGAATGCTTCTCATAGGAGTTCACAGCCACCACAGTACAACCTCCCCCAGTACGAGGAGCTGTGAAGGGCAGGCTGCAGAGAAGCAGCTTGGGAAAAAGTCCCAGAAGGTGGCAGAGGTCATCAGATGCGAAACAGGCTGCCAACACTGTTCAGTGGGAGCTTTGCTCACCGCTTGCTTGCACCAGGAACAGCTGATGGCTACAATCTCTTTACTGTGGAAGGCAAACTTCTGCTGG
Source organism: Upupa epops (assembly GCA_013397515.1). Lineage (NCBI taxonomy): Eukaryota > Metazoa > Chordata > Aves > Bucerotiformes > Upupidae > Upupa > Upupa epops. The sequence continues at coordinate 191,178 of VZRI01013821.1, read as the reverse complement.
AAACCCTGTGGAGGGAAGGATGAAAGGCTTAGAGAATTCCCTCACAGCTTTCTACCATTCACCAGAATTTTCCCACTGCTGCAAAAGATGCTAACAAAGAGTATGCCTGCAGCTGGAACCCCTCCAGATCCCTGCCAGATAGCCGCCCACAAGCAAAGCCACCACTCTCTGCAGAAGTGTGCCTCTTGCTCAAGGCAAGTGTGTCACGATGACAGTCTCTTCCAGGGTTGATTTTGCCCAGGCAGAGAACAACCCTCTTTGGGAAGCACGTCTGTAGAGCGTCAGCGTGCAAAACAGGACATGCACCTTGGTTTTGCTGTCAGCTGCCAAACAGGAATAGTGGGATGTTCTTGTTCCCCAGCCCTGTTTTTGTCTCTGGTTTAACACTGCTTTTCTTTTGTCTGAGACCAAAATGCAAGGTGCCTTCTTACCTTGCCACACTGTCGGCATTTCCCTTCTTGCCGCCTCCGGTGCACCCAGTGATGCCGGACAACAATGGGCTAAAGGGAAAAGGAGGGGGGAAAAAAAAGAAGGATTGAAAGGAAGGCCCAATGTGTGAGGGAACGCAGGAACAGGAAGGGGCCCAGGCCAGCCAGGACCTCTCTTCCTTTCTTTTAGCAGTAAGCCCACTGTTCATGTACACTAGTCCCAGCCATCTTGGAGAAGGCAAAGGGGGCAAAAGGGAAGTTAATGGTGCTCAGAGAAGACGGATTTACAACCCTGAGGAAGGGATGGAAGAAGATGGGGGGAAAGCCCCTCAAGGAACTGAGTACTAGACAGCAAGTGAAGCAGCATTTATGAGAAAAAAGGAGGAAAACCAGAAAATGAGAGGGAGAGAAAAATTACAGACAGTTGGAGAGGAGGAAAATAGGGACAGAGGAGAGTGGAGGAAAAGAGTTGTCATCAGAGCCCAAAAAGTAAGTGAAGGACAAGTAAGAGAACTGGACTAAGAGTGACATGGGCAGGAGAAGGAAAGGAAGGAAGGACTTTTACAGTCATGTTTAAAGCTTCACCTGTCCAAGTCACAGTGGCATTTCTCAGCAAGCAGCCCTGTGTTTGACTGCATTTCCCCTACTTCATCTGCTGTGCCAGCACAAATACAGTGTGGGGTCAGTAGCTGCACTAGCTGTGACTGAGCCGTCCACACCCACTCCAGAGCACTGCACAGGCTCCACCGCCTCCAAGTGGTGCAGGGTAAAGCAGACAGGCTGACAGGTGCTTCCTTCAGCAAAGCCCAGCAGACAGGTCCCAAGACAATGGTTTTACACCCAGCACAATAAAATACATGGTAAAGGACTCTGACAGCACCACTGCAAGCATTTTCCACTGCTAGTTGGAGTACCTGTAGCAGCCAGATCTGGGCTGTGTGATAAAGCCAAACATGAGCTCATATTGCTTCCTTCCACACTGGGCGGCTTGGAGATCTGCTGTTTGTCACAGCCTCCTCTATATGCTGGAAGACCAAGATAGCAGGGAAAAAACCCCTCTCCTAGAGAACTCTGTTCACAGGTTCCTCCTCAAACTGATGCAGGAGCTTTAGAACATGCAAACCAGCAGATGCACTGAATTTGCTGCCTACAAGCTCCTCACTCCACACCCAGTCTGCACTGCTGTCCTGTGGAGAAACATCCCTCTTCCTGCACCACCCTCTTGGTACCAGAAACCAGCATGACGCTTGCATTTTGATGGCCATTGTGCTGGCAGCGTCTGGCATCTTTGTTACCCAACTGACAACTGAGGCACATCTCACCTCCCGCACGTTCCGAGATCCTGACTCCCTGAAGGAAGGTTTGCAGCGGAAATTTATCTGTAGATTGAACACAAGAGGAATCAGTAAAACAATCACTCCCAAAAGAAACCTACTGGAGTTCACTGCAGCAGAACAAGAGCTTGTGGAGGTGTCTGGTGCCTGCTGCAGAACTGTTACGAATGTCTGTTATTGCACAATAACAGACTGGGGTCCCAGACTGTCACTACATGTTTCTTTTGGTACTGTCTGCTCGGGAGATGCTTCTTTGCAATGACACACTGCAGTTCCCCCTTCTTCTTGTGTTTCACTATGGAAGAGCAAGGACTGCCTAAGAAAAGGCTAACAGCTTTGTGAATCACAGAGAGGGCTTAACAAGGCTTTACTCACTTTCTCCAGCTGTTCGATGCAGGATGTATGCACTACAATCTTGCAGGCTGCACACTTACGCCTAGAGAGAGGTTTTTGCTGAAATATGAGAAAAGTGGAGGAGAAACGTGTGTGAATAGCAGTGTTTAGAAGTGGGCAAGCTCAGCCTGTCATCACATCTCCTTCATGCATTCCAGGATGCAGATCAAGTACTACAGGAAAGTTAGACACAATCTGGACTCCTTGCAAGTGAAGGGATCTAAGCATGTGCCTAGATCAGATCCTTTAAAGTCTGGAAGAGAGTCCTTGGCCTTTTCTGGCACTGCCTGAGAGCACCATGGAAGAGACCTCCAGGTCTCCCACAGTAAGGCCCACGGACAGGCATAGGATGGCATCAGACCTCTATATCGTGCACAACAAGCAGGACTGAGCCTGCAAGCTAAAAGATCAGTGCTGCCTGCCAAATCAGGAGACAGAAAGGCCTGGGTCTCCAGTGCACACCGTTGTCTATTGAAAGGTCTTGGAATCAGACAGCTCCTTAAGGGTGTGAGATCCCAACAGCCTCTCCTTGGAATATCATCGTATCACCTCTGGGCGAGCAGCAACCTGCGTCAGGTTTCCACTGCAAACTGAGCACCAGCACTGGCAGAAATTGAAGATGCAGCCCTCCAGCACACAAAAGCAGGTGTCACACGCTTCCCAATCTGGCAGCCCTCCAAGCCCCACACGTTCCCAAGTAGCAACAGCATGGCCTCATGGTGTCCTGGATGGGTGGAGATGCAGCGCCTGCATCTGCATCCCTTGCTGGGAAAGTGACCCCAGAAGACTCACCAGCAGCTTTGCCATACAGTTCTGCTCCCCAACGTAGCAGAAGTCCCCAGAGACATTGGTCTCAAACCAGATGTGCTCCCCATAGACTGCAGTCTCCTGAAAGGCACAAGACAACACATTTATCTGAGATTATCCCCTGACAAGCATCTGTGCCTCTAACTGCTTTGTGTGAGGGTCAAGGTACTGGACAACACTGGAAGAAGTGAGAGAGTGGAGACACACGTAGGCCAGGAGACAAGATGCACATAACAACTAAGGCCAACATCTGGCCAGAGAAAATGTCATGAAGCTGCTGTCATGGCCCACCCACTGGAAATAAGAGGGCCTCAGGAAACCAATTCCAAGACCTACAGCCCTGTCACAGTGTCTGCACAACAAAACTACTTCCATCACCCCCTGAGAAGAGGCATTGGAGTAAATTCAACACAGGCATCTCTCCTGAAAGTTTCTGTTCTATGACCTCAGGGTGCAGCTTAAAACCTTTTTGATTTTGCCCATGATGGAGCAGGGGCTTGTGCCTGTTGCTTGACCACAGCCTCCACAAGACCCTGGCTGCCAGAGCAAAAGAGCTGCCATCCTCCCAGGAACCACCTATGCCTGTGCAGCACCAAGGAGTGCTGGCACCACTTGGAAGCCTCAGCCTGGGAAGCACCTGCTGCTTCTTGCTGAAAGACAATTCCATTAAACCCCCAGCCAAACATGCTACAACTTACACTCCAGTCCACGGTGCTGCGTATCTGCCTCTCCAAGTCGCTCCTCAGGGGTAGTGCAGGGTTTGGTTGGGCTACTGTGTGCTGGAGGCTGGACTTGGCAATAGCTTTCCTGGGTGACACAGGAGGGTTGGTTATTAGATCAGAGGAGGAGCAATATGTACAAAGCACAACCTCCTTCCAGGACAGATAAGGCTGAAGTAGAAAAGCATCCTTGGAACCAGGTGTCTGTAAACGAGGGAAAATCTCCACCATCACTAGCTAAGGAACACTCTTGTAACAGCCCTGTAGGATGAAGAGGTACTGGTCATGGTGCTAATGGCTCAGCTACAGAAAACCTGCACCCACCAAAAGGAACAGCCTGGGATTGCTGGGTCAAAGCCCTTGGGGATGACAGATCCATTCCAAAACAGCTTGGGATACTTTACCAAGCTGTGGTGGTAGGGCTGCCTCTGCAAAGACAACCCAGAGCCTGTGCCCCACAGAGATGTCCCACAGTTCTACCACAGCAGAGCACCCCAGAAGTGGAGTGTCTGGAAACCAGCACACCCAGGTAGAAAAGAGCAGCTGCACTTTTGGGCCCAAATGTGCCAGGGTGGAGGAAAGGAATAGCACAGTCAGCCAGCTAGTGAGAGTACAAACATCTAGCCCAGTCAGACCTGCTACCAATCTGTGGGCCCAGGCTGGCAGGAGATGACTGCAAGCCACACAGATTGCACTGAGAACATCAGAAGCAGTGCTGGCCTGAGCAGGAGATGCTCAAGGGACACCAACAGCAGCCATGGCCAACGGCACTCCTTCCTCCTAGGGCCTGGGTCTGCACCCAGTCTCGCCTCTCTGAGGTACTGCCTGCTTATGTGTCACTGCCACAACCATACAGATAGTAGCCAGGGGCTCCAGCTGCCCAGGGTGGTATGGCAGGTAGGTTCCACTGCCACAATCTCAAGGAAGGTTGCAGAGAGACACACAGCTCCAGCTGTCCTCATACAGCTCTGGTCTAGCAGCTGGAGGTGGCCAGAAGAGAGCAGCCCAGACTGGAGAGCATGGCTGGAATACCTGCACTTGCTGAGACAGCGGCAACAGCCCAGCTCATACCACCACTGCTATCCTCTAGAGACCTGGAGCTGCTGGAGCAGGCAGCCTATTCCTTGGTAGAGAAGAAAGGCTGGCTTGTATTTGCCCTAAACACTTCATGTGCACAAAGAACCTGGGGCTGAGACAGCAGCATGGTCCTAAAAGCTGGGGTACCAGGGCAGTCCCAAGCAAGAGAGAGTTGGCAGATGGGCACCTGAGCTGCAGCAGCACTTGTGCCAGCCAGGCAGAGGGTGGCCCTACCTGGAAACCTTGTCTGGCCATGCTTGTGGGTACAGTAACCATGCTGGCACATCACAGCCCCCCTCCTCCCAAAATGCTGCCTAAAACAGATTTCCACTGCAGCCAGATGGTGGCTGTTAAGGCAGAGACCAGGGCTGAAGGGGAGGGAGGCTGGGGGACCGAGCAGCAGGAGAGGGAGACATGGCAATGTTGCTAAGGGCACAAGGCAGGACTGTGATCTGCGCACTGGTTACACGCACCGCTGAGGCTCCCACTGCCCATGGCTCCCCCACATCTTGAGTTTCACACCTCAGCTAAGGGTGATCCAGACCTGATTATTACCCCCATCACTCTTCTGCCCTTTGGTCACAACAACCCCCAGCAATGCTACAGGCTTGGGGAGGAGTGTCTGGAGAGATGCCGGGCAGAGAGAGGGTGTTACTTGACAGTAGCTGAAAAGGCGCCAGCAGTGGCCCAGGTGGCCAGGAGGGTCAACAGCTTCCCAGTCTATATCAAAAATAGTGTGGTCAGCAGGAGTTGGGAACTGACTGACCTCCTGTACTGTGCCCTGTTAAAACTGCACCTCAAGTGCCGGGTTCAGTTCTGGGCACCACAGTGTAAGAGGAACACACTGAGGTGCTGGAGTGAGGACAGAGAAAGGCAACAAGGCTGGGGTAGGGACTGCAGAACATGACTTAGGAAGAGAGGCTGAGCGGGTTGGGATTGTTTAGCCTGAAGAAGAGGCGGCTGAGGGGAGGTCTTCCTGCCCTTTACAGCTGCCTGAAAGGAGGGTGTAGGGAGGCCAGTGTTGGCCTCTTCTCTCAAATAACTGATGACAGGACCAGAGGAAATGGCCACAAGTTGCATCAAGGGAAGTTCAGGTTAGAAATTAAGAAAAATTTGTTTAGTGGAAGAGTAGGCTGCCCAGGGAGGTGGTGGAGTACCATCCCTGGAAGTGTCCAAGGAGTGAGCAGATGTGGCACTGTGGGACCTGGTCATGGAGGTGCTTGTTTGAGGGTTGGATTTGATGATCTTAGAGGTCCTTTCCAATCTTAATGATACTGTGATAGCCGAATCCTAGCAGAGGTAGAGCAGTGCACAGAACTAGAAATATCACAGTAACACAGTAATGATGAGGCTGGAAAAGACCTTAAAGATCATTCAGTCCAACCTAAAACCAATCAAGTAAACCTAACATCTGACAATTAGATCATGCCACTCAGCACTTCATCCAGCCTAACCTTAAACACCTTCAGAGATGGTGACCCAACCACCTCCGTGGGCAGCCTGTTCCAAAATCCATATCATCTCATCCATCCTGCACAAACCCTCCCTCACCTGGTGGAAAGTTCTTCACCAGGGCTCTTAAGCTTTCTCTTCCCAGCCCTGAAAGCTTGACAGGCTGCCTGGATGTGGCACACACACCATCATCACTCAGTAATTTTTTATTTTTCTGCTGTATAGGGTGGTTTCTACACCCATGAAGAGGCTATGGGCATGCTGCTCACCACTGCACTAAGACTGGCATCTGCTCCTTTATGCTCTTTCATGCACTAGCTTGCACATCAGCAATTCCAGAGCATCTTCAGGAGAAGTGAAGTGGTCCAAACTTCCCCTGCCCCAAGGTCTATATACACAGGCAAATTTGTCAGGAGAATCTGTGTAGTTTGGGAAAGGCCAGTAAGGTAGGGCCTATGCATTACTTTCTGGATAACAGGAGCTTTTGCTGAGTGCTTGTGGCACACATAACACAACGGGCAGCACCTCTATTTCTTTCAGATCAGCACAAAGCTGGGTTTGTTTCTGGAGACAGTACCACAGAATTATTGAGGCTGAAAAAAGCCCTCTGAGCTCATCCAGCCCAGCCCAGGACCTAACATCACCACATCAGGCCACTAAGGGCCACAGCCAGGCTGTCCTTAAACATCAGGGATGGTGACTCCACCACTGCCCTGGGCAGTCCAGACTAGGCTCAGAGCACCCTGTCCATGAGGAAGGGCTTCCTAACATCCAACCTAACCCTCCTCTGGCAGCTTCAGGCCCTTCCCTCTCGTCCTGGCACTAGTTGCCTGGGAGAAGAGCTTGACCCCCACCTGACTGCAACCTCCCTTCAGGGAGTTGTAGAGAGGTAGAAGGTCCTCCTGAGTCTCTTCTTCAGGCTAAACACCCCAGTTCCCTCAGCCTCTCCTCATCAGTTTTTTCCTCCAGGCACTGGCACTTCCTCATTGTTCCTCTAGGCCTGCATCAGTCCCTCAATCTCTCTAGTGAAGTAAGGGGTCCAGAACTGCCCCCAGTACACAAGGGGATGCCTCACCAGTGCCCACTGCAGAGGGAGAATGATGTCCCTAGTCCTGCTGGCCACACTGTTCCTGATCCCAGGGGAGTTGTGGNTGCCACCTGGGCACCTTGCTGGCTCCTGTCCAGCCAATTATCAACTAGTACTGCCAGGTCCCTCTCTGCCAGGCTGCTCTCCAGCCACTCATCCCCATGTCTGTAGCTGCAGGGGGTTCTTTAGGGCCAAAGTGTAGGACCCTATGCTTGGCCTTGTTAAACCTCATCCCGTTGGCCTCTGCCAATTGACCCAGCCTGTCCAGATCTCTCTGCAGCATCCTCCTCCCCTCCAGCAAACCAACACTCTCCCCCAGCTTGGTGTCATCCGTGAGACAGCCAGGCTCGGTTTGGTCTCCTCTAGCCCGATAGGCAAAGCCAGTTCGAGTTTCTCCAGCCTCATCAGGAGCCGGTACCTTCCCAGGAAGGGAGACAGCACCGACCTCCAGAGGGCGGCATCAGGGCAGCAATAGCCTGGTTGAACTGAAAGCAAAAGCCTCGTCCTTAGAGGGATTTCTCAAGTGCCAGCACAGGCAGCAGTGTGGGGACTTGGTCACCACAGGGTCACTATGGCACCGCAAAGGTCAGCTTGCAAAAGGCAAACCTCAGGTGCTGCTGATCATTCTGCTTCCAGCGTGTCCTCAACACTCAGGTGCTCCATCCCCATGCTTTCTCCCCACTGTCTGCTGGATGATACGGAATGAATAATTCATCAACACCAATAGGTTTTAAAAACTGTCTGAACAAATACAACTCGTTAAAAACCCCACCAGAGAATACTGCCTGGCTGGGGCACACTGCAGCAGACCTTTCCTGGCTGCCTTTAGCTGCTGGGGGAAATATACCATCCAACAACATCCCAAATGAGCTGAACGGATGCTCCCTCCTGCCCCGGATACTGCTCTAGCACCAAGTTGCTGTACTGCCTGTTCAGCTGCTGCTTCAAGCAGGAAGATCTCTCAATACAGCTTCCTTCCTTTTTGCATCTCAGTCTCATGAGGAAATCTCCTAGAACAACCCTGGCTTCACATTTATGTTTGGGTACTACTACCTGATTACAGCCCTTTCAATCTTTGCGCCTGACTGCAAGCAGCACATGGATTTGTCCTGTGGACACCAGCAATGGAAGCTATTACCAGAACACCACGTGAGCAGCACATGGCAACACACAGCACTGGTGAAATACACTCATGTCTCATGACTTAGCATCAGCAGAGCTGCATGCAGAGCAGCTGGGGAACCACACACTGAAGGTCCCTGGCCTAACACCAGCACAGAATCACAGAACCACACAATCAATCCTCAAGGTTGGAAAGGATCCTAAGATCTTCAAGTCTAGCCTTCAGCACTACATCACCAAATCACAGAATCCCTGAATTATTGAGACTGGCAAAGCCCTCTGAGCTCATCCAGCCCAGCCAAGGACCTAACATCACCACAGCAAACAGATCAGGGCACTGAGGGCCACAGCCAGTCTGTCCTTCAGACAGGGATGGCGACTCCACCACTGCCCTGGGCAGTCCAGACCAGGCTTGGAGCACCCTGTCCATGATGAAGGGCTTCCTCCTAACATCCAACCTAACCCTCCCCTGGCAGCTTCAGGCCCTGCCCTCTTGTCCTGGCACTGACTGCCTGGGAGAAGAGCCTGACCCCCGCCTGACTGCAACCTCCCTTCAGGGAGTTGTAGAGAGGGAGAAGGTCCCCCTGAGTCTCCTCTTCTTCAGGCTAAACACCCCCAGCTCCCCCATTCTCTTCTCATCAGCCTTTTCCTCCAAGCTCTTTCCCAGTCTCATTGCTCCTCTGAGCCTGCTCCAGTCCCTCAATCTCTTTACTGAAGTAAGGGGTTCAGAACTGCCCCCAGTACAAAAGGGGACACCTCCCCAGTGCCCAGGGAGAATGACATCCTTAGTCCTGCTGGCCACACTGTTCCTGATCCAAGCCAAGATGCCACTGGCCTTCTGTGCCACCTGGACATCCTGCTGGCTCATGTTCAGCCAGCTGTCAACTAGTACTGCCAGGTCCCTCTCTGCCAGGCTGTTCTCCAGCCACTCATCCCCATGTCTGTAGCTGCAGGGGGTTCTTAGGACCAAAGTGTAGGACCCTAACGCTTGGCCTTGTAAAACCTTATCCTGTTGGCCTGTTGACCCTGCCTGTCCCGATCTCCCTGCAGCACCCTCCTCCCCTCCAGCAAACCAACACTCTCCCCCAACTTGGTGTCCTCTGAGAATTTATCAAGGGTAGATTTGATCCCTTCAATGCCTATGCAAACATCTGTGCTCTAAAATGAACCTGTAAATCAGTCTAAACTACCCAAGTACTGGTTTTATTTCCTCTGTCTTTATGTTTGAATAACAAAACTATCAATAAATAAAATAAACCAAAACACCTTTCTGAAGCAATCGGCTTGGTCTTATAAAAGCAGGCACAATGCATGAAACTGAAGCATCAAAATAGAAGTAACAAAGAGGAAGGAGCATTCAACCATAGCGTTCAGTAGTTCAGGTTTGTAGGGCAGTTGGACCTGATGATCTTGAAGGTCCTTTCTGAACTTGACAATTTGTCTTCTAATCCCACATCACTGGGATCTCCCCTGTTTGCCACTGAGATAAGATGGAGAAGAGTCAGCACCTGCAGCTGTTCTACAGACTATATCACTCACCTCAGACAGGTAAGGATGGAGGCAGTCAGACACTTGCAGTGTGGGAGGGAAAGGAAGTGCAGATGCATGCACTAGGATATTCACTCTACTCACAAGCAGCTATGCACTATCATTTCAATCTCCTCCTTTGAATGAGGAAGGAGACAGTAGCTCTTCTCTGTTCATGATTAGTGCTCTTTGGAGGGCTACTTCTCTAACCAAAACCAGCATCTTGTGCTCCTTGCCTGGCATCAGTGGGCAGAGATGCTGCTGAAGCAGACACACATACTGGAGCATAGGGAGGCAGTACTGTCCAGAGAGCTAGGGGTGGAGTAAGGCACTGCAGCAGGAAGCTCTTACTCTGAGGACAGCTAACCTCAGTGACAGGATCTAAATTCCCTTGGAAAGTCAAACAGGGATCAAAGAGGAAAAGCTTGCATCTCATAACTTCAGTGGAAACAGAGCTCATGGATCAGCTAAGACAGAAACTGTGCTCTCTGGGAAGCCAGCAGCCATCCCTCCTCTGGCAGTGGTAGCTCCAAAACTAGATGGGCTAACCACACAGTGTCCCTCAAGGCCAAGGCTCTGCCCACATAAGGAGGAACTTCTTGATATTCAGTTCCATTATTCCACTTTGCTTCACTACCCTCAGTCAAACTCCCACGTATCACACTGAACAGACCCTTAGTTAAGAAGAGCAAAGCTCAGTTCTTCATATAAGTTATTATTCCTCTCTATTTCTTCACTAGCCTTGTCTATTCTTGCCAGTGCTCAGAAACAAGTGAGATCCCAGGTCATCTTCATGCAGTGACCAATCTGGCACCCCTCTCCTTGCACCAAGGGTGGCCAAAGTACCCTACTGCAGGGCATAGCCAGTAGCACAATGCAAAAGCCTTAAACAGAATCACAGAATTACTGAGGCTGGAAAAGACCTCCAGCCCAGCCCATCACCTAACATCACCACAATCACCTAGACCAGGTTACCAAGGGCCACATCTAGCCTGTTTTTAAACACCTCAAGGGATGGGGGGGTCCAACACTGCCCTGGGCAGTCCATTCCAGGGTGAACCCTGAAGTATAGACTCGAAATGCATTAGCAGCAATTCTTTCAGCAAACCTCCAGTTATGTGACTAGAAAGCATTGTTTCCAATCCTGGGGCTACAGCAAGGCAGAGGAGTCTGAGAGTTTCAGCCTGCTCCATGATGAGTACCTATTCAGATGACAGCTGGCTGCATTCTGGCTTGTTGCAGGTGCTGTGACACTGGAGCTGGGCTGCATGCAGACAGGAGCATACACCTGTATTTACACCATGTCTTCCTCTGGTAAGGACACTTGACATGCACAGCTCAACCACAGGGAAAGTGTAAGTGTTGTTAATAGCCACCTCCACCTAACAGCAAGATCCCCTAGGCTTCTGCCACTCCATGCCCTCCCTGCAAGGACACAAAAGGGACCGAGGGACAGAAGCCTGGGAGCCTATCCATGGAGCTGCTGGTCAACCCCACCCTGCTGGCATACCAGCAGGTGCTCTCAGCCTCAGTATCCATCACAAGCTCACACCCTCCTTCCCCCTTTCAGTGCTCTGATCATCAATCTTCCCGTATTTGTGGTTGTCTCCACAATGCCCCTACTGAGGTCCTGTCCTCACCCTCTAGTCCTGCTCCCAGGCATCAGCCACAGATTTCTCTCCCCTGGGCTCCCCTGTCAGCTCTTCTGAAGAGCAACCTGACCAGAGATATGAGGTCTGTTGAGCAACATGTCCCCATGCCAGATGGGGAAGGGAACATGCCGGACGAGACATGGTGCAGCCCTCAGGGCTTTGGTTGCAGTGAGGTGAGCACAGATCACAAGGTTCCTAAACTGAGCGGTTTGTAGATGGAATGGAAATCTCAGTTAGAAACAACTTCTCCTGCATCACAGAATAATTAGTCAGGAGCTTGCCTGCGCTGGGTCCAGCATGAGCAAGAAGTTGCAGCGTCTGCCAAGACAGGGGTAAGGAGGCTCCGTCCAAACCACAGCCTTTAAAGCATTACAAGGGGTGAGCTCGCCTTCTATTTTAGGGTTGACTCATTTGATCTACTGCAACAAGTGCTACTGCCCACACACATCACAGCAGCTCACTCCTAGGTTCCCAAGCTGCCAGAGCATGGTGTTTCCAGGGCAAACTGTGGCCAAGGACATCCTTGGTAGTACTGTCCCCCGGTACTGTAGAGGAGGAGATTACTACTGTAAACTTAAGATTATGGGCTGGGGAAGGCAGTTTATGATCCTTGCAGACCACTCAGAGGGAAACAGGTCTTTCTCATACTTCTCAGTGAGCGCTAGGGTTGATCCAAAGGACTTCAGACCTTCCTCCTAGTGAGAAAGCAATGCAAGGACTTAGAAAGCAGCTTGTAGTCACTGAATGCAGCTGCAGGGGACCTCCTCCGAGCCCTAAGGCCTCTGCATGTGCAGCCCCAGCTCCCCTCTGGCCAGGAATAGTAGCCTCTGCCAGGGCTACTGGACAGGGACAGAGGGAACAGGAGATGAGACACAGTCACTAACTTTAACCCTACACCATTTTCTGGGTATTCATGAGCTGGGAACAATTATGCAGAGGAGGTGCAGCCTCTAAGCTGCCTTGACTGAAAGATCAAGGCAAGAGATGGATGCAGTACCAGGGAGCAAGAGTTCCCTTGTAGAGTGGCTGTCGACAAGGCCAAGAAATTAAACCCTGCAGCTCTGTAGCTTGTCATGGAAAGCCTCTTTGAGGGGAAAAAACAGGTGAAAGGAACTGCCCAAGGCCATGTGGTGATCCTGGTCGATCAAAGCAAAGTGAAAGGTATCAGTTACCCCACCAGACCCGCACAATACTCTCAGGTTTGGTTTGCTGGAAAGAGCCAGGGGCTGGGAGCAGAAAGGCCTGAGACTTTTTTAATACTTCCTAGCATAACCCCTGCACCCTTCTGGTAGCAGCTCCAGGTTACCTCTCCCCAACACCCTGATGCCATCCCTCCTCCATCATCTTCCCAGGACAAACCTGAGATGTGCTGTAAAGGCACATCTGCCAGATTTGCTCAGGCCCTTCATTTACCCTTCACGAAGTCAAAAGTTTGCAGCCCTAATGCTCAGTCATGTTCCTATTATGTGATTTCCTTTCCCAAGTTCACGCCATGCAGCCTGTCTTTAAACCAAAGCTGCCTCCTTGGAGGCTCTTGTATATCTGGAAATGAACCTCTAGCAGAGACAAACCCTTGTCATCCTTCTAAAGCCGCAACAGCAGCCAGCCAGCTGCCTTCAAGTGCCACAGTGGCTGCATCTCACAGAGCCACTTCAGCCCTAGTGGTCATTTGCACCCCTGTGGGCTTGGTCCAGTCTCCAGAAGCAAACACAGCTCAGCAAGGAGCATGACTGGTGGTCATGGGGATCACTCTGGGATGTGCTTCCCCTGCATTTCCCCAGGAGAATGGGAGCTGGTACCCGCTCACACCATACCCAGAAATAAGGACTGGCTCTCACAGTCCCCACCCAGTGCAAATACAAGCAGCAAAATGTGGGGAACAAGGAGGAAGAGCAGAAGGGAAGAAGACAGTGTGGGAAAAGGCCCCCCCTGCCATGACCTGATCTGGAGTGGCGTGGAGGTCCCTGCAGGTGCCAAGTTGGTGGTGGCTGTGTAGTAGTGGTGGGCCGCCCCCTCCCAACCAAGTCCTACTTTGGAGAGATGGCATGGCTTCTCCCTCCACCTCCTCTACACACTGCAAACCCTGACATTGCTCATTACAATTACCGACTGCACTTCCTCTCCAGGCAGCCCCGCAGCGGCTTCACCCCCAGTCAGAGGCACATGTACAGAAAGAGTGTCCTCCCCCACCCCAGCACCTAGTTTCCCCTTGAGCACCCAGCTGTGACCAAGGGATGCCACGACATGGAGTGTCAAGAGGAGGGTAAGGGAAAGAACCTGCCACAGAGGTGATTCCTGCCTCCTTGGCACCTCGATAAAGACATGCCTGAGGAAAGCAGAGTTGTCTGCCATGGAGAGCTGATGTTTGTGCACAGGAGATAATCTGCTCCCAAGTTATGGACATTATCTGGTCCAAGTTGGTGCCACAGACATCTCAGAAGCTTTTTAGCTCCCCTGGTTGTTGCAACACCACTGTAGGACCTCTCACAGCCAGGCTGGGGACACCATACTTCAACACTATACAGGCTCCCCAGCCACTCCTAGGGATGTGCATCTGCCAAACACAACCTAGATCCTTTCTGAGGCCATGAAACCCACCTACACTTTGGCCTTTGTAAAGAGAAGAGGTTATGCTGAAGACAGTTTGCTCCACTGCGACTGCAAGGAGTGAGTCACCAGCTCTTGTTACTGTGGTCATTTACACTTGACTGGAACCAGCAGCCATGCACACAGCTGTGGGGTAGCTACAGCTGAGACCTCTTCCTTTCATCCTGCCTGCCCCTTCACCTTGCTTACAAGCCATGGCTAAAATTAGACAGGGCTCTCTCCTCCGTGCTGTGTCAGAGAACACACATGTTTAGACAGAGCCCAGTGCTCCCTGGGGTCTGCAGAGAGACCACAGTAAAACAATCGTGACAAAACATCAGGGAAAGTTGCTGCCAGGTCAGCAAAGGCTCAGCTGCCTTCCCTGATGGGTTCAGAGGAAACCATGAACCAGAGGGAAGCCAGGCCTGAAGGCTGAGTTACCCCAATGACCACTGTTGTCTCTGCCACGGCTGAAGTAGCAAATGGCCTTTGCAAAGCAGCAGTAGCTGGGTCTGGAGGGGATGAAGACACATGAGCAAACTTCTCCGCTGCCAAAGCGTCTGCTGGGACTGCGTTTAGTCCTTTTCTCACAGCACCAGAAGGGAAGGGGAGCTGGATACGCAGGGTGGACAGGAGGAGATGTACATGCTAGATCAGCCTTCTTCCCCATCAGAACTGGCAGCTGCTGAAGGATGGAGGGCTCTGCCCCTTTTCCCACCCAGGGTACCTGTCTGTCCTCCAGAGTTCCCTTCCCAGTGCCAGGAAACAGCCAGTTGTCACTAGTAGCCAAGCAGACCACAGCATCCTCAAAGCCCCAGGGCAGCTACAGTGCTGGCTGTGGCCTCAGAAAGAGGGTCCTCGCAGAAAGGCCCCTACAAACAGTCCCTTGCCTACCCTGCTCTCCCTGTGCACAGCAGAGACCCCCACTGATAACACCTGCTGCTTCTCACCTCTGCCAAAGTCTCACCTTCCTCCAGGAATGTCAGGACCTAGACTTTTAGATGGAAACAATCTGGAGGGATGTGAAGGGCAGATTCTAGCTGACCCTGAAATCCCACCAGCTTCGTTGCAGACCAGCAAGAGATCAGGTCAAGTCCCTTTCCCTGGAGGCTGGAGGAGTGGGAAGCACAACAAACCTCTCCTCAAGCTGGCCAGACAAATCTTTCTGCTGTCACTCCCCACCGTCCATAACTTACTAGTCCTTCACCCTGCAAACATGCATGCAGGCACAAGGAAAACCCTTGGCTCTCTATGCTGCTGTCACAGGTTTCCATCTGCAGTGTTCAAGCAAAAACAACTGCTCCAAGCTGAGGCTCCCCAGCCCCCAGCAGCCCTAAGCAAAGCTCTCCATATGACGAGACCCTACTTCCACACACCTGAAACCATAAGTGGCAGCACCTGCAGGTGTCTGCAAGGGAGGGACTGTTCAGCATCACCAAGAAACCCAGTCCCAAATGATCCTCCCCTCAGCAAATTGTGAGGCTAAGACAGGAAAGGACTCCTACTGCCGTGTCCCAAGCCATCATCGTGATCCCCCGACTATGCAAAGCACGTGCCGCCTTGCAGTCTGCAGGTTTAACTGTGACTCTGGTGCTGATACCAAGTCTAGCCTCTGGTTTCACTTTTCACCTGGTAGCAGTAAGCTACCAAGTCTTATTTTCTACCTCCTATCACTTCCTCGTTTTGCTAAATGTCAGCTTGTCCCTCTGCTACAAACTGGAGAGCAAGAGAAGCTGATTTTTTTTCCTCCTCTGCCTTTTTTTGCTCTAAATGCCTTCAGCATACCTGCTCCTACATATTTCATTTACTTCTCTCCTTCTATGTCTGCCAGCTTCTGCAGCCTCTCCAACAGGCTTTCTTCTCATCCTATTCTTTAGAGCAGAAATCCCAGGGGAAGATGTGCTGCTGATGCAGGGAACAGACCACTCTCCTCCTTTCCCAGTGCAGACCAGCACCTCACCACAGATCAGCAGCACAGGGCTGCCTCACTCTGCTCCCTGAGACTCCCTGCTCCCACTACCCCAGCTTGATACCAGGTGCTTCAGAGGCCACAGGCTCCAGGTAAAGAGGTTGGGCAGGTGCTGTTGTGCAGTTCCAAGTGCTACCAAGACAATCAAACAGTGCAGCAGTGAGCTAGCTAACCATTGCCTTGGCTGGAGGCTTACTTCAGAGCATCAGTCAGACTTCAGACCGCAAGGTCAAGCCAGCAAGATCACCGACCGGCCACTGCACCCAAGAAAGCACAAGAAAGCTCCACACCACAGCTGGCAAAGCCCTTGCAGGACAGAGGAAAGCAAGGACCAGGGCTGGGGAGACAAGGCCAGCAATGATGCGGAAGGGACATTCAACAACAGTTAGCTAAAGCAAGCCCCAGGGAACTGGCTGGAGCTGCTGAGATACTGAAAAGCTCTTAAGAGTGACCATGCCCTCTGGTGTTCAACACCCTGGTCTCTGGCAATCTGGGCATCTCCTCCCACCACTCACCTCCCCTGTGCAGTGCATTAACAAGCTACACGCTGCCTCTCATCTGTAACACCTCCAGCCACGGGACTTCCCATCAATGCAATGCAGAGCATCAATGCAGAGCTTCTGCAACAACACTCATACAAGTGCAGACAAATCCTGACCAGGTGTCCCTTGTCGTAGGGAGTCTGAGCATGGGGCCTGTGCTTGTACCTATATTTGCACGTCCTTAGAGCACTTACGAGTCCCCAACACCACTGCTAGCCCAGGTATTGGCTCCTACACAACTACACTCCAGTTACAATAACTGTCTCTCAGGCCCTGCTTTCCCATCACATCTGGCAGCTTCAGCCCTACTGAACTTCATGCTCCTTTGGCTATTGGGCCATTTGGCTCAGTCTGTCATCTCAAATCTTCCAAGTGCTCAGCAGGCATGGGATCTGGGTGTTATGGCTCTAACAATGGAGGAGGAAGTCCTTAAATGACCTTCACCCAAAATACACACAGGACAAGGGCTGCCGTATTAGCCAATTAAAGCCTGGCAGCAAGATGCTCTCTAGAACAAGGTTAGTGTCGCAGGCAGCAGCACAGAGGCACTGTGGCTTTCAGCAGCCTTGGCAAGTGTGACATGAGGCAAGAGCAAGGGCATGGCAGGACGTGAGTGGGAGGGATGGAGAGTTCTTGAGCAGAAACACGGCAGCAGCTGCTGGGACTGCAGAGCCTGTGCAAGCCAACAAAAACACCATGGACTTAACACAACACTAGCTGGTGCTTCATCCTCCTGGATCTCTACTGACCTGGCTGGCTGCCCGGGAGAAAAAAGTCACCTTTGTGGGGCAGATGGAGTCTAGTGATACAAAGAGCACTCCTTACAGACACAGCTGACTGCCCAGAACGTGGCACTATCCTCTCTATTCATGGTTTTGCCACCCCAGTGTTATCCCTCCATCCTACACACTCCAAGACCCCCAAAGAGTACCCACACCACTGCCTCTACTGTCAGCTCTGGAGGTTAATGCAGGCAATTTGCTCACGAACCTGAGGTCAGCAAGACCATCTGGTACTTTGGCATCACTCAGTAAACATCAAGCATCACACTAGTCCTTCTGGGATGCTAATCTAACCCAGTCCAGAATTACCCTCTCCATGAAGTGGAGGGACCACGGCCAAGCTGGCACAGGGAGGGAGCCCTGCTTTCCTCGCTCCTCCTGTGCTGGTCCAGGTCCTAGCAGCCTTAGCTTTAATTGCTAGGTCTGGGCATGAATTTGAATTTAAAATAACTCATGAAGGCATTCAACAAGCCTAGCAATGGAGGAGTATTGTTTAGGCAGGACAGCTTGCTCCCTCCCACCCTCCAGCTCCTGCAGGCACCAAGCCCCGGGAGGCCCAACCCATCAGCAGCCAGGGGTTGGGGAGCACAGCTCTTGATGAGGCAGCTCAGAGTATGAGCTTTCCTGGGACCCTCCTGACAGCTGCCAGGCAGGGGAGCAGGATGTCTTCCAACCATGCAAAGCAGCAGCTCTCACACAACAGGAGCCCTGGCACCTCTTAATCCCGCCATCTGTCAGCTTCCAACGGGTGCACGAGCCTTGCAGGAAACATCTCATGCCCCAAACATTTCAGCTGCAACAGCTGCCAGAGTGCTCCATGCCATGTCCTCTTGAGTGGTGACCTCAGGCTTGGGTAGTAAGAGGCTTAGTGCTGGATCCCCACAGCTCCCAGCCAGGGCCAGAGTAGCAAGGCAGGATGAGATACTGATAATCTACTTGAGAGGGAACTTTCACATGGGGGGCACAGCACGTGGCTAGGTGCATAGCACCCCCCCACGCACCCCCGCTCCCACTCTGGACTGGCTATGGGCCATGTCTGGAGGCCAGGCGCTCAGATGGAGGGTCCGAGCTGCCTTAGCTACTCCTACCCTATGGCATTCCATCCTCATCCCATTGGCAGGAGGGTAGGTGAGACCCACTACAGCCAGGGAGGAGCAGGCAGAAAGTGTGTTACCCCTTGCAGAACACACAGGGGCTACCACTGATGGTAAGAGAAGGACAAGGTGGCTCTGGCACCCACATTTCCTGTGGGAGCCAAGCTGCACCAAAACAAGGGGAAAACCCTCCACAACCAGCCTCTTTGTTAGCTGCCTTGACTTCCTGGGACAGCCAGCCAGCAGGGACACGTCACTTGCTGCAAAGCCACAGTGCATTTCAGAGCTGAGGCTGCTCCCACCCCACAGAAAGGCAAGTAGCAGCCAGTGAGCAGGGGCAGGGGCAAACACCAAACTCTTCTCTGCAGATGCTGGCTGGGATTTCACACCTTTCTAGCTGGGCAGTCCACCCAGGCATGGTGCAGCCAGCCATGAGGTGTCATGGCCTTCTGGGCTGCCCTCACTCACCGTTGGCTCATGTTGAGCTTCTCAACTACGAATACCCCCAAGTTCTTCTTCTCAGGACTGCTCTCAATCCATTCACCATGTCTGTGCTTGGGGTGACCCCAACCCAGATGCAGGACCCTGCACTTGGCCTCCTTGAACCTCATGCCATTTCCACTGGCCCAGTCCTCCAGTCTGTCCAGGTGCCTCTAGATGCCCTCCCTTCTCTCCAGCTGTCAACCACCCCACACAGTTTGGTGTCACCAGCATACATGCTGAGGGGGCACTCAGTGCCATTGCCCATTGTTAAATGGCACCAGTTCTAGTACCGACCCCTGAGGAGCTACACTCATAATCCATCTCCACTGGGACACAGAGCCATTGATCCCAACTCTTGAGTGTGACCATCCAGCCAGTTCCATGTCTCTCTATTTTAAAGACAAGGATGTCCTTTGGGACAGTGTTTAATCCGCTGCCCAAGCCCAGGTAGGTGATGTCACTTGCTCTTCCCTTACCCACCAACGCTGTAACCCTGTCATAGAAGCCACCAGGTTTGTCAGGCAGGATCTGCCCTTAGTGAAGCTGTGCTGGCTGTCACTAGTATCCTCCTTGTTTTCCATATGCCGCAGCATAGTTTCCAGGAGGAGCTGCCCCATGATCTCACCAGACACTGAGGTGACACCGACTGATCTGGAGTTCCCTGGGTTGCCTTTTCTCCCCTTTTTAAAAATGAGGGTTATGGTTCCCTTTTTCCAGTAGGCAGGAACTTCACTGGACTGCTAAGGTTTTTAAAATCTGATGGCTACAGGCCTGAGAACTTCACCCACCAGTTCCCTCAGGACCCACGGGTGTATCAGATGCTACAGACTCGTGCGTGTATATGGTTGTGAAGCTGAGCTGCCCCTACCACAGGTGGTACTTCCTGCTCACTGTCACGGCATTTGACAGTGTGGTTGTGTGAGTTTCCCAGACCGAGGCAAAAAAAGCCTTTGAGCATCTCAGCCCTCTCCATGTCCCAGCTTACCAAATCACCTCTTCCTTCCAGAGGGGAACACACATTTTCCCTTTTCTGACTTTGTTCTCCAATTCCCTTATCTCTCTATATATATTCATAGAAGCTTTTCATGTTGCCCCAGAGGACCCTGGTTACACTTAATTCTATCCAGGCTTTGGCTTCCCAACCCAATCCCTGTTTGCAGACACAATTCCCCTGTCCTCCTCCCAGGCTCACTTCCATCCTCTGCAGGCTTCTTTCTTGCATCCAACTTTGCCCAGGAGTTCCTTGCTCACCCACAGAGGCCTTCTAGCATTTTTTGCCTGACTTTTTTTTTTGAGGATGCAGTGCTCCTGAGGGAGGAGGTGGTCTGTGAATGTCAACCAGCATTTCTAGGAACTTAGTCCCTACAGGGATCTGCCCCATTGCACTCTACCCAGGTGTTCTCTGAAGAGGCCAAATTCTGCTCTCCTGAAGTCTAGGGTAGCAAACATGCTGGGTGCTCTCCTCATTGGCCATGAACTCCACCATCTCATGATCACTGCAGCAAAGGCTGCCNTTCTAGCATTTTTTGCCTGACTTTTTTTTTTGAGGATGCAGTGCTCCTGAGGGAGGAGGTGGTCTGTGAATGTCAACCAGCATTTCTAGGAACTTAGTCCCTACAGGGATCTGCCCCATTGCACTCTACCCAGGTGTCCAGGCTAGAGGCCAAATTCTGCTCTCCTGAAGTCTAGGGCAGCAAACATGCTGGGTGCTCTCCTCATTGGCCTAAGGATCATGAACTCCACCATCTCATGATCACTGCAGCAAAGGCTGCCCTTGACCGGCATGGGGAAAGCCTAGTTGTTGGTGAGGACAAGATCCAGCACAGCACCTCTCCTCCTTGGCTCCTCTACACCTCATTCTTGCACTTCAGGAATCTCCTGGATTGTTTATGTCCTGCTGTGTTGTCCTTCCAACAGATACTGGTGTAGTTGAAGTCCCCTATGAGGATCAGGGCTTGTGAACATGAAGGCAGCCCATCTGCCTATAAAGGGCCTTGTGCACTTAGTCTTCCTGGTGGAGTGGCCTGTAGCAGACCCCAACCAAAATTTCAGCTGCCCTCCCCTTTACCCTGATGCATAAGCTCTCAGTTGTTTCCTCATTTGTCCCCAGGTGCAGTCCCATGTACTCCATGGTCACTGACATAGAGGGCAATACCCTCTCCTCGTCATCCCTGCCTGTCATTCCTCAAGAGCTGATACCCCTTCATTCCAAGACTCCAGTCATAGGAGCCATCCCACCACATCTCTGTGATTCCAGTGAGGTCAATGCCTTGCAGGCACATGCCCATCTCTATCCCTTCTTTGTTTACTGCCCATGCTGTGTGCATCGGCACAGAGATTTGAGTTGGGCTCCCAACAGTGTGTCTGGGATCCCCTTGTGATATTTCTCATGCACTTCCCAGTCTGTTCCTATGGCTGCTCTTTGCTCCTCTCCATTGGCCCTGCCACCTACTCCAGTGCAGCCACACTGCAGCCACTGCTCTGATCTCTGGATGGCAGTGGAGCTGCTGACAGGTGCCTTGAGCTGAAGAACCAAGGTTAGTGGTAGACAGGGACCACACCAGGGAGGACCCCAGTCTCTGGGAGCAGCAGGGCTCCTCATGTTCAGATCTTTCCCAGTCCTGTTCTGACAGCCCCCACCAGCAGCCGATAGCCTCACCAGCCTCATTCCACGAGGAGGCTGTGTTGGAATAGGCATGGCTGCTCAGCTGCCCAGCATTTTCTTTTTCTGTGACAAGATCAAAAGGCTCTGAGGTGCCACATCAGGCAGAGAGCGCAAACATGGTAGCAGAAACAGCTATCCCAGCACATCTCACCTGCTCCACACATAAGCCCAGGTGTTGCCACAGAGGACAGCTGAGGATTTCATGGGTGTCACTGGCTAGGGCCCAGCTAATACCACCACCTGTCATTTAGAAGTGGGACAGGGAGCAGAGGCAAGAGAGTTTCAGAGATAGAACTATGTAAAAATCTGCATGCATGGGGGAGGAGGAGGAGCATTGCTCAACAGCTATCTGGCAACAAGGTGTGCTGTGAGAAAGCCTGTCCCAAGGTAAGTATTGGTCTCAGCCTGTCAGCATGTAGAACAAACTTCACACTCCTTACCAATTGCCTGGTCTTCCCCCAGGGCACCTGGAGCTTACCCCACCATACTCACACTATGGTAAAATGGACCCAAAGTCCTGCATCCTGGCTGAACCACCAGGTTCAAAAGGACACAGTGGTACCCCTCACACAGTGGGGATGGGAAAGGCTGGGCCACCATCCCAGCAGCATGTTTCCTCCAGCGTTCACATGGGCACGAACACTGAAGTGCAAGAAAGGGTGACACGCAACATCTCAGAGAGACATAAACAGCAGCTCTTACACAGCTTCTTGAGCACTGTTTATACAAACACGGTGCCACCCACAGACCTTCTTTCCCTGGAGCAACGGCAGGTGCCTCTGGGCTTGTGTCCAGGCTCCACCACCACCACCCTGCCAAAGGGCACCAGCCACACACTCAGTCCCACACACTCTGTGGGACAACTGTCCGCTGGCTGCCCTGCTGGGGACTATGCTCTTTGCTTATGCTGTTGCTCCAGACTCAGCTCTCACACACGCCTCCTCTGAAGGGGGGCTGGTGAAGTTCCTAGAGCTCACAGGGAAGACCAATTTCAGCATCCTACTTCTCCAGCATGGGGGAGAGCAGGGCAGGGGCTCTGTCCCCAGCCCTTGCACTCCCTCGCCAAGGATAAACTGTGCTGTTGGCTCACAGCATAACAAACAGGGGACCTACAATGGAGATCTAATCCTAACCACCATCTGACCAGCCCCAATCCCTTTATCAGCCCAATTAAAATAATTAGCCATCCATAGCCAGGGGCATGTATTGTGCATTTGTCTCCATCAGCGCCGGAGCCAGCTACACCCACTGGAAGGCAACAACGAGGTACAGACACCCAGCAGTAACGAGTTACCCAGCAGCCACAGGACGGGACCGAGCGGCTCCTCCGGAGGCTCCGAGAGGAACCTGGGCTCCCCAACTTCCCTCTGTTCGGGCCAAGAGCTCGAAAAGAGGAAAAACGCAAAGACTCCGCATCACGTCCCGCATCCTCCGGCCGACCGTATAACCAGGGTCCCACCGGCTGCGGATCCCGGCGCTGAGCGGATGGGATGCGGGAGCCGTCCGCAGCCCCTGACAGCGGGACCCGGCCCCGCAACGAGCTGGCGGCTGCTCAGCCCCGCCTCGGGATGCTCCAGCCTCCCGTGGCTAGCCATAGTCCGGAGGACCGGCCTCCTCCGCTGACCCCCGGGGGCCGAGGCGGCGGTGGGAGTCCGCCCGGCCGGAGGCAGTCGCCGCCTCGCTGCTCACCTGCGCCCGAAGAGCTTCAGGCCGGTGAAGCGCTTGTTGCTGTGTCTCCGGCCCGGCGGCGGCCCCCGCTCCGATTCGGCGCTGCCCGACGACCCGGACGAGGCGGCGGCGACAGAAGCGGAGGGCGAGTCGCCCGGCGGCGAGNTCCCGCGCCCCGAGGCGGCGCTGCGTCGGCAGTGCCCCCTGCTGGCTACCGGGGGAGGAGCGGCCCTTGCGGAGGGCTCAGGCCCGGGGCTCGGCGCTGCGCCTTCCAGGAGCCGAGTGTCAGTCTTGCTGGCCGCCCTCGCTCGGGAAGAGGCTCGGCGACAGGAGCAGGGCCGCCTCCCTCCTCTTCCGCCTCCCATTGTTCGCCGCCGGACGGGGCGGACGAAGCCAACAACCCGCCGTCGTCACCACCCTCTCCAGGAGCCATCGCCAAGGCGAGCGCTGGCGCTCCCGCTTGCCTGCCCCGCTTCATCCCGGGGGTCTGCGCTGGGCGAGGGTCAGGAAAGAGCCGGCCCTGCCCGGCCGGTGCTGCTTGAGGCTGCCTTCAGCAAGGAAAGTCGCTCTCCGTCAGGAAGGGGCCAGGGGCGGCCTCTTTTGCATGGAAAATGAGGTGGCCGCGATGGCTGCTGGCCCCGCGCTGCTCGGAGTGCCAACCTGAAAGGCTGGAAGTGCAGGGGCTGCCTGGGCACAGTTTTACGTGCAGCTCAGCGCAGTCACTCCTGCTGACCCATAAGTACTTCAGGGAAGGTCGCACTGGCCACCTCAGACACCATCAGCTCCAAGGAAGGTGGGATGGGTACACCTTCCAGCTCACAGCAGCTGCAACCCAGGCAAAAGCACTGCTGACTTGCTGGTTTAGTGCTGAGTGGCCCCCCAACATGCCCCCTGGCTTACTCCCTTCACGTACCACCTGGCACAACCCCTGACATACCTACCCCATGACATACCCTCTGACATACCCCACACATACTCCCGGAGGAGGAGGCTGTGCTGCACAGTCCCAGTCACTTGCTCCAGGAGGAGGGGTCGCTGGAGAAGCACAGGAAAAGCACGGGAAGCCTTTCCACCCCCTGAAGTACGATCTGTCCAGGGCTGGACACAGCAACTTGGCCCCTGGAGAGCAAAAGGAAGGCAGCACAGACTGGTTCAGTAGGTACCTTGTATTTGTAGCCCCCGGAGGGCTCTGGGGAACGTCCCAGGACCAACGCCGCCACATCTGTCACAGCTCCAACTGATGCACTCAGCTGGCCCAGGGTTCGCTCTCGCTCTTCCTTCCCCTGCGGCTGCTTCATGGAGTCATCCCAAGGGCAGGTCCCTGGCAGTGCTCCACTGCCTAGCCACACACCACACACCCGGGACCTCAAGCTTTGTTTGCACCCTCCACCTGGTTCCTCTCTCCTTGCTTCCTGGAAGTGTGAAGGCAGTTGTCACAGCTGCTGGCTGCGCAGAACTCTTTCCCTGTCAGCCCACAGTAAGGGCCACTTCCTCTGCTGGGCCCTTTCCGCAGAAGCCTTACACACTCTAGGAAAGCGGAACGTGCCATAGCATGCAGGGCTGCACACCAAGGAGCTGCACCTCTCTTGCTTGCTGTCTCTTCAGAAGCCCTCAGGTCCAAGGCTCTGCTTTCCCAAAGCTACCCTGGCACTGCCATGCAAATCAGGCCATGGCAGTGGGGTTGTCCTCCTGAAGCCTGTCCTGGGCCGTGTCATCCTCACTCTAGGCAGTGCTGCAGCATTCACAATCCCTAAACAGTATGCATCCCCACTGACTGGTGGGGCTGCAAACACCCTCCTGCTACAAGAAGCACCTGCATGTGGGTTTTCACAGAATCATGGAATCATCAGAATTGGATGGGACCTCAAAAAGTCAAGTCCAACCTCCCACCAAAGCAGCACTGCCCAGAGCACTTTGTACAAGGCTGCATCCTAGGGGAGTTTGAAGATCTCCAGAGCAGGAGATTCCATAGCCTCTCTGGGCAGCCTGCACCCAGGCTCTGGGACTCACACTGAGAAGAAGCTGGCTCATGGTCAGCTAACTGCCTGCCAGGAATCCCAGGTCTTTCTTTTCAAGGCTACTCCCCAACAGGTTATCCCAACCTGTAGTGATGCCTAGGGTTGTTCCTCCCCAGGTACACCTGCTCCTGTTGAACCTCATTAGGCTCCTCTTGGCCCAACTCTCCAGCCTGTCCAGGTCACTCTGGATGGCAGCCCAGCCCTGTGCTGTGCCAGCCACTGCTCCCAGCTTTGGATCATCAGCAGGCTTGCTGAGGGAACACTGTGCCCTCGTCCAGCTCACTGGTGAATGTGTTGAACAAGACTGGACCCCTGGGGGACACTGCTGGTCACAGGTCTCCCAACTCAACCATGCACTGTTGATAATGGCTCTGAGCTCTGTCCACACAGAGCCAGCTCTTGATCTACCCTGCTACCCACTCATCCAACCCACATTGTATGATTTCCCTAACGAGGATGTTATGGTAGACAGTGCGAAAGGCAGGTTTTCCTGAAGGGCAGCAGGAGGACAGACCATGGTTGTGCACCACTCTGGGGCAGGGGGTTGCCTTCTGGTTCTTTCCTAGCTGTGTTTCCCAGGTGGGCCTGTTGACCTGAGAAGTTCTGGTTTGGACCCCACCCCCAAATCCTTCAGGTTGCAGCTCCTTTCACTAAGCTGGCCGGCCTGGTACCGAAGCTTTCTTGTCCTTTCTCAGACAGGGGTGTTCCAGCCCTCCCCATCCAGCTGTAGTCACTGAAGCATGTCCCACTGTCACAACAACCCAACCCCTCACGACAGCACTAGCCACATAGCCAGGAATTGATGCCCATTATAGCTCTATTTCTGGCTCCTCCCTTTCCTGCTAAGATGGAGGAAAAGCGAACTTGAGCCCAGAATCCCTTTACCTGTCCCCCTAGGACTTTATAGTCCTCCTTGACTGTGCTCAGCTTCTGCTTTTCCATGTCATTCTTGCCCCCATGGAAGAGTATCGAGGGATAGTAGCCTGGGCTTCTGATGAGTGGTGGCACCCTCTCAGTGATGCCTCTGATCTTTGCTCGCAGGAGGCAGCAGACCTCTCGACACTCTGCGGGGTCAGCAGGTGGGTTTCTCAGTGCCCTTTCACAGAGAGTCACCCGCTCCAAGTGCCCGTTTTTCTTGTGATGGTCCTTACCTGCCGTCCCTGCTCGTGGGTGTCTGCAGGAGCTAACAGATCATCTCTGTTGGTGGTTGTAGTTGTGGAGGATGAAGACTGAAGGGGAGTCCTGCTTTGGGTGGTCACCAGTGTCCAAGGTGCCTCGTTGGCAGCAGAGTCCTCGACAAGAACGTGTTTATGGACCTGCCTCTCTCTGTGCCTCAGCATCACCAGTACTGTGTGGCTCCTGGCTGTTACCTGCATATCCCCTCCTGGTGTAACAGCTCATCAACCTGTGCACCCCTTGGCCAGGAACTTCCCCCTATTCCAGGAGGGCTCTGGGCAGCCACCATAGTTCTGCCCCTTGCACTGTGGTTTCCAGCGTTACCAGTTCTGCCTGGGTGGGAACCCTCAGACACCACTGGGGAGCTCACGGAAGGGACAGTGGGTTTAGTGCTGAGGTGAGTACCCACCATTTTGATAGAGCCATTACTCAGAGCTTTTTTATTGAAAAATGCACCTCAGAAAACCAGGAATGGGCTCTGTGGGAAGTGCAAACATTTAGAAGGCTCCAGGCCAGCCTTCAAATAAAGGAGAGGTGGCCTGGCATTCCTCTTCCATCTCTTGGTCTGGTTCTGCAGGGCACTGCATGAGTGTGTAGGCTAAGCCTTTCCCCTGCTCTGAAAACACCATTCCTTCACAACCACACTGCTCATGCTGCTCTGTCTCCTGGAGGGCTTCAGATCAGCAGGGGAATCTGTGGGGCCAGAGAAAAGCAAGCAAGCAAGGCCAGTCCCTACACCCTACACACTTCTGAAAGGGGCACATGGTCTCGCTTTAAACTCAAAGGAAGAAAGAAACATTGGCAGACCTCGATTTAACCAGGCAAACTCTGAAAAAGAGTGCAACCTGCTGAACAAAGTACTGTACACAGGGAGGAAAAGGCAGGTCCTGGACGCTGAACTCCAGCCCATGGGAAGAAGAGAGGTTTTGTTTTCGCTAGAATGGTTCCTCATCCCCACTGCTTTGCATATCGTGATGTGCTGGTTGAATTTGCTCCCTGCCTACAGATATCTCCTGTTCACATTTCATTCTCTGCCCCACGATGTTGACATCCATGTGTAGTCCCCTTGTTAAGGAAAGGGTTAAGCTTAGGCTGCCTGCTTCACCCAAACTGGTCAGGATAGTTGTCTCTAAGATTCACTGTGGCTAGAATCAGATAAGAGAGGGGATGGCCAAGGGAGGGAGGGGGTGGCCACTACAGACAATTTCCAAGTTCAGGGCTTCCAGGCTCTCCTCACCCAGGACTGTGCAAACCCAGTGCCACACTGTCCCAACACAACCTCCCTGCTGGCCTGCTGTTCCCAGCCCATCAGCCCCCCACACACACTGTGTGCAAGGTTGTGGCTGTGGGGACAATCAGGGAAGACTAACAGTTGCATCTTCTGCTGCTTTGTACTGCTGGCCTGGCCCATCTGGCATGAGGAAACACCAGTAGGAGGCAGGACAGGAGCATTCTCTCTGACAGCAGCAGAGCCTTGACTTAGCTGAAACCAGGGAGAGTGTCTGATTTAATATGGGGGAAGGCTTGGGACACTGCCGGGAGGTAGCTACAGCTTCCCAGTATCTCCAAAACTGCCTCTTGGGACATTTCCATCACTCATACACAGCCCAATCCCCAGTTCACAGCTGCCTTGCACCTAGGAGCATCCAGCATGAGAGCCATGGAGTGAATACACACCAGCATTGCACACCGAGTGCTGCATGATTCCAACTCCAAATCCATCCCACTCTGTTCACCAGAGCCTGTGCCTGATGGTAGGGTCAACCACCAGTCACGAGATGTCCACAGCACTTGCAAGCTCTCACAAGCACTATGCTCAGCAAGCAGAACTTGTCTGGCTCCAGAGAGGTTCAGGGCAGGGGATAGTGAGACACCTGTTTGCCACTCAGAGACCAAGGTCTGTGAGGAGTTAGTCCAGATGAAGGTCACAAGGACGATCAGAGGGCTGGAGCACCTCTCCTATGAAGGGGGAGGGAATCTGGGCTGTTCAGCCTGCAGAAGAGAAGGCTCTGCAGGGAGCTGGTACCTGACTTGGGATCTTCCAGTACCTGAAGGGGCTACAGGAAAGATGGAGAGGGACCTTTCATGAAGGACTTTGATGATAGGACAAGGGGGATGGTTTCAAGCTGAAAGAAGACAGATAAAGATTTGATCTCAGGAAGAAATTCCCTATGATGAGGATGGTAAGGCACCAGAACAGGTTGCCCAGGGAGATTGTAGCTGCTCCATCCCTGTAATTGTCCAAGGGGCAACCTGGTCTGGTAAGAGGTGTCTCTGCCCGTGGCAGGTGTGTTGGAACTCAGATCATCTCTGAGATCCCTTCCAAGCTGAACCATTCTGTGATTCTATGATAGGACTTTCCAGCACGGAGGTTTCCTCCAGCCATGCCAGCAAGTACCAGCTGTCTCCTTCCCTTGTTATACATATGGATGCAGAGATAGTTGTCTCTGTCAGAACAGAGCAGGCTCATCTTGCTGGGAATGAATGGGAATTTGATTATGCTGCTCTGGACTAATATGATTAAAGATCAGCAGGCAGGACTCAGAGGAAGGAGGTGCCCTCACTAACCACTTTCCCCTGCAGCTGGTGGAGGCTTTTCTTTCCTTCCTCCCCAACCTCTGCCCTGCCAGGATGGAGGAGTTTCCCACCCTTTGCCCTGGGACTTCAGAATAACTGAAAACCCAGCCAGATCTGAAGGCCTTACAGGAGGCTTACAAGAGCTGAACCAACTCCCCCTTTGACCTTTGTTACTTACACTACAAAGCAGCCCCCTCCAGTCTGCTCTCGGTGTTATATTCAGCTCCCTGGCACAGAACAAACAGCCTGTGAGATGCCCTGTATGTCAGCCCAGGACTGCACCAAACAGTCGAACCACCCTGCATCTCATTAAGAGAGACAGGAGCTGGCAAAAGGACACCCTTGCCATATCCATGGTGGGTAACACCAGGCTGGGGACCCCTCTTCCCACTGCAGCAAGGTGCCTGTGAGGAGTCCTATGGGGCACAGACTCTGCTGAGGACTCCCTCTGCATAAGGCTGATGGCAGAAAGTGACTGCTCTGTTGCCCAGCACATCACAGATGTAGCCTGCAGCCACCTTTTGTGTGCTTGTGGTTTTCTTTCTATGTAAACAACCCTGTGGGCTGGGTTGCTGGAAGGAGTGGCAGTGACAAAGGCCGCCACTGCAAGTGTCACCCCAAAAGGAATGGAGAAAGTGTCAAAAATGAGCAAGAGCACAGAAGTGCACAGGATCCAGCCATTCTAGAGATGCTGCAAGCTGCTACTGCAGCCATCCAGCACCTGTGCCAGGCCTCCTAAACTCCACGTCAGAGTTATATCTTGAGCAAAGCTCCCTCAGCCTCTGACTTGATTGCCATTAGAGCTGCTCTATTCAGGGAGCTCGAAGTGCCCCTGCCCTTCCACAAAATGTTGGTGGAGGCATTTGAAGATAGCAGCAGCTGACTTCAGACTCCCCTTGGCCAAAGCAGAGCAAGGTACAAAGCCCTGCACTAACTCAGTGTTTGCTGAAGTGACAGAGAGCATGGGGGGCCTTCGGGCTCTGCAAAAGCACCTTCTTGCTGAGAAAATTGTCCCAGAACGTGCAAATCTGGTGCAGAAGCCAGCATCATTAATAAACTTGGCATGAAACTGGTACTCAAAGCCCTAAATATAACCTGAGCTCTTTCACCCACCCAAGGCGCTTCCATACACCGTGACAGCTATTTATGGAAGGAACATTATTTCCATGGGCTTAATATAATTTCTGCTCATTTCAAATCCTTTATATGGCAGCTCATGCTTGTGATGACTAATGGGGCCCAGCAGGAGCTGGCAGGTTGGCAGCAGGAAGACTTGGAACTCCAACCTTCGCTTGACATTGAGGACATGTTATGTCCACAGTCCACGAAGGAGGTCTTCCAGACTCTGTAGTGCAATTTGCTAAGTACCTCCAGAGCCAGGCAGCACAGCAAGGGGATTTCTGTCAGCCCCCAGGGCCTCTTATGCTCCAGGAGAGGTACCTGACAGAAGGTTAGCTCAGCTCTGGGCTTCATAACTGAATGAACTGGCCCAGGGAGCTGCCAGACCTGACCCTGCCTGAGTGTCACAAGACAGCACAAGCAGATTTCCACTCCAGAAACTTCCTCCCTCTTCCCCCTTCCCTTTGCTCAGATACCTGAAACAGAGGGTGGCCAAAGCAGCTCATCCCAAACATCAGCTCCTCCCTCACTGCTGGCCTGACACCCTTCTGACTGCATCTGACTCCTCTCTTCTGCAAAGTTGTGTTGGATGGAGCAAAGTCTATTGCAAAGTGGCTACCCTCTACCATTGTGTGGGGAGAGGACAGAGGTGCTTTGCAGAATGGCAGCACGGACTGGGGAGTCAGCAGAGGCACCTGCCTAGGGCAGCTAGAGTAGGTCGAGCAGCATGGAGACAATCTCCACCAACCTTAGACAACTGCAGAGCAAATACAGGATCATCAAATTAGGTTGACATATGGCCTTTTCCTCCACTGTCCCTGGAGAAGGGCTGGATAATTGCAGCTGGCTCATCTGTTCACAGACACTTGCTGGAAGAAGACAGCTAAAAGGAGAAAATCCTGCTCTGCGACCTCCCCTCAGAAGGGTAATCCCTCATCTTTGGTAGCATTAGGGCAGTGGTCTTCCAAGTTCTGCCCAGTGGCTCAGTGAGCAGCCCTGGGCACTGAATGAGAAGGGCTACATACTGCTCCAGTTCACAGAAGCACTCGGGGATGCAGGGCTGCCTTGGGGATGACTGAAGCATCCCCATTCCTGCTCACCACCCACTGCAGGAATAACAAGTGCTGGTGATGAGTCAGCTCCTGGTGCCTACAGCAGTATTAGAGAGCAAGTTTCTTTTCTCTGGAGCCCTCACAAGGGGTGAGAAGGGCTGCTTTACACATAGGAGCAAGCCAGAGGAGGACTGATAGCTCCTGCACAAAGTGCTGCTGTGGTTCACCCTCCTTCTGTCTCCGGTCCTGCTAAGTGGAGGCCTAGCTGACAGAAGCTCAGAGATGCTGGTGCTGCTCTAGAGAGGGGCCAGTGAGGACAGAGGAGAAGGAGCAGGAAGAACGGTGCTTTCTGGAGAAGGGGTCTTAGGAGGAGAGCATGTCCAAGGGTGGCAATGCTTCCAGCAAGCAAAGGAGAGCTTGGAGTTGCCTTTGTGAGGTTCCGCCAGGCCCAAGCATGTAGTTCGGTATACCTGCCAGCAGCACTCAAGCAAGAGAAGCAGGCAGATGTAGGCAGTGGGGAACGTGCCTGTGCATTGATCCTGCAGCAGCTCTGGAAAGACAGTCTGAAAGAGAGCAAGTATACTGTGGGGAGGTGGGCTCAGGAGAGCTGCACTGAGTGAGGCAGCCCTGTGTCACCTCAGAGACTCTCAGAAACTGGCACTTAACCCTTCAGAGGCTGGGAAAGCATAGGACAGTGACAAATCAAACACCCCTTGCTGCTCACAGCCATGCTGGCATCTGCCTGTCTGCAAGGGCTGCTTCCTTAGGGTACTGGATTTCAGCCACTCATTCTTAACCAGACATGCAGGCAAGTAAAGTCAGGCAGCCTGGAAAACTGTGTGACAGCCAGTCCAGCACAGCAAAGTAGCTGCTCCTCTGGCTGATCATCCAGTATGGATGAGATCTGTCCAGTGACAGGAGCCTAGCTGTAAGCAGCGGTACCAGTGAGAGGTATGAGCACAGTATGCCTCTCTCCCTCCTGCCAAATAGCAGGCCACATTATCCCCTTTTCAAGGCATTTTTTCTCCAATCCTGGCATCCAGAGGTAGAAAGGTCCTTCTGTCGTTTGCCCACACTCATGCCCAGCCATGACCAGCCAGTTTTTCCATGAGAATTCCATGGAGTACAGTGTCAAAGGCTTTTCCAAAGTCTAAGTAGACAACATCCACAGCCTTTCCCTCATCCAATAGTTGAGTCATAAAAGGAGATGAGGTTTGTCAGGCAGGACCTGCCTTTCAGAAACCCCTGCTGACTGGGTCTGATCCTCTGGTAGTCCTCTATACTGCACTTAATTTCTTCCATGATCTTCCTCTTTCCAAGAGGACGATAGCAGTATTTTTGAAGGAGATGAAACTGAGACAGAACAGTTCTGACTTACTCAAAACCGCAGAACAAATCACAGTCCTTCTGGAAATAAAACATCAAAGTTTGCTCCTAGCCCCTGACACTAAGCATGAGGCGGGTCCCAGCACTGAACACTGGATGCAGTCATGGAATGGGACAGTCTGGGAGCAGGAGGCAAGAAGCTGTTTGTGTGGGCTGGTGTGACAACCATGCCTCATTGAAAAGACCCATCAAGCCAGGACTGATGCTGCATCTTTTTATTTTCTTTTCTTTTGCTTCACTAAGCAAATGCGGAGCGAGTGATAGGAGTGAAAAGGTTGGTTTGAAAAGAAACAAAAAAAACCCTCCAATCTAACAAGAAACAGACGGGAAGGGAGAGGCTGTCATTGGAGTATAAGGGAAACGTGAGCTGCTAACAAGAAAGGAAGTTCATAGATGCCAAGCTGCATTAATTCATAATAAAATACTATACTGAAAATAGGATCTGAGAGTCTCCAAAATACAATATCTTAAGGGATCGGCAATAATACAAAATAAGGTTCATTATGTACAAATGAGTTCTGCTCTAGGTCTCTGTACAACAGTGGCAGTGGGAGGTATGGGGACATGCTCAGTGGAAGTGTTGGGGCGGAGGAGGGTGTGCTTGGACCCTGCAGTGGTTCTTTGTGTGGGGATGCAGGTGGAGGACAGGGAATGCAGTGGTATCTGGTGACCAGCAGGTTCTGTGTGAACCTCGAGAGCTCAGCTATGCCAAAGGCACAGCTCTTCCTCGGCTGGCCACTAGCCTTGTCCAAATTTGTCCTAAATGACTTCTGGGGCAAAACTAGACTTCAAAAGGAAGGAAAAGAGGGATGTGAAGGACCTTCCCTCACTTCTCCCAGTCTCTGAGCAACAGCCATCCCATCCTTCCTCTTCAAGGAGTCCTCTATACTGCCAGCCTGAGGGAAGACAAGAGGCTGAGACAGTGCAGAGTGAGGCCAGGATACTTCAAGAGAAATCAGCCAAAGAGGAGCATGCTGTAAGGCCTGTCAGTGCACAGGGACTCCCATGTATAAAATGGGGGCAGTCTGCCACATCCCAGATCTCTGACACTCATGGCCCACGTCTTCCATCAAATGGCAGTTGGGGGAAGTAGACAACTGAGTCCTTCAGCAGGGCAAAGGCCCTGGAGGAAGACTGGTCAGAAATGGGTGCCTGGGTGCTAAAGAGGATGGTATAGGCTTGAGATAAGGCCATATCAGCACCAAGTCTGGCCTCAACAAGGCGGGTGGAGGGGGGGGGGTACGGCAAGAGTTGGATACCTTTGGTGTCAGCATTGAAAAGGAAGTCAAACAGAGTCTTTGGTGACCCTGGCCAATTCCAATAAGGCACCTCTTTCTTGATAGATGTATGGTCAACAGAGATGCCAGGATGTCCTCAGTGGCTTTCACAATGCTGCTCTACACATGGAGGATGTGAGGGGAATGAGAGCCCTTCAACGGGCTGCAGAGTTCTCCTTGCTGGTTCCTACAAAGGACCCATTTGACATGAAGAAGAATTTGGGATGGAGAGCTGTAATGGGGATCAGGGAGTGGGTTTATCTCCTCAACTCTCAAACTGGGAGGCCTGTGAACTGGAAAGTGAGAAGGCCACCAACCTGATTAGCACTGCACTGTAGGACCCAAGCTGGGTACAGAAAGGGACATACCACCCCTGCCAAAGCAAGGGTGCTGAGGACCGGGAGGAGTGTTTTGTGGGGGGAAATGGTTTTCTATTTCAGAGCTCTGGTTGCCCTGACTTTGCTGGCTAATTTTTATGGTGGCTTATCTATCTGGGATCTGTCTTCCCCATTCAGTTTGTATGCAGATCTTTGCAGATAGTTGGCATGAAAGTTATGTCCATTAAGAGAAAATCAGAAAACAGAAGAACCAGGTTTTCTCTCAAAGGAATACAAAGAGATGGAGGAGAAGGATGAGCTCTCCAGAGTCATCTCTCCAGCACCATCATTATTTAATCCTCCCAGGAAAGACAGTAAATCAAACACTCTCTCTCTTCTTCAGGTGCATCTGATGTAGTCAAGGGGTACAGCCTAGGTATAGCCCCCTTGGTGTGGAGGCTTTGGGGAGTGAGCTGAATAGTTGGGGGGCTTTCCCTGATCTCCCTCCACTCCAAGGTGAGCCTACATCCATAGGGTAGCAGAAGGTAATGCCAGGAGAAGAGAGCGTCTCAGGGCTTCACCAGACACTTATCGCTGATTCTGGTGACTCTCTTGGAGAGATACGTACTAATGGGGAGGCATGGGGAAAGGGAGGAGCTGAACCCAAGGCCAGTTTAGGAGTGTCTGAATGCAGCGTCCTCTCCTGCCAAGTCCTCTCAGTTGCTTGGTGAAAAGGGAATCCTGCAGTCAGACAGATGAGGCCTTGAGCTCCAGCAGCTGCTACAAGTATTCAGATGTTTCACTGGATCTTGTCTTGCTGAGGAAAAGAAAAGACAAGGCATCAGTCAAGGTTCATGGCAGCTTCCTATGCAAAATCACCTGTGTACCCAGCTGATTTGTTCTGATCAGGATAGAGCCCTTCCTCAGGGCACTGAATGACCAGGAAGCCTGGGACCACCTGATCTACCCAGTCCTACTCAACTCTACACCAATGGGATACTGCTTTATGAGTCCTGTCCTTCTGCTCTAGAAAATAACCTTGGTCATAGAATAATAGAATCACAGAATGTCAGGGGTTGGAAGGGACCTCTTAGAGATCATCTAGTCCACCGCTCCTGGCAGAGCAGGATCATCTACAGCAGGTCACACAAGACTGCGTCCAGGCAGGTTCTGTGAGTCTCCAGAGAAGGAGGTGTCACAACCCCTCTGAGCAGTCTGTTCCAGGGCTCTGTCACCCTCACAGTAAAGAAGTTTTTCCTGATGTTTAGGTGTAACTTCCTGTACTCTAGCTTATCCCCATGATTCTTTGTCCTACTGCTGGGCACCACTGAAAAGAGACTGACACCCTACTCTTGAAACCCATCCCTCAGGTATTTATAGATACCAATCAGGTTCCCTCATAACCTTCTCTTCTCCAGACAAAACAACCCCAGTTCTCTCAGCTTTTCTCCGTATCAGAGATTTTCAAGTCCCTTAATCATCTGTGCAGCCCTCTGCTAGACTCTCTCCAATAGACCCTTTCCTCTTGAATTACAGAGCCCAAAACTTGACACAGTACTCCAGGTGTGGTCTCACCAGAGCAGAGTAGAGGAGAATTGCTGTACACAATTTTCTTGATGCATCCCAGGACACCATCCCAGAACTTGCTGTCCCCCAGGACTCTAAGATCTTTCTCCATTGAGCTGCTATCCAGCAAGATGGCCCCTAGTCTGTACTGGTGTCTGCTGTTATTCTTTCCCAGATGCAGGACTCTCCATTTAACCTTGTTGAATTTCAAGACGTTCCCCTTCAACCATCTCTCTAGCCTATCCAGATCTCACTGGATAGCAGCACAGCCTTTTGGTGTATTGTTCATATCATCAGCAAACTTTCTCCTCATCCAAGTCACTGACGAAGATAGTGAACAAAACTGGACACAGTACTGACCCCTAGGGAACACCACTGGCCACAGGCCTCCATCTGGACCCGCAGTTCCTGAGTTTTCCTATGGGGATGTTATGGAAGACAGTATCAAAAGCTTTAATGAAGTCAAGGTACAATGCATCCACTGCTCTGCATCTACCCATGTGGTCATACACTCATAGAAGAATATCAGATTAGTCAAGCAAGATTTCCCCTTGGTAAATCCATGTTGGCTGCTCCTGATAACCTCCTTTTCTTCCATGTGGCTAGGGATGTCCTCCGGAGTGAGCTGCTCCATCATCTCTCCAGGGATGGAGGTGAGGCTGCCTGGTCTGTAGTTGTGTGGGACTTGTTTCTTTCCTTTTTTAGAGCCTGGAGTGCCATTGACTTTCTTGTAGCCCTCAGGCACCTCTCCCACGCTCCACGATCTTTCAAACATTATGGAGAGCAGCTCAACAGCATCAGCCAGCTCTCTCAGCACAAATGGATGCACTTCATCCAGGCCTATAGATTTGTGAGCTTTTAGTTTATTCAGGTGATCTCTAACCCAGTCCTTACTGATGAGTGGAGTTTTCCTGCCTCCAGTTTTGCTCCCTTATGTACAGTGACTGGGAATCCTGAGGGCTGGTCTTAGGAGTAAAGACTGAGGGAAAGAAGACATCCAGCAACTCAGCCATCTCTGCATCCACTGTTAGCATTATCTCCCCCCTCATTTAGTAGCGGACCCACTTTTCCCCGCCTCTTCCTTTTCTCACTAATGTATTTGAAGAAGCTTTTCTTGTTTTCTTACGCTTCACTAGCCAGACTTAGCTCCAAGAGAGTCTTGGCCTTTCTTGATGAGTCTCTACATACTCTGGTGTAACTCTCCCTTGCCAGCAGTGCCCTCCTCCAGCCCCTGCTCTTTAGTTAACTGCCTGTTCTGGGCAGCTCAGTTGTTCTTAGCAGCAGAGAGATGAGTGAGACATGCCTGCTGCTCACTCACAGTCATCATGCTCTGTTTTGGGGCCCCGAGGTTGTTGTCTACCTGCTTACCTTTCATGGAATTGCTCTTTGAGCTGAGCAACAGTTGGGTCAGTTTTGTTCTGTGCAGGACCCTCCAGCTGGGATTTGCTCAGATATTTGGCTGTCTCATGCGTCCTGGTGAGATGAGGCCCCTCCTCAGTCTGCTCTTTTTCAGCCTCCCAACCCTCAGGATGGTCCATGGTTAGGAAGGAGCTGTAGCTCTCTTCTAAGGAGCCAGCACCCTGATCATAGAAAAGGAGGCTCCGTGACTGAACTGGAGAAAAGGAGAGCATTGGTTAACAGTGAGAACACAGTCTGTAGCAATGGGATTGGGTCAAGGTGACAGTTTCAACACATGCTCACCCAGCTGTGGCTTTGTCCATGTGTAACTGT
The DNA here is from genome assembly GCA_013397515.1 of Upupa epops. Taxonomy (NCBI): domain Eukaryota; kingdom Metazoa; phylum Chordata; class Aves; order Bucerotiformes; family Upupidae; genus Upupa; species Upupa epops. Next base: position 153,572 of record VZRI01013821.1, on the reverse strand, counting down.
GCAGGAGGCCTGCTCTGTAGGATCCCCATCTCCCCCCAGCTTCAAAAGGCAAATGCTGCCCTGGGTCACACCCTCTTCAAGAAGACAGTCAGACTGCCCTGGGACTTTTCCCTCATACTCTTCTTCCCTTTGACATTAGCCATGCTTTGATTCAGTGGTAAGCAGAGAACCACAACAGATCCAAACAAGGCGCTGTTGTCAATTTGTACTACTGACCAGCCAGGCACCTCCCCTTGCCAAATTCCTAGCATATGGCATGGGAATTGAAGGGAGAATGCTATTCCTGTAGTGGGAGTATTGAGAGGAGAGCTGGAAATGGTTTGACAGGGTGAAATGGAGAAACCACACTAGACTCACTCTTACTAGTTGTGTAAATGTCTGGTGCTGGTGCTGCTTTCACTGTCTGTGATGCTGAAGAGAACTCAGGAAGACAGGGCATCAGGGATCCCAGGATCAGGACAAAGCAGAGTGCCAGCACCTACAGAGGAGATATGCACATAACATTGCTCACTGTGAGAAAATGCTCCTGCCACAGCACATAAACATAAGGCTGACAACTGGGTCACTGTGGTCCTGCAGGGAAGGAGAGGGCTTGCTCTGCTAACCTCTGCTGCAAATTTAAGGAGGGAAGTTAGTGTTGCTAACTCCCCACTGGGTCAGTGGGGAGAACTTGCCCATCCAGTTGATGAAAGATGGTAGAAGGCACAGCTAGAGAGCAAGCTTGAGAAACAACATGAGAAAGAGGGACACTCAAAAAGAATAAACTCTGCCTTGACCAAAGGGAACCTGACCATTGACTTAATAGTAGTGGGCTGTGAGAAAACAAGCTCACTGGGAGAAAACTGTGAGGCACCATACCACATAGCAAAGTGAAGCTTCTGTCCATGTAAGGACAGAAATGATAGTGGGTCGTGCTTCTATGTTACCTGACTTAGGTTCTATGGTCCTGCTCGAGCAGGGGGGTTGGACTTGATGACCCCTGGAGGCCCCTTCCAATCCCTAACGATCTGTGTGTCTGTGTAACTGCAGCCACCTAATGTTAGAGAGTCCAAAGAAAGGGTTACACTTATGCTTGACATGCACCTATATGCAGGACTCTGTGTCAGTGCCTTTTGCTGTCAGACAAACCAGTCAGAGATGCTGGACAGTAATAAGGAGAGAGGAAGATTAAAGCTCCCTGGAAATCATCCCCTGGTGTGTCTGCACCTGTTGGTAAATTCTTCACTAATAGTGAAGTGTCCAAGTGAAATGCTAGTGCTGGTTGTAAGGAATTAAGTGGGGTTTAGAGAACCAGCAGTACAGGACAAGAGGGAACACATCATAGAATCACAGAATGGCCAGCGTTCGAAGCATCCTTAAAGATCATCCAGTTCCAACCCCCTGCACTGGCAGGGACACCTTCACTAGATCAGGTTACTCAGGGCCCCATCCAACCTGGCCTTCAACACTGCCAGCGATGGGGCAGCCACAGCTGCCTTGGGGAACCTGTCGCAGCATCTCAGCACCCTCACAGGAAAGAATAGTTTCCTATGGGAAATTATACAGAGCTAAATGCTTATTACATGAATCCCGCTGTGCCAGGGGTGGTGTATAACTAGGTGCCACCAGCTCAGTGCTCAGACTGAGCACATCAGAGAGGTGCTTTCTACTACCTGTGTAGGAATGAGCTAAATTTGATCTGTGATGACACTTGTGGGGACAGCAAGCAATAACCGCACAGAATCCCAGAATTATTGAGTCTGGAAAAGCCCTCTGAGCTCATCCAGCCCAGCCCAGGACCTAACATCACCACAGCAGCCAGACCAGGGCACTAAGGGCTGTCCTTAAACACCTCCAGGGATAGGGACTCCACCATTGCCCTGGGCAGTCCATTCCAGGGTTTGATCATCCTTTCTGGGAGGAAGGGCTTCCTAACATCCAACCCAACCCTTCCCCTGGCAGATTCAGGCCCTGCCGTCTTGTCCTCGCACTGGTTGCCTGGGAGAAGAGCCTGACCTCCACCTAACTACAAACTCCCTTCAGCAAGTTGTAGGGAGGGGGAAGGTCCCCCCCTAAGTCTCCTCATCTCCAGGCTAAACAGCCCCAGCTCCCTCAGCCTCTCCTCATCAGTCATTCCCTTTAGGAATGCCCTTGCTGAAATAATGCACAGAAGCTGGTACATCAAGGCAATTTCGAACACCAGTGGATTCCAAGAGATGTGGATATCAAATACTGAGCATGGGACTACTGCCCCATGTAAATGGACAGACATTTAACAGCTGGCATTGAAGGAAATCAAACAGTATAGATGGCATCTAGGCACTCAGGGCGTGCATTGTGCTTACTCCACAACAATGTGGGAACAAAATCAGTTGTGAATCTGGCTTGATATGGGAGTGGCAACAAAGAGTTGGAGCAGATTTTTAAAATAGCAAGTGCTGGAAATTTCAAAGCAGGGACTCTAGAACCAAGAAGACTGTGTGAACCAAGAGTGAAAAACAACGCCTCAGGAGGATGCTGAGAAAGTGAGGAAAAGACCTCTCATCATGTGTTTGAGTTTGATGCCTGTTAACAGTACCGAAGCGATAACTACATAAGTTACTTTGACAAATTTGTCACGAGCAGGCACTCTGATGATCATTCACAGGGTGGAAGTTTATATTTTTACCAGGGATGAGAAGCTTTTCCCTGACAAAAAATGAGATGAAGAATAAGCATTTGACTATTTATGGCCACAAACTGGCATGCCCCAAAACTTCACGCTGAAGACAGTATTACTTAACAGTGGTCCTCCACTATGAGAAATAAGAGGCAAAGAGAGATTACCCAAACCAACAGACTACCCCAAGTCTTTTTGCTTAGTTAAAAGGGCAAATGGACAAAATTCCAGCTGCATTTAACAAAACCTGATGTGCAGACACAGCAAGAACAGATGGCACTTCTTGCTGATAAACCAAGGCAATACCTACCGGGATGAACACTTGAACTGTTCATCTGCCTTGCTGAGTTAAAGGTGAGGCATGAGCAACTCAGTCAAGGAAAACTGTACCCATTGCAATGGAACTCCATTGAGCCCCCTGTACTGGGCACTGGTGAGGCCTCCTGTTGAGTACTGGGGGCAGTTCTGGGCCCTTCACTTCAACTAAGAGATTGAGGGGCTGCAGCAGGTCCAGAAGAACAATGAGGCTGGGGAAGGGACTGGAGGGAAAGGCTGATGAGGAGAGGCTGAGGGAGCTGGGGGTGTTAAGACTGGAGAAAAGGAGACTCAGCGGGGACCTTCTCCTTCTCTACAACTCTCTGAAGGGAGGTTGTAGTCAGGTGGGGGTTGGCTCTTCTCCCAGGCAACTAGTGCCAGGATGAGAGGGCAGGACCTGAAGTTGCCAAGGGAGGGTTAGGTTGGCTGTTAGGAAGCCCTTCCTCCAAGAAAGAGTAATCAGACCATGGAAGATACAGGGATTGTTCAGTTGCATAAACAACAGACACTAGCAATCTGTGTATGACACTGGGCCCAGTTCTGGTCACCTAAACACTCAAAGACAGCAGACATAACTGACAACAGAGATGAGCAGTGGGGAAGAGGGAAGACAGGCAACCAACCAAGCTGTTTGCAGAAGCATGGCCAGTAGGGAAGATGGAAATAAAGTTTATACCATCAGGCAGGTCCCAGTCTGCGTGGAGGCCATTTTGTAAGGTCTGGAGATTTTCCCAGCTACCAAAGCCTGCAGCTTCTGTAACTGCTGGAGCAGAGTCCTGTGACAGGAAACAACCAAAATCAAAATTTGATAAAGAAACAGCAGCCAGAAAGTGATGCAAGAATAGCAGCATCCTTTTGCTATCTTACTCTTATTTTTCCTTCTTGTGAAAACACGTCTTTAATCCTTGCTATATGTTGCCCAAGTTTTCTGACCAGTCTTGGGGAAAAGGGTGAGTTTCAGCTATAGAGTATGCACAAAGTGTGGGAGGAATACCACAAGGTGCTGTCACACTCTCTGTCTCCTCACCAGTACATCCACCACAACCTTCACTGCAACTACCCTGTTATCAAAGTCCCATTCATTCAGGCAGTCATCTCCCAGCTCAACGGACAGGCAGGCTACCATGAAAAATCAAGCTCTGGCATGGAGGCTGAACATTGTAGCCAGGTCAGCAGATGCCCACCTACTCTCATGTCACTCAGAAACACAAATTTTGCAGCCTACTGTGTGCCCTGAACCATATGGGGGAGAGAGAAACAAACAAGAGTTATGATGATCTCCAGCTTCTTCAGTCTTGGCAAAGTCTGCAGATGGATGTGGGCAAATCCCAAGCCACTGATTCATTCTCTGGTTGACCTGCTTGGAACAGATGCTAAGGTCTCTCTGGCCCATTGAACTGAAAAAGGGTGTCAGTGTCCGTTAACACAAAGCAGCAGTAGGTGTGTGACTGAGTCACCTAACCCTTCCCTGGACTGGTGAGGAAATGTGGGATGAGGGAGACTATAAAGCACATTGTTCCCTAGGGCTGCACATTGCTGAAATGCAAACGGCTGCATGTTTCCCCCTGGGTGCACTGACTGTTTTACACAAATATGAGATTTTATAAAATGCCAGGTCCTGGAGCCAGGAGACCACAGAAGAATCCCAGTTTTATCTCTTTCCAAATCCTCTTCTGTTCCTTGTACATGTGGAGAGAAGCACAGAGTGTCCCACTGGTGGTGCTCAAAACCCATAACCAATTAGAAGGAACACAATGTGTATTTTGTAAAAAAATAATCTCCTGGCTTTTAGAACAATCTCCCGATTTTGCAGGGTGGAGCTCAGGCTTTTTCAGCATTAGGGCAGCCTGCACTCCCAGAGAGGCCAGATGGCAGGCTGTGCCCCATACATGAAAGCAGCTGGGCAGCAGGGAGGCAGAGGGAAGGCTTCAGCCATTGCATGTTTCAGCCACCCCATGCCTGACAGCCCCTCCTTCTGGCGTCAGTGGCTGGCCTGGAAGCCAGGGCCACAGCACTCAAGTCATGGATGGGAAGAAGTGTTCCAGAGCCTCAAGGAGTACTCTATGAGCAGAACTTGGCGGGGCAAGGGGGGAAGAGGCTTTCTGGCTTCAGTTCTCCTCTTCAGTTCCAGTTGGAGGTGACAGAAATGGGGCTATAGAAACAAGTGTTCCCCTCACCAGCCCTGCAGCTGACCATAGTCTTGCTCACACCTGCAGCACCCAGTAAGAGGGAGCAAAACTGGGCCCTCCTCTGGCTCCTGCTGCCCATCCCCAATGTAGGAGGGAGTCTTCATTATTTGCTTCCAAAGAAGCAAATTCTCCTGGTGATCACTCAGCCAGCTCTGCATATTAGGAGCACAAGCATTCAGCAGATTCTTGGGCAAGGAAGCCAGGGGCCTGATTTGGGGCTGTAGGAGCAGCTTGATCGTTCCAGGGGAGCAGCAGCAACTGATGGGAGGGAGATTCTCCAGGTTTGCTTTGCAAGAAGAGACAGGTCAACTGCCAGGGTACCTCATACAAAGGGACTTGCCCTGGATTCGGTGGGAACTGGGATCACTACTTGCATTAGAGGAATGAGCTTTCCCTGTACTGACAAGGCTGTTCTGCTCTTTCTTAAGAGCTACCTGAAATAGCCATGTGCCTAGGGCCTCCTGCTCCAGCAAATATCCCAACAGCAGAAACAGTCAGGCTGAGAGGCTGGTGTGAATGGCCTCCCTTGTTGCAGCTGCCCTAGAGACAGTCAGAGGTTTGGAGGGCAATGGGGAGGGCAGTATAAGCCTAAGGGGCTGCAGGGAGAGGAGGAAGAGATGTGAGAACTATGCCTTCCCTGCCTCCCCTTGTTTCAGTGTGGCCTGGCTGTCCCAACACAAACATTCCAGGCTTGCTAACCAGACCCAGCTGCTTTAATGCTGCCACAGGCAGAAACCCAGTGAGTTTGTGTCCCACCAGGAGCTGGGGGAATCTGCCTTTCTCTTCTCACCCCCATGTCCCAGCATTCCTCAGGCTTCCCTTCCCACCCCACTCTACAACAGTGGGTCAGGTCCAGCCCCTCTTACCTGTTTGCATTTTCTAAAGTCTCCACTTTTTTCCACAGCTCATTGTTTTCTGTTGTGTATGTCTCTACCCTGTGGGAATAAAAAGCATAGTCAGTTAGTTAGAATCATAGAACCATCATGGCTGGAAAGGACCTTCAGGATCATCAAGTCCAGCCCTCATGCCAGCATCTCCCTAAGCCCTAGACCATGGCCTCAAGTGCTCTAGATACTTGTTTTTTAAACCCCTCCAGGGATGGTTCATAGATTCATAGAATGGTTTGGGTTGGAAGGGACCTTAAAGATCACCTAGTTCCAACCCNTTCCAGCTTGGAACCATTCCCCCTAGTCCCTCCAAGCCCTTGGAAAGAGCCCCTCCCCAGCTTTCCTGTAGCCCCCTTCAGGTATTGGAAGGCCATACTAAGATCTCCTCGGGGTCTCCTCTTCTTCAGGCTGAACAGCCCCAACTCTCTCAGCCTGCCCTCGTAGAAGAGGTGGTCCAGCCCTCCAGCCATCCTAGTGGCCCTCCTCTGGACACATTCCAACAGTTCAATATCTTTCTTGTGTTGGGGGCTCCAGAACTGGATGCAGGACTCCACATGGAGTCTCACGAGAGCAAAACAGAGGGAGAAGATCCCCTCCCTTGACCTACTGGTTACACTTATCTTCATGCAGCCCAGGATGTGGTTGGCTTTCTGGGCTGCAAACGATCATTGCTGGCTCATGTTGAGTTTTTCAGTGACCAACACCCCCAAATCCTTCTCCTCAAGGCTGCTCTCAATCTGTTCACCACCCAGCTTGCATATGTTACTCTACCACCTCCCTGGGCAGCCTGTTCCAGTGCCCAACCACTTTCTCAGTAAAGAGCTACTTCCTAAGATCCAATCTAAACCACCTCTGACACAATTTATGTCATTTTCCCTCATTCTTAGTAATTTGAGAGGAGAGATCAGCACCAGCCTCACTACAACCTCCTTTGAAGTAGCTGGAGACAGCAAGAAGGTCTCCTCTCAGCTTCCTTTTCTCTAGATTAAATAACCCCAGTTCCTTCAGCTGCTCCTCATAGGGCCTGTTTTCCAGACCTCTCCCTATCCAGATGGATAAACAAAAGGTAGTCCTTGCCTATCCCAGGACATGGAGGCTCAGGGCCCCATCCGTCACCCGCACCTACAGCCCTCCAGGAGCCGGGCTGCGAACCTGCGGTGGCCCTGCGCCCTGCTGAGGGATCCCAAGCCTCACTGCAGGCACTGGAGGGCAGCAGAGAACCGGCCGGCTGCCTCCTCCCTCTGCTGCGATGGGAAAGGGGCTTGGCTGCAGGGATGGGAACGTGTCCAGGGGTGGAAAAGGCAGGCCAGGGACACAGCCTGATCCTGCCGGAGGTTTCCAAGGCAGCCTCTGAACCAGGCGTTCCGTGTAAAAACTGGGCTTGCAGCGAAGGTGTCAGATCTACTGGTGTGGGGCTCCAGTACAGGTTTTGACAAACCAGCTCCTACAGAAAGCCAACTTTGACCAGATATTGTTCCATTAAAGAAAATGCCTGCATGCTGCTTTTGGTTCACATTTAAACCTGGCATTGTTTGAAAGCCATCTGTCACAGCAATGCACTAGCATAACAAACCGCTGAGCACATACAGGCACCACAGCCACATCTGGCAAAGAGGCCCCGGTGCAGAATGCACTGGACATGCCACTCGGCTAGCCAGCCCTCCAGCCCTCAACTGGAGGAGGTGGTTGTCAGCATGGGACATTGGCTGAAGATGATGTGCTCTGCTGCACGGACACGCACATGCGAGAGGTGTGGAAGGACATGACAATGGGACCGTGCCTTCAGTCATCTGTTTTTATTCAGCGTTTCTGTGCACTCAGAGGAGAGAAACAGCATCAGGGAGAAGAGTTAATTCAAGTTGGGTTTGGGGTTTGTTATTTTTCCATTTTACTGATCTCAGCTGGTGTTACTAACTGTGAAGGAGATGGTATTCAAACAGAAGTGTGAATCTGCACCTGGATCACAACATTCTTCTCTACCCATTAGGGATTGCTAGCACAGAGGAGATCAGAACATCAAGACCTCTAGAGTTATTTTCTACCCTGTCAGTGTTATGTGGTGTCACCTTAGGCTTCTGCCTGCTAGACATGCAGGACCTCAGGGTTACAATGAGAAAAACAAAGCTCATGCAGGGAACAATAGGAGGGGATTGAGTGAGGCAGTAACTAACTGTCTTGCAAGGTTTTTGTTTGTATCAAATGCTGGTGTGTCCAGCCTCGGGAGGAAGGAGGGGAGAAAGCTGTAGTCAGTGCCCTGAGAGGGCCTGCTGCTTATGGGACAGACCAAATAAAAGCAACTTTTAGTGGGAAATGTGACTCTTACCCCAAATCCCTCCTTGTTGATAGCCAAACCAGCCTATGTTGTGCAGGGCACCAGCTGCAATAGGCAGCTAGAAACACAAGGTTTCTAGAGCAATCTTTAGCCTGTCACAGGATTCCTAGGAGGGGCAGGATCCCAAACCAAATGTCCGTGCAGCCAGCCTTGCAAGAAATCATACTCTGAGCAATTCAGAGACAAAAGCACTAGGAACGGGGGACTGTGCCTGAACAGGGCTCCTTTTTCAAAGGTAGGACTGAGAAGAATAAACTTACTTTTTTTCTAGACATTCCACATATTCTTTCTTCTTCCTGCGACTTTCCTGAGCAGAGATCTGTGAGAGGGGTAGCCATCAGACAGTCAGTATCTAGATATTTCTTTGTGGCTTTCTCATCTTGTCTGTTCCCTACACATACAGCACCATAAAGGTAAAAAGAGAAATCACCTTCCAGCCTGCCATTCCTACTGGTCTCCAGGCAGAAACTGGGAGAGATGAACGCTGGAGATAGGCAGCCTTTTTTGGTCTGTAAGCCACAAACTTTTACTGCAGTATGCCAGACCCCCTCACTGCTGAGAGCATCTGTAGGGTCACTTTGAAACCCACTGAATTGCATGGATATGGGTTGTGGCCAGCTGGACAGATTCTACTCCAGACCACTTCTGAGTCACTGGGTGACTAATTCAGGATCTCATAATTTCTCATGTTCGATGCTTTCTAATCAGTCTAACATCTCACAGCCTCTAACTGGTTACTGAGGTCTGTGCATCATATCTCCTGCACCATGCAACAGCTCTTATTTCCTTGTCCCAGTATCAATGTGACTGGGCTGGTTTGTCTGATCTGACCTTAGCTTGTGGGCCTCATAACCACCCACTCCCAAGAGCTGGTCTGGAAGCCACACTTCCCAGATGTGGCTGCATGTACAGCATGCATTCAGGGATGTCCCATGGCATAGTTTCTCTGGATTGCAAGGCTCATGCTAGTGTACCCAAGGCAGGATCACACCTTTACTGAGCTGCACTGCAGCTGAGGAAGTGAGGGTTACTATAGCATTGGTCAGCTGAGGATACTTTGGGACCATCAGAACTGCGTGGCTACGATTTTCTGGTCACCTTGTTCTTGATTTTCCTCCTGACCCTCTTCAGTGCTTTCTCCTCCGCTTTGGTGAGGGGCAGCTTGGTAGGAATGGGGTAGCCCTCAGCAATCAAGGTGCGTTTCTCCTCTTCAGTCAAGAGCAGCGGGCCAGAGGTCCCTTGTAACTTCTGAAACACACAGACAGCAACTGTCAGCAGCTTTAAGAAGTTCTACCGCAGTGATCCTCCTTAAAGCCTTACAGAGCAGCTAGGGGCTCAGTACAAATAGGTGCAGGGCAGTGCTTGTTCGTGCCCTCGGCCTGATCCTGGAAGCACAGCTCAGCAGATGCCTTCCTCCTTTATCTGGGAGGGCATCTAATCCTTCATGGTAAGGCTGGATAAACACCTGCATTGCAGGACTCCAGCAAATAACTTTTGGGTGACAGTTAAAACACGTTTGGGTGATGGCTATAGAAATTTTCAGATATTCCTTTCTCTTCTGTTAACCTCCCCAGAAAGTCCTCCAGTGCACAGGCCACTTCCCAAAGTTGGGGTGAAAGACAGCATTTGCTAAAACAAGGTAACTGCTGGTAGGCATTGTGTCTCTCCTCACTCCTTTGAGCACCATCCTGTCCACACATCCTTGTGCTAAGTCATCACATTTCCTTCACAGAGTGTTTCAGCTTGCAGACCTTAACAAGGGTAGTATCCCCCACATGCTCCTTTCCACAGGGTCAGTAAGCCTCCAACCCTCTCTTGATCACCAAGGAGCCCTGCGTCCCAGTGACGTTCTGCTGCCTCCTTACGTGAGGTGCTGTGAGGAGAGGTGATGAGGAGATGGCAGTAGAAGAACGAACAGCAGGTCGAGCTGGGCTGGAGGGAGGCAAGGACCGAGGACTCTGAGATCCATCGCTGTCACTGCCATGGCTGCTGGGTGGAGTTGGAGGCATCTGCACTAGTTCATCTACTGAGAAATGCGGAGATCAGTCAAGAGCAGTGGGTCAGTCAGTGACTCATGTCAGCCTATTTGTATAGGCATATGGCCCTGAAAAGCAACAGGAAAGAGGAAAGGGCAGGACACAGAGGGGAAAGAGTCTCACAAGATGAGAGGGGTCTGAGAATAAGGCTGGGCCAAGCACTTTCCAAGACAGGCTGACCTCAAATGTGCTAAACTAGTAACTGCAGGAATCAGAGAGCTGTCAGAGGCTTTACCAAGACACTGACAGTATTTACAGTACAATAAGCTACTCCAATGTCAACCAAAATAAAGTACAAAGCCAGCAACATTTTGCTCCATAGCCTCTTCACAAGTACCGGAGTCTCCGTAAGAGAAGAGCTCTTCCAAAAGCACACACACCCTGGCAGTATACTCGATCCAAAAGTGCTCTGGTCACTCCGTTGCTTTCCAAGCACTTGAAAACTGTCCCCGCTTTGTACTGGAGAGCCCTGGGGACCTTAATGAAAGTGGAAATACGCCTTGGGAATGTATTTATGGCAATGGGAGTTCCTACAGTGCTTTCATTTGTGCATCGGCAGATTTTCAAATGCTTGGGTTTCTTTCAAATTAAGCTAGATCCTGAATTTCTTGACTTTCAGATGGTTGTTTTTGGATAACACTACAGTCTATCTAAGAATTTTATAGGCACTTTTGCATATTTCCAACTCTGTTTTGCCTGGGAGTCCCTGTCTGAACAATCTTGTGTGTGGTTGCTGGTCCAGACACTGATCTGAGTTGGAACAGTGAGTGGTCATTACTGATCTGTGCCCCAGTGCTCCCTCGTATGTAAGACTTTGTCTGCAGATATTTGACTTACTCCCTGTATAGTAATGATCTATATTTGAGTACTACAGAGGCATCTAAGTAGATCAGCAAATTCTATCTTCTTACCTGCAGGTGCATTTAGAAATTGGTTCACCTCTTTGGGTTCAGCTTTGATCACAGGTGCTGGAGTAATTTCTACGGGAGTCTGCAAAAGACAAGTGGAAAGAGCTCTTGGGTGCTGCCACCTTCCCTGCCCAGAGAGCTTCCATCAATTCTATTTATAGCTGCTGTTCCCCTGCTCCTTGTCCTGTCCCATTTCACAGCTCTGCCACCCTCACCATACATAACAGAAACCAAGAGCCCAGACATAAGTCCTCTGAGCTCTGTGTCACTGTGCACACAAAGTGCAAACACATTTTCAGAGGAAGAGGGGCAGTGGTGAGATGGTGATGCTACCAAGCAGGGCACTGAGTAGATGACTATTACTGGGAGATGATCTTTATCCTTGGCAATCCTTTCTCTGTTAGACGCAGGCAGTGCAATTTAAACCAACCTATCTATGCAATATCATGGGAAGTCCTTTGATCTGCCTTTATTACAATCGGGATTACAGAGGTTGTACAGAAATGAAACAGAACAAACTCCCTGTCCTGCTCACTTGATTTTCACCAGGACCACTGGGCAGCTGTTTCAAATTGGAGGGGACTAAGAGTTAAATAACAGATATATTCTTATCTGGGCTTTGCTGCCCTCAGCTCTGGCTCAACAGCCCCCAGCCCACCATAAACTGGGGGAATTTTTACACTAAACAGACACACTGCAAACTCCTCCAGACTGTAAACACAGCTGAGAGAGCACCATGGTAAGGCTGCTGAGCACACACAGAAGAGCTTTGAGGGCACAGCAAGTTCAAGCTGAGTAAATAATGGAGGAAGTTTGTGCACAGTTTTGGCTGGAAGAACCCATTTGTTTTGGATGGTTGTTTAAATGGGAAGATGTTCAGCATGAGTGAAAAAAGTGGACTTCAGAAATGCTCTACTATTATCTACTGAGATGCTACAGGATAGCCAATGTCTGTGTGAGACTGCTCAGACCTTCCCATCCTGCATGGCTGGACTCAAGGCCAGCTGAGCTGAGTCCTCCACTTATACACATGTACCAGTGGCATAAGTGACACTCTTTCAGACAAACAGGCTTTTAAAGAACCTAGATATGGCCAAAAAGACTCGGCCCTTTGTTTCTTAAAAATAAAAAATCCTGCTGCTTTATAGGAAGAAGCAAGCAGGACCTGGAGCGGGACCTCCATTTCCAGTGAGCAGCTGAGAAAGTGACAGGCCATACGATAAAGCCCAAGGCCATGAAAAAGACAGTGGCAGAGCAGGGATCTACACTCTGGAATAGTGGAGGAACTGGCATTACATTAATTGATATTATTCTCTGAAAAGTTAAAGGAGTGGCTGTAGAAATCCTGGCAGATTGGAAGGTTCAGGACTCCAACATGTGCAAGCTTTGGCTCTTGTGCCAAGGAAACATGCTTGTGTTTAACCGAGATTGTAAAGCCTCCTGTGCTGGAGAAAGCCCGCCTTCTACTGTTTTCTCTGGAAGGATAAGCTGTCTTGTAGCTTCACTGCAGGAATCAAGAACACACTAACACCAGAAGAGCTATTCCTCTGACTGCCATTTCAAGAGGAAAATGACAGATAACATAGTCTCTGGGCTTTATATCACCTTCTCTTGTCTGTCTCGTGCCTAAATCACCTAGCAGGACCCTGCAGTCATATGGCTAGGTCCGCATCACCAAGGGTGCTGCTGTGTGAGAGCCCAGGTTCCCGATGGATCTTAAATGGGCTCACCTCCTCGAGGACTGGCAGTCTCTGCAGAGGGTTGAGGTTCAGCACTGGTATGGAGCTGGCAGCTAGCTGGGACTCAGGCAGGTCTAGAGCCAGGTTCTGTTCCTGTTTCACCATGATGGAGCAGAGCTTGGGCCCCAGCGACCACACTCCATTCTCCAGCTCTGAAACATGCACAATGTGAGTCAAACTCCAGCAAGAACAGGACAAGATAAAAAATAGCCATGCAGACAGCTCTCCCCCATATGGGGAGGCTGCCTTTCCAAGTTCAGCATTGTCACCACACAAGCATGTGCAGGCCCACAACACAGAGCACAGAAGGGAATGAACTATCAGTGTGAAGGGAGCAGACAGGGCAGAGCTAGAGGGATCGTGTCTCTGCACTGTTCTGATTGCATAGACCAAGTGCTGGAGGAAGCTGCAAGGTTTCTTCCCCCAGTGACGTCTTGGTCTTGTCCTCTGGATCTTATTCATATTGAGAGCACAATTAGAGGAGGATGTTGGCCTGCTCCTCCTTAGGCAGCTCGACCAGCATCACAGCACTGCCAGGTATGTTACCAAAAATAGCACCAACTTTGTGCTAGAGACCTGCTGGCAAGAGGACAAACACAGTGACAGTGAAAGGCTGATGGTGCTGCTTTGGCCTCCTGCTGATGTTGTGCCAAGTATCAGAGCCTTGCTGCATGACAGAAGAGGAGGAAAGCCCTTTCTGTGGAAGGAAGCCCCATGTGGCACCTGCTCATGAGGTTGCTCCCACAGCTGCTCCCCTTTGATGTTCCCTCCTCTCCCCTGTGCTGCTCAGGGGGACTGCTGCCTCCAGCCAGGTTCCGCTGCCATTGCTGGCAGGGACAGAAGCAGCTTAGAGGGAAAGTGTTGAAAACTGAATGGAGCTGTGAGTGCACTCCCCTCTTGCTGCCTGTCTGCTCTGTCCATGCACATCTCTGGTGTAAGTCTGGCTTGTCACTGGAAGTAGAGATCCCAGGAAATGGGATTCAGGCAATTGGAATTCAGGATAAGTTGCAGCTCAGATAAGAAAAAAACCCTCTGCTAAGCAGGGAAGCTTCCTGGCTCTGAGGTTTTTGTCTCCTCACTGTTCTTCAGACATTTCAGTGTACCAAAAAGCTAGTGCTAGCTGGCTTGGAGCTTGCATCCTCCTCCCAAATCCTCATCCCTTCCCCTTTTTATCTGACAATCAGCAATGCATTTGGCTTGAAACAGGATAGACTGTTGCTCAGTGTGGCATCACACAGCGCCCCAGTTGTCTCAACATGAGGCCACAGCTGCACTCATTCCTTGAGCTCTCTACACTGCTTTCTGCATAGAACACTCACAGCCCCAGACCCAGGGATGTTGTCTGGCTGGCTACTGCTCGGAGTAGCCCTGCAGCACATGTTTCAGCCTAAAAGATGTCCTGGCAAGAACAGAGTGGAAGAAAGGTCCTTCTCAGTTTCAGAAAAGCCTGCACAAAGAAAAGTACAAGCAAGCAGACATTCATGTGGAAGCTAAACTTAGTATTTAACATCATCTTTACCCAACCCAGTCTCCATTGCCTTCCGAAGAAGACAGAGGACAGAGCACTCTTTTGTTTGGACACAGTGGCATTAAAGCTCAGGCAAGAATTGTATCAGTTAACACAGTTGCCTTTGCCAGTGCAATATGCAGTCTTCCTGATTTTGGTCTAGTACATCTCATTTTGATCCCAGTCAGGTTTCTCTAGCAGAGGCTCACTGCTTCCAGCTCCTGTGTGACTGGACATCTTCAAGGAGTTCCTGTATCTGCTCTCAGTGCTATTGGACCAATTCTGAGAACTTCCCACAGTAGCAGTGGAGAACAACATCATCAGGCAGTGTCTCAGTCATGAAAAGAGAGGCCAGTCAGTACACACAGACTGAATAGGTTTCCTCTGCCCTGCTAAGGCTACCAAGCTGGACAAAGCCTTTCTGATGGAAGGAGGTAACAGCCATGACAGTGTAACAGCCTCGAGTGTTTGCAGGCAGAAAACTTAGACTGACTTCTGTCTCATCACAATTGTTGAGGGACTGTGAGAGGACAGTCTATCCCACTGTTCTAGGCAAGTTCAACCTGTGTCAGTGCTCACAGATGTTCTCTGAATTGATCTCTTGTAGAGTTTAATTATGCCCACTGTGGGAAGGTTCTCCTACTGGCTAATCTAGAGGTCCTTTACTGTAATTTTAAGCCTCATCTTTGCATCTCTCTGTCATAAAGCTCTGCATTTCTCTTTTTCACACAGATGTGGGGTATCTTCTGTCTGGGAGGGCTGCTGCTGAAACAAGTTATCAAACAGGGAAGAGCAGACCACCAAGGGCTCTGCCTGTTCAGACTTGACTCAGTGAGAAAGTAGTCCCCAGCGCTGTCAGCCCAGACAGTCCAAGGAGCAGACACACAAATAATTATGTGTTGTCCTCCCATTTCCTGTCTACATTCTGACCCTGCTCTCTTTCCCACCCTTGGAGATTTATCTGGGGAGTGATTGGATTACAGAATCAGAAACACAAAAACCATCAGGGGGTCAATGAGTGACTGAAGAGGAGGCATTTTGTGTGGACACATCTATGTTCTGCTGTTCAAGAAGATGTTTTACAACTACAGGCGGTCTGTAACAGCCGCAGATCTCATGGCAAATGGGTGGCTGTGCCATGCTAGGAAGCTCATTCTCTGCTCTATATACTCTGGATGTAATGGGAAGAAGGACAACTGAGAGATATCTATACCTGTCCTGGGTTGAAGAGGTGAAGCAAAGAAAAGTGAGGAAGCAGGACCTGTCCCCGCATGTGGGCAAGGCTCATCCAGCGCCCACTGTACTACACAACCCTGGCTCCCCCTGCTTTTGGCAGCAAATCACAACCTACAGAACTGAGGGATGGTACTGAGAACTGAAGCAGCTAGTTAATATGTGCAAACCATCTGGAAAAATTGCACTGATAAGTAGGCTCACAATACACCCAGTGGCTTGCCCTAGCTGACCCGTGTTAGTGGGAACCATGTGAGAAGAGCCAGGATTTAGAAGTGTTTTGGAGATCTGCAGAAAAGCTGGGAGAAAGATGATAAACAGCAAGCCTCAACCAGCTCCAAGCCTAGACAGAGTCCAGCACTCCTGAGGAGCAATGCAGACCAAGCAGAGCTTGCTCAAAGAAAAGCCACTCCTGGGTAATTAATTTGAAGTGAATGTCTAAAAAGGCTGGAACTAGATGGAGCTGTGCCAAAAGGACTGTGCAGTATTACAAATACTGGGCCTGACTCAGGGCTACAGAGAATATGACTCACATCCAATTACAAGCCAAGACAGCTTTGGAAAGATAGTCTGAATCAGCCCGCTGCAGGTCTGGGAGCATAGATACCCCTATACCTGCACATTAATACTAGGCCTTCCTCTGTATTAATATCTATATGGCATTAATATTAGTTCCTACCCTGTTCAGAACTACATTACCAGGAAGCAAACTGTGCACCCTGTGATGGCCTCTGCCCAACAGTCAGTGTCACACTTCACTCTGGAGATTCATGGTCTTGTGTTGGAGGTGCTGCAGCTGAAGCAGGGATGTGTCCAGACATAGAAGAGCAGAAGTGGTGACAAGTGTCTCAGCAAGGAGTCCCTGAGACAGCTTTATGTAGGCAGACTTCATTCCACTGCCTTCTATAAACTTATGCTTTTTGCTTCTCTCAGCCCCAAGCCTCAGCAGCTCCCATTCATATGCAGAGGCAAAATAAAGATGTGTTTATGTGTTCAAGCTGGTTTGATTTTTGGAGGGCTGAGTGCCCTCCAGGACTGTTCTGGGGTTAAAGAGAAGGAAAAAGGAATGTAAATGGAATGCTTTTTTGATACCAAGGCATAGCTGGCCTGGCCTGCCTGCCATAACCCTCTCTCCCAGCACCTCTCTGAGTGGCCTCTAAGGAATGTGACACTGATGGCTATGCCTTTTGCAGGGACAAAAGAGGCACTGGAGCTCTTTTCCTTCTACCTTGGCATTTGTAGAGAGATGGAATCACTCCTGGCCAGGTCTCACTCTTGGTCAAAGGAATAGCTTTCTTCTGTGTATACAGTCTATGCCACTGCTTTTTCAGGCAGCCCAATGTCCATCAGCTCTTGGGACACCCACTCAGTCCTGCTAATTACAGGACTCTCTGAAGGGCAGCTCTAAAAATGTCCAGCCATTATAAATTATCATGAAATGAATTGTTTTGAAAATAGATTTTAAAATGACTGTTCCTGTCTGTCTCCTGCTAAAAGATCTGGTCAAGAAGCCGCTTAGCTTTCTACATACCCCAGCACTGGTTACACCAGAGATTCATGCCCCATTCAAGCCAAAACATTGTTGCCTGATGCCAAAACAAGCCTGGATCTAGGAAATCCACACCCAGGTCTGCAGGGTCCTAAAGAGACATTGCCTGCCTGAAACTGGCAGCACACAGAACCACGACCAAATACCATCTTCATAAATAACAGCCCTGCAAAGGAGCAACGGCACTGTCAGTGCACAAACTGAAGGAAAAAAATATGGGCTGTATTTCACAACGGCAGATCAAATTATTCCCTGGATGAGCCATGCACAAACCCCAGAAATAGCCACTTTGCCCTTATGCATGAAAGCCAGCCAGAGCCTCTGCTAACAGATGGACCTGAAGCTGTACTGTATGCATTTCTCATGCTCACCGTTAGCATTATCTTCAGTCTTGACAGGCACAAGGGGGCTTTGGGGAGCAGAGTCTCCACTGAGTGAGTAGCTATGCTCTGCCTGGATGCCTGGAGTGGGTGGATCCAGGTCCATGTCCAGCAGTAGGTTTTTCTCAGTCAGTACTGGGTCATCGAAGAAACTGCTGAAGAAGTCATTGGAGAAATCCTCCATGTTGTCAGAGAAGTGATCCAGGTTCTCTGAAAAATGCTGAGAAAAGACAAAGGGAGAGAGAATCTTAGTGTAAACTCCAGGAACTGTCTGTGAGCCCTATTTCTTTCAGCACAGTCATCCTTGGATGGGAGAAAGCAGTTCCTACCCCTTGTTTGCATCAGTTTGATAAAAACACCTTGAATCGAGACAGAAAGGGCTGTGGTGCTGTGCATCTTCTCTGCCTGTTTATCTATGCCATAGTGTTCTATATTCTCATATGTTTCCTGCCTCTGTGGGTACCTATCTTGTGCTTCCTCGCATTATCTCACTGTGACAAGGACCTGCATAGAGCATAAGGCAAGAAATGCCTGTGATGACAAAATGCAAGCGTGACAGAAAATGATGGTCTTCAGCGCGCCTGTCCTTGGTGACAGAGTATTTCTCATGTTCTCTGCCAGTAGCAATAGACACTCTGATGTCCCAGAGAACTCAGCTGCTGATTTCTATCAGAGAAAAAAAGATCAGCTGGATCAACAGAATAGGAGACCCCTGTTGTATTTAATTTCCTCTGGGATTTCAGAGCCCCTCTGTGGACCATATGAAGCTGACCTCCAGACAGATAAGGCCTGTGAAATTCAGCAACTTGATTAATGTTAAACACTACAGATGGACTGTTAACAACAATCATTCCACTAATCATTCCAGCAACAGTCAGTAATCTGGCCAGTGCTGTTGCACAGTTGGGCTCCGCATGCTACAGGGAACCCGTTTCCTTTGAGGCATATCCTCCTATTCAGAAGTCACCAACTTTTCCATTTGCTCCGACAAAGAATTGCTTGGGCAGGGAGAAAAATTCTGGTTGCCAAACACCAGCTGAAAAATTATCCCATTTGTTGGCACAGGGAGGCTCCTGGCACAGGGAGAGGAAAGACAGATACATTCAAAGGACTATATTACACAGATGGAACTGTATAACTTAAATGAACTGGAGAATGCTCAGCAGAGTCATACTGGGTCTCCCCCACCTGTGAAAGCATCTGGGTGGATAGAAAGGCATTAAAAACAACAAATTGAAATACCAAGGGCAACAAGGTACAAGATAAGAGAGAGCGGGAGAGAATGAAGGTCCTACAGTAGAGACATGAATGCCAATAAACTCCAGTGTGAGCATGGAGCTTGCCTCCTGGAGGTGCCTGGTGTGCATGCAGTCCTTCCTCTCCTCAGCGCTAGGGCTGGAGGAGTTGGCCATAGCACCCCGGATGCTGGAGCCTGCAGGTTCCTGCTCCTACAGTTAGGTATATTTGTTTTACCTGAGCACATTATCACTCTGTCAACATTATGCTGGCTGCCAGAGCCAGAGCTGTCAGGGTTAGGGTAGGTTGGGAAACCCAGTAGGCTCTGGCTGAACAGACTCACACTTCCCACCAAGTAGAGAAAGAAGATGGTGAGCTGCAGCAATCTCCAACATGCCAGTGTTCATCACCCTCCATCATCATCCCTTAGATACTGATTTTATAAGGAGATGCTCACAGAGCACACTGGAAGTAGGGAATCGTCCCTGCCACCTGCATTCTACCTGACACGAGGTTTCTCTCCCTTGGCTTTCTTCCCACTTGTCCTGTCCTCCCACTGCCCGACACCCCACCATCTGAGGCTTCTCTGGGAGGGCAGACAATGCACATTCATGTGCAGTGGAGATGGACCACTTGTGCTAAATCCCAGTGTTGAGGCCATTAATGGGATGTCTGGCTGAAGTTCTCTCCAGAAATTCCCATACCGGAAGCAGAGTTGGCAAGGTAGCTTGCTAAAATCTACCCAGCCGTTTCCAAGTTGCCTAGAAGCATTTCTGCACTCAACTCAAGTAAGAGAAAACACCTCCCATCTTTACTCAGTATAACCAGTCTCCAGAGGAAGCTGAATCAGCAGAGGGAACTGGGTTAGATAAAATGCACTGGAAAACCATGTTTTGTCCTATCCTACAGCACGGAGGGGTAAAGAGTCTGGAGTCACCAGCATTAACCCCAGAGAGTGCCCGCTCATGCAGCAGCTGTTCATTGTTTTGCTTTCTCTAAACACAAGCAAACACAGGATATGAACAGGATAGCCTTAAGGTAACACTGAGACATTAGGCACAGAAAAGGGAAGGGATTCAGGGTTCTGGCTGCAAACACTTCACTGCACAGCAGAGATGGGATCCAACAAGAGTCACTAGAATCATTTATACTATCAAAACTAGAACCACAACATAACCCTGGAAAGGAAGCAGAGCTAGATGGAGAGTTGTGAAGATGTGCCTGCAACTCTGCACGTTCTTCCAATTGCTTTCACAACTGTGACAATAAAACTTATTAACAAAGGCAGAGGTGGGAGTGAAGAGTCAAGAAGATGCATTTATGCAGGAGTTCCACACACTATCTTGTAGCAGCATCACACCCACACACTTAGAACAAAGATCTCTTGGTCAGTCAACAATCATCCTATTGTAGGACAAACCTACCTATCCTGAAACCAGCAGATTTCCCCAGCAGTGGCTGAGGGGTGAGAGATGAGTACTGAGAGCAAGAGATCACAGATCAGAGCCTTGACACAGGCACCAACACTCTCAGGAGGGAAAGCAGATTTATAGCAGATTTATACTCTGCAGGCATGCTGGACAACCTTCCTGCTTGGAAGTAAGGATGAAGGTCCCCAAGAGACAAGGTATCTACTGTACATAGGGTGATGAGCAGAGAATGAAACACGCATCCTCCCTGCAAACCCAGAAATGTTGAGGCAGATACCCCTGGGATGCAGAGTATTATCCTCCAGCACTACTAAACAACGGCAAAGCACCTCCCTTTCAGCTTCCACCAATCATACATACACCTGCCCACAGATTAAGAGAAGAAAGCTAGCCTATGAGACTGGGAATGTGGTTATTATCAAGGGGGCCACCAATGGTCAGTCACCCTCAAAGAAGGAGAGCACCTACAGTTGTCACAGAGCTGGAGATTACTGTTTTACTCACTGAAGGTGGCAAGAGGCAGAGGACAGGAGGGGGAGGAAGGGTAAAGCAAACAAGGATAATGACATGGTTTTGTAGCTAGCTAAATCCACAACGGAAACTGCAGGACAAACAGGAAACTAAGCCACCAGGTCCCAGGAAGACTGCTGTATCTCGTGGGTTGGCTTCATTCTCTCCTCACTTCTACAGGCACTGGTAACTTTAGATTTCTGATTAGAAAGACAGTCATGCTTGCAACCACACACCAATGGGGAAAAGTGACTTCTTGTCCACCATGGACTGTGATGGGCATGGGAAGGAGCAGTCCAAAGCTTATTTTGGATAGATGCCATCAAAATCACTGCTAATTACTTTATATTCAGCCTGATAATGTAGAATACACAAACTCTGTCCCACCCAGCCTCACTGGGGAAGCTGCATCTATCTGTCAAAACTCAGAGAAAGCTTTATTTGGACTCTCTGAGATAAAAGATTCCAGGTAACTGCAGGTCCCAGGACATGGTGTCTCAGGGTTGTGTGGATGATAGTAGAGCATGGCAGGGTCAGCACTTCAGGTTCCTGAGCAATAAACAGCAGCAGGTTTATCACTTGACCAAATGGATAATACCTTTACCCTGGCTGGAAAGTTACATGACACTATAGGTGTTTGGCAGCCACTAGCCTTCCCTTCCCCCTCAAACTCTTGCCACTAAATGAAGTGACTGTGCTGGGCTCTATGGAGACTTTTGCTAACATGTGGCAAGGATGATCTCAGCAGACCAGAGCCAAGTGCTAGCAGAAGGTCCAAGAAAGAGTCCACAGGACTCGGACATGTGTGAATCATAGAATCATCATTAGGAATTGGAAGGGACCTCAAAAGATCATCTAGTCCAATCCCCCTGCCACAGCAGGACCACCTAGACACATGACAGAGAAGGCTCATCCTCTCACAGACTCTCTTCTCAAGAGCACCTTCCAACCAGGCTGATATCAGCCAGCTCCTGTTCCTCAGCAAAGAGTTTCTATTTGAGACAATGAAGGACTCTGCAACTCTGCCATGATCCTTCTTTAAGATATTTCATGTAGCTTCCATGCAAATGAGCCTGGCTTGAGCAAGGGGGACCAGTCAACTGGAAAACATGATCCTTACCATCCTGGCCCAGAGAGTGCGGGTGTGAAGTGTACTGGGGGAAAAACAGCTTCCAGATGGGATATGAAGCTCACAGCAGTCTTGTTCTACATTTTTTGCTCCTGCTATCTCGCCCTCCCTTTCACACTCTCCTTCTTATGCTGCAAAGCCAAGACATAGCACAAGATGTGTTTCCAAAGCTGTATTACCAGTAAGTGGTCATGGTGGGGGCAGCCAAAGGACAGAAACAGAACGTCAAAGATGTGCTTGATTTCCTGATCCAAGCTCAGCTTCTGGCTGCCCACCCTTCACCACGGTACTGGAAGAATGGGGAAATAGTACTAGAAAGAGATGAAGCCATAGTGCACAGGTAAGGGGAAAAGAATGACCACTGCATCTCCAGGCTCACCAGAGAACCTTACGCTGCTTTGGTGCTAAGGAAAATCTGCTTGGAGCCCCAGGGAGAGAGTGCAAATCTGTCAGTTGCTGATTCCTGCTCCCTCCCACTCCTGGTGACCGACATAGGTACTGACTCTTCCAAACACATTTCCACCACATGTTTTCATCCTGACCTCATGCTTATGCTTGTCTAAAGAGCACACTATATGTGCGTGCGTGCACTACTCATTCAAACACCCTTTCCTGTTGTACAACAGTTATCGTGGGAGCTAATGTATAACATTCAGATATCTAAATGCAAGCTCTCTATTTCCTCACACACAGAGCTGGTGTTAGACTCCAAGTTCCAGGGGCCCCAAGCAGAGACTGAGGCATTAAGACTCTTGCCTGGTTGCCCATGGGATACCTTAAGGTGTCACTAATGTTGCCACTCTTGCCCAGCAGCACTATGCTTGGATGGACAGTTTCCTCTCCTGGGATCCGCTCCTTTGTGGTCATCCTGGCTGCATCTGTCCCTCCTTTTCCCCTTCACACCTTCATCTGTTGACTGACTTTTCCCTTCTCTTTGTTCGGCGACAATCACCAGGATCAGCCTGGTTCTCGCAGCCTTTCTGCTCCCACCACAATGGTCTCATTCCAAAGAGAAAGCGGTGAAGGAGCAATCCAGCTGGGCAGTAGCCCAGGCCCTAGAGATGAAGGACAGTTGCAGGTTGGAGGTTCTGCTCCTGCTCTCAGGGCAGTGCACACGGAGAGGAGATTCTTCTGAGTTTTCTCTTTTCTTTTTGAAACTATTTTTCCTCTTTTCTTGCCAAGATAAATCTCCCATCCCAGCTGTGACATCTGCATTTGCCTTCTCTGCTTTCACCAAGGAATGAAGCCCCCTGCAATCCAGCTGCACAGCTGAAGTTTCCTTTACATTCCAGGAAAAAAGAGCCCGTACACTCCTGACAGTCCCACTCTCTTTAAAATGCAGTGAATTTTAGACGTTATGAAGATCTTGACAGTGTTAACAAGATCCAGGCAGGATGGACAAATGCTGTGCACACTTTTCACAGTCCAGTCAGTGTATGTGACCACCTCTTGTCCCTCCATCATGTCCTTGGTCTCTCCTCATGTACCATAGCTACCTGCAGCTCCATGCCACGTCTGCCCAGGGCTGACTGCATAGTTTACCACTGACCTTGGCTGCTCCTACTTCCCTGTGTGGCACTTGAGGCCAGAACATGTGCCAACCCCACTGCTAATTCCCTTCAGCAGTGGGACAGCACTCACAGTTTGTCTCAGACTGTCACCAGTGCCCCAGCATTGCGATGTGGGGTCATACAAGACACCTTTGACACCCAGCTCCACTACCATGTGGCAGAGGGTCTGACTGAACCTGATTTGGAACTAGGCCCATAAGGTATTGCTGTCTGTAGAATAAAGCACAGGGAAGAAAGGGTGAGGTTGGGGAGGGGGTTACAGTCACTGAAAGCAAAGCTGGTGCTTTCTTCCCCACAGGCATCTGTGCCCTTGGCTCCTTCCCCACACGCTCTGCAGCCCCTCAGACTGTGAGACGGCCCTCCTCGGCACCAACAGCTGCAGCCGTGATCCGGGAGCTCCGTGAAGCCGCAGCAGGGCTCAGACACCGCTCGCTGTGGAAACCTCCTTCCATGGCGAGTCCCTGCCAAGGGCTGGATTTGCAATTTCCAGCACTAGGCGCCACAGGGCCTGGGAGGGCCGGCGGAGGCTCAGGACACGATCAGGGGAAGCCATTAGGGAGCGGTGCCAATGCCAAGGCGCTACCCTGAAGCGGGGGAGCGGCAGGAGGGTCCTCACCTAGGACCGTGATGCCAGCTGCCGCCTCCCCCGCAGCGGACGGGCCCGACGCCCGGGATGCAGAGGGCAGCGGCAGACCCGAGCGGTCCCGCCCGCTCCCCCGGCGGNGGGGCTGGCTCGCCCAATGACCCGCGGTAACCTCGGTGGCGGGGGTTTCCCCTCTCCTCCCCTGCAACCCCAGCACAGGCAGAACCCCAGGAGCTGGCAGAGCTCGGAGCACAAACACAGCCCAGCCCGGAACGCTCTGGCTGTGGCTACGGTCCTGTTAAACCCGGCTGGGAGCCAGCGAG
>VZRI01013821.1:113577-128977 GCA_013397515.1 Upupa epops | reverse complement strand
GTAATAGAAACGGTTTTGCCCTAAAAGTGGGGCAGCAGCACCCCCCCAAAAAAAAAAAATAAGATGCATAGAAAGCTGAAATCTGCCAGCCTGTGACCGGGCTTTCCAGCAGCCCTAGAAGAAGGTACCAAAGGCATCAACTGCTGCAAGGTAGAAGAGTCAACGACAGCAGGGTACCCGTGCCTGGGTTGCTGTGCTCAGCTGAAATGGGATTAGCAGCCAGGCTGGAAGTGCCCTGTGAGAGGAATGAATGCCTGTTGAACAGGGCATAGCTCAGGGCGAAGTGAATCAAAAAGAGCAGTAGCATCACAGTGTGACCATCTGCGTGCCCTCAAACCACCTGCAGATGCCGAGGTGCAGAGTAGGTATGCATGTGATCAGAAGGAGAAGGAACATGTCAGCCTCTCTTAAGGCAAACCAGGTTCCACTGACCTGGGATGGAAAGCACCCAGCTTGCCTGCTGAACAAGATTCACTGCATCTGCAGGGATAGAAGCACATCTCGTCCAGCAGCAGCACCCTGAAGGATAAAGAGGAATTCCTCGGCTTTCCATTCAAGCTTTTGTTGCACATATGCAACACATGGCACAAACATCCCCAATTTCCTTTGGTGAACAAGTCCCTTGCAGCCAACTGATAAAAAAATGATGGCAGGACTTTAACCATACGCAGAAGTGGACACATTGAGATCAGCTGCTCTTAACCTTTGTTTGACAGGTCTAGGGGGTACTTCTAGGAGCCTATGACATGTAAGAAAGCAGTTTGTCCTTGAAGGACTTCCTTGAGTTTGGAGAACAAAAAATACCTGCTTGCAACAGAACAAAGCTGCCTTTATTCCTGAGATGTCATGGTGGCATCTAGGCTGTGTTTGAACAGAAATGTGTGCGAGGTGATGTCCGTGGGAATGCAGGTACCCCTGGACAAGCTCTTTGCTCCTTCCAAGGCTGAAGTCAGTACTGTCTCTGGACAGAGATTTTACATGAGCAGTAGCTCTGAAAAGAAATTGTATCATCATTGCTGCCCCCAGGTCTCTGCCCCCTTCTCTGTACTGGTACTTTTTGTGTCGTGTCTTTATATCAGCTTGGCAGCTTCAATTGAGCTTGCTTGCATGACACTCTAACTCTCCACCACGATGGCGGGCCAAGAGAATCACAGCTGATGTAGCAGGACGGAAATGAGATTCATGTGAATTTTATCTCCTCAGGTGTGAAACAGAATCCACCATCTTTGGGAAGGCCCTGTCTGCATGTTACCCAGATCCACCTCCACTCAAGCGTACCCTTTGGAGGATCCCAACACATCCATCCCTTCCTCAGTCCCCACAGTGGCACAGCAGCCAGAATACAACTGGGTTTCCACAACCATGTCTGTTAGGGTGTGGCACCTCCACACAACCTAGGGATGCAACACCGGTCCAGCCCTACAAAAATCTACCCTGATAAAACTTGCATTGACTTGTGTGTGGCAATGTCTGCCTGGACAGTTTAAGAGGAAAATCTGCTTGAAGGTAAGGGATGCATGATGGAATGAAAGGCAGCAAGCAGGGCACGTGGAAGAAAATACTGGTTTACTTTGCATGACTGTTGAGTTATACTGCCCTGCTGCTGTGAATCTGCGTCACCCTATGGCCAAAAGACGTGAAATACAGCATAAACTAGAGAGGTGCTTCTCCTCAAGCCAGTCACCAGTGAGGGGATGGGGGAGTTTATTCAATAACTAAAATCCACTGGAATAAATGCCACTCCACCATTTTTTTCCGTCTTTCTTGGAAGCTTCTGGCAGTGCCCAATATGGGCTTGGAGCCACTAGAGCTAACAGATCTTTGCTTGTCACCTCCATGCCATTAGAGGCCCTTTTTTGTGACTCCTGCAAGCAAGGCAGTCTAAGCAACAAATAAAGGTGCCAGGGAGATAGAGGAGGAAAGGTCTATATTATCTTTACAATCAATTTCATTTGTTTTATTGAAACTTTTTCTCTTTAGTGGCCAGAGAACAAATCAGAGATAACCCTCATTTGGTCCCCTGAGCAGGTCCCTGGAGACCCATAAAGAAAAGCAGGCCGTGGGAGGCCCAAGCCCAGCCGCTGGAGCATGCATTACTAGTGGCTTTCATTCCTTAGGCCTTTGTAAAGGGCAATTACAGAGCAACTACATCTGATCCAGCTGCTCTGTGACTCAAGGAGGTGAGGGATTTTCACCCAAAATCTTAAGAAAGCAAGAGCTAAGACTCTTTTCTGCGGCCAGTCTGGGCAAGCACTGAGTTTTGAAACCAGCAGACTGAATGGGGTCCTGCACTGTTTTCAAACCAATTCAGCTTGGAACGCAGATTTCTAACCTGCTGCCAATATCCCAGTGGAAAATCTGTGATCTGAGCAGAAGATAGGAAATTAAACTTCAGCTCAATGCTGAGGCTATAATTTTCACCTCACTGGTGGAGCTGCACAAACCGGTCTCTGGAGAACAAGGAAATCATTTCTAGGCTGCAAAGAGCAGTAACACTTCTCAGACCTTTAGTCACTACTGGGGCAGCCTTGTTTAACACCATCCAGGGGGACAATGAAGGTGTGATGTTGGTGAGCAAGGGGTTAAAGCCCTGTTTCAAAAGATGAGGATGAAGATCTGACTGGACAGAGATAATACAGTCACCTCAGCCATAAAATGAAAATAAAAGCTGGAATAAAAGGAGAAAGGCAGCCTGTGAAATCCCTTTCCCAACACTTGGCTTTCCAGCTACCCCCACTCTTGAAGCAGAGTTCTCCACAAGACCCAGCAGCCAAGTACCCTGCAAGTGGTGAAAAGAATAGTAGAATCATAGAATCATCATGGCTGGAAAAGACCTCCAGGATCATCAAGTCCAGCTCTCATCCCAACATCTTCCTAGGAGACCACAGGGTAGAAACACCAGGGTGCCTGAGATGATGTGCACAAGTTAGAAGCTTCTGGGGAGAAAACACCTCATATTCCTTTGAATACAGGAAACTATTATGCCCTGAAAACCTGTCCCAAAAGCTCTCCTGTCTGAGATTAAGCACTCGTCTGCACCCTAGCATTGTGTCTGCAGAAACCAGTGGATTTAGGACTCCATTCTCTGGATATCCCTGGAGCAGCACAAAAAGACTATGGATGGGTTCATGGATTTTAAGGCCTGGAGGAACCAGTCTGGTGATCAGATACAGTTCCTTGCATAGCTGAAGCATGCCTCCTGTTTCAAATTCATCACCTGCAAATGAACTTCACAGAATGCATCACCTCATCTACATTTAAAGGCTTGAGATAAATCTACCCCTGTCTAAAAAAACCACCAACAATGGTTGTAGAAGTCACCAAACATATGTATCATTGCAAATAGGGACTCTAGCTTGAGCCTCCAAAGAGTTTTCTCAGGCTTTTTGGTTTAGGTGAACAAGTCCTTAGTATCCAAGGTCTTTCTGAAAACAAAACCAAGTTACCTTTGAATGTATAGAGTGTGGTATGGCACAGACACTCTACTGGATTATTCTACAGGCAGCAAAACCAACATTGGTCTCATTGCAGGCAGGAAGAACTTGAGGACTTATTAATGATGGCTGATTGTAGTCATGCAACTACACATTAGCAGCAGATTCAGAGATAAAATTATCTTTCTGTATAAATAGTTGATAGACTTTCACATAATCAGATTGCAGGTGGCACTGAGTGATTCCTGTGGCAAAAGTAATTATGGCCCTACAATGCCAGCCAGTGCTCCAAAGCATAAGGAGGGACCTGTGAGCTCTTGAAAATCAAGATAAAATCTGCAGTGGTTTGGCTTCTGGGCATCCTTTCAGAAATGCTTTATGCAAGTATGTGATCCAGAACCTCTTAGTATCCATCATGGATTTATGTGCAACAAAAGAGAAAAAGCATCAGTGAAATCACAGAATCCCAGAATTATTGAGGCTGGAAAAGCCTTCTGAGCTTGTTCAGCCCAGCCCAGGACCTAACATCACCACAGCAGCCAGACCAGGGCACTAAGTGCCACAGCCAGCCTGTCCTTCAACACCTCCAGAGATGGGGACTCCATCACTGCCCTGGGCTATAAATTCCAGATTCTGATCACCCTTTCTGGGAGGAAGGGCTTCCTGACATCCAACCTAACCTCCCCTGGTGAAGCTTCAGGCCCTGCCTCTCGTCCTGGCGCTAGTTGCCTGGGAGAAGAGCCTGACTCTGTCCCTTAATCCATATGCCTAAGTTTGGAGAACTCTGTACATATGAACCCCTTTCACAGGTGCCCAGTATGTATCCCAGCACAATTCCATCCAGTCCCTGTTCCTGCCTGGATGCTCATCGCACCAGACTTCATGCCTCTGCTGCCTGATTCTCCCCTGCTCCACTCCTCCATTGGCTTCCGCTCATCTTCTCTCTCTGAAAGGATGCACACATCTGGCTTGTCTTTATTGTGTGCTAAATCTCATCCTGAATCTTGAGTCCATTTGGAATGTGCCGTGTGGTGTCTTGGAAATGCTGTTAGACCATAGGATCTCTTTGAACAGAGATGCCAGTTGGATGGGATTCCTTGCATTGCAGCTGACGTGCAGGCTCTGGTGGTCATTCTCAACTCCTCACTATGCTCTTTTTTTCCCCAGCATTTAAATGATCCTCAAAGTTTATTTTTGGAGTGAACATTGCATGTCTGAATCTTCTCATCATCATATTATTAATTATGATTATGACTATTTCTTTTACTGCTGGCACTCCTAGGTGGATCTCTCCTCTCTCATTTAATGTGTTGGGTAAGACTACCTTGGCTGCAACCCACTTAAGAGATGACTCAGAATCCCTGGCCTGCTCCCAGGAGAGATGCAAGAGTTGTGCCAGTTGGTTTATAAAGAGGCCATCATTTTCCGCAGCTCCTCTTTCACTCAGCAGAGCTGAATCAGGTGGAAAAGCTCAGCTCTGTGGTTCCAGTGAGTCCATTCCTGGTGGACAGGCTATCCCTGGGGTATTAAGAAAGCAGAGTCCTGCTCCCTCTGGGTGCAACCAGGACAACATCTGAACCGGGCAGTACTCTGCCAAACACTTTTTGTCCTGCATCCTTCCCAGCTCTGCCTCCCAGGTGCTGGGAAGCATACCTACTCCACAGAGCAGCTAGGAGCCCTAGTGCTGTCATTAGCAGAGAGATTTTTTACTCACATCTACCAAAGAGAGGAATAGGTCTTGGTCCAAATCAAATTGTTCCTCCACCCATTCTGCTGCATGACCCATCAGGACAGGGAAGCCAACAAGTGGCAAAGAAGGCAGTTCTGCCAGCCCTGTCTGTGCTGGTGCTGAAGGCTGAGCCAACTCCTGAGCTTAGCTCCAGCAGCCAGGCACCAACTAGAGGTGTCACTGTCTCTCCAGCCACAGCATGGTGCAAATCACAGCTGGTTCCCATGCAGAGCTGTCCATCCCTGGCCAGCAGGCTGGATGTGGCCAGCCTGGCCTCTGCTCCATACTGGCATTCCTTCTTCAGCTCGAGGAATGCAAACTGCCCAAGCTGCTCCTGAGGATCAGCCAGGAAAAGTCCCCAAATAGCAACAGGAAATCAAAATGCCCGCTCCAGACAGGCACCAGATACAAGGCCATCCAGTGCAAGGAGAAATATCAAACACTGGACGATAGAGATTACATCATGCTGTGGATAAACCTGTAAGGCCATCCAACTGGGACCATGCCAACAGGTCCAGATGGCTCAGGAATGCTGACTGCATAGCTACCTCTCTCTTCCTGAAAAAAAATACCTAACTGCATAGCAACCTTTCCCTTGTCTTTGCTTTTCTTCTTTCTTCCCTCTTTCCTTATTCTCCATCCCTCCTGGCCTACTTCCCTCATCCCTTTCCCTAAATAAAAAAAAGAAGCCCTCTGGCAGTGCTACATAACCCAGTTTCATCCAGTAACAGAAAGGCATCCAAGAGCAGTGGGTAGGGCTCCGGTCTCGCTACAGGTCTCCGGCACTTAGTGTTAGACACTAAAGCTGCTGGGTGACCTCATTACACTGCGTAGCTGCTGGCATTGACAGTAAGGTATGCCTTCATCTCACCTAGGACTTCATCCCCTGGAGCCTGGATCACACAGGAGAATTTCTCCTGCTCTGCTGCAGCTCACCCCAGCTGCTTACAGCTGCCACTGCCTGCTTGCTATGGCTGCAGTTACAAGAGGAGGGAGAAAGCAGTTTTGCTCTCACAGCTAGCAACCTCTACCTACCACACTGGTACTAATTAGTGACAAAGAAAGGAGTGCAGCACTCTCTGCTCTCCCCTCAGCAATGACCAGAGCAGCATCTGGTACTTGGGCCTCTCCCAGTGTGATAAAAACAGAGCTTGAAGACATGTAAGGAAAGAATGAATGGTGTGTGCTTTGCTGAGTCTGAAACAGGGCTCCAGGCCATTTGCTCATTATTTAATGCTAATCCAGCTGCTGAACTGCTGCCAACTGTATTTGACAAATCCTGAAGAGCAGGAGAAGCATTGGAGAATAGGAATGATGATGGTGATTCTAATTTTACAGCAAGTCAGGCAGATTTACCACGGGGAACAGACACTTCCAAAGAAAAAATGCAAAGCCATGTGCTAAGCAGCAGGAGGGACTGATGTGGGTTTTGAATGTCCTGCTATGGGGCTGATAAAGCCATAGCACTCTGTTTCTTCCAGTGTGTTGCCTCCTTTTCAGCTACAAACCAGAGGAGATACAGTTTGGGAACTCACACAGCCCTGGCTCTGTAGCATTTGGACAGAAGGGTAACAGGGTGCTCTCAGCAAGTTGTGCCAGTTCTGTGACTGAGTCAGGATCTTGTGCAGTGGAGCATGAGGTACAGCCCATTCACTGGATTCATAAAGCACAAATTGTTTAGTTTTCAATAAGACCCAACGGGGTCAGGTCAGCAACAGCACGGGCCAAGTACTTTAGTTGAAATGCTGATGCTGACCAATGCAATAACTCAGACTGACATGGAAATCTTACTCTGGATTGGCTTGAAATATCTGAAGTCAGAATGTGCAGTCCCCAGTGACAAGGAACAGGAGAGCTCTGAGTGAAGGATGGGGCTGCCAAACTGAAAACAGTGCAAGTATCATACACAGCTGCAAAGTCACTCAAAAAAAATAACTGGGGAAGAAAAGTAATAGCTCCTATCCTCACAGGTACCTAACTAGCAAAGCCCCACACAAGTCTAACTTCTTATTACCTTGCTTCACCCACTGATGGCACTACCCCATATCGTTACGAGTAAGGTCATGCACTCTTTTATAGTGAACAAAAGTTGTGTTGCTGCAAGTGGCACCCTGAGAATCACAGCTGAGTAACTGGCAAAGCTGGGACTAAAATATAGTTCTCCCAGTGACAACCTCACTGCACTGCTGTCCTTAAGGACACAACAAAACAAAACCAAATGCAACGTAATTCAATTAGCAACTCAATATTTGTGGCTCAACAACACCTCATCTACTCTCAGTCTGCCACATTTGTTGGAAAGAAGAGCCAGATTTCTAGCACTCCCTAGGCAAAGAGCTCTCAGACTGAGGCTGAAACAGCTTTGAAAGAAACCTTCCATCAACAGTCTTTACAAATACCAGAACTGGCTTCCTCGTCTCTGAGCTCCTTGGCTTGCAGTCCCTCCTCCAGAGCAACAACAGGACTGGCCAAAAGCACCTGCCCAGCTCCTTCCTTCAACTGTCAGAATTTACAGAACTCATTTAACATCAAGCTGCCTTAACATTCAACAACTAACTATTGAAGCTCTGGACCTGGGTCATCTTCATCCTGGTCTCCCTGTAGCTTCAGCTGCCTCCTCGGGAGGAAAAAGCTCTCATCTCAGGAGAAGGAGAGCTGCAAATACTGGCCAGCCAGGAGTAAGTTTGCAAGGTAGAAGCCCTGTGTCCTGTCCTGAATTGTTTTCTGGAACAAAATCCTAGGTCAACTATGGTGTGCAAGCTGTCAGCAGTGTGGAGTGACCCAGGCCAATTGAGCTGAGCTGGGTCACAGGTGTATGCTAGACTGTAAATATCACTCCCAGTGTGAAGGGGTAAGTTTGTCAAGCGGTGGGGAGCTTTCTGCTCCTGAGGACTGCTTTCCTGTTTGTTGTAACCACTGTACATTTGCTGGGCTGAAGTTAACTTTGTGTACTTTATGTTGGTGTTTGGTGTTAGTTTGGCTATTTCATTGGCTATTTCAACCTGTGGGTTTCCTCTCCTTCTCCTGCTTCCCATTCTTGGCTAAGGAGGGGTCATTGGGTGATAAAGCAACTGCTATCATTCAACCCCAGACAAGGGCTAAATGTAGAATCATAGAATCATTTAGGTTGGAAAAGACCTTTAAGATTGCCAAATTCCAACATCAGCCTACACTGCCAAACCCACTGACAAATCCTTGAGCACTGTATCGACCTGACTATTAAACACATCCAGTGATGGTAGTAGACACTTGGCCAGCAGAGATGTGTTGTTCCTGAGCTGCATGGCGCCTGTCTGCACATGCCACTGAGACTAGAAGCCAGTGCCCCTGATGCTGTGGTGGAGAGGTCAGCACATAGCAAATTCTCTGGGACTAGTGTAAGGCAACTCATAGTCGGGGCTGGTGAGGGGGTGAGTGTCTAAACCCAATGTCATAGCCATCTCCTTCCTGTGTAATGCGCTTGGTGTCAAGCCCAAGCTGTACTTCTCCATCCTCAGCTGCCTCCCAAATAAGCCCTGACACTCCTGTTGCAGGGGAACTTCCAAGAGATCACTGAGCTTGAACACTTCATATTGCATCTGTTCTAGGAAAAACGTTAATTGTCTGTTGAGCAGGCTTTGCCGATTGGGTCAGCCAGACTGACCAAAACAAACATTTTTCCTCATCAAGACAAAATCACAGTGTAGAGAAGCCAAAAGCAACTTTGCTGAGGTAGTCAGGAATGAGTTTCATCTGGAACAGGCTGGACAGTGATTATAATGAATGGCCTCACATAAGGCATCACCTTTGAGCCCTAAAGATGGTACTAATTACCCCAGCACTGGTTTAAATTACGTTGTAGTTTCAGGGAGAATAGCAATGCACATTGCTTCCACCCTGTATGAGGAATTTCTGCAATCTTAGAAAGTAATAAGATAAAATAGGAAGACAAAGAAAGGAGTGAATGACTGTGGATATCTGCAGGTATATCAAGAGGGTATCTCAAGATATCTTCTTGAGGCCTTGTTCTGACTGAACAACATGGCAAGGTCAGAGTCAAGCATCTGTTACTTGGACGCTGACCAGACTAGATGAGCTCTGCATGATTTCAAAGGCATGCAGTCCTGAATAGATTTAAGAAACAAGGAGTAAAATGAGAGATGCAAATAAAGAGAAGGTGGGTAAAGAAATCAGAAATTGTGGGTGAGAGGGGGGAAGGTTGGGGTGTTCAGGTTGACTCAAGACAACTACAGTAAAGGAAAACTTTAAAGAAGGATAAAGAAATTTTCTTGATTAGTTAGGAGGGCAAGAGACAGAAATACTGCATGGCAGATGTGAGGAGCAACTGGGTTGAAAGACACCTTTCAGTTGCTACCTGCTGCTCAGGCCAGACCCTTGGCAAAACATGGAAGTACCAAACCAAGAAAACACGGAACAACTCACAAAAGCTGAGCTCCAAAGACAGGAAAGGGTAAGACAGGGCTCTATGCAAGCACCCTCAATGTACCATTACATTTTCACTCACAGTAAATTTGCAGATTACATGAAATTAAGCGTCAGTGTTGATTGGCTGAGGGCAGGGAGGCACTGCAGAGGGCTGGACAGGCTGGAGTGATTCAGTTGAGGACAATGGAATGAGGTTCAGCAAAGCCAAGTCCCAAGTCATGTGCTTTGGTCACAACAACCCCCAGCAGCTACAGGCTTGGTGAGCAGTGGCTGGAGAGCTGCCTGGCAGAAAAGGTCCCTGGGGGTTTTGGTTGACAGTCAGCTGAACAGGAGCCAGCAGGGTGCCCAGGTGGCCAAGAAGGCCAATGGCATTCTGACCTGGATCAGGAATAGTATAATCAGCAGAAGTAGGGTGGTGATGGTGTCCTTATGCTCTGCACTCATGAGATTGCACCTTGAGTACTGGGTCCAGTTTTGGGCACTACAGTACAAGGAGGACATTGAGGTGCTAGAGTGGAGCCAGAGAAGGGTAACGAGGATGAGGAAAGGTCCTGAAAACAGGCCTTGTGAAGAACGGCTGAGGGAACTCGGGTTATTTAGTCTAGAGGAGATCTTGCTCTTTACAGCTACTTCAAATGAGGTTGTAGCAAGGCTGGTGCTGGTCTCTTCTCTCAATTTACTAATGATGTATGAAAGGAAATGGCCTCAAGTTGCATCAGGGGAGGTGTAGATTGGATCTTAGGAGGAAGTTCTTTGCTGAGACTGTGGCTGGGCACTGGAACAGGCTGCCTAGGGAGGTGGGGGAGTCCAGTCTCCATCCCTGGAGGTGTTTAAAAAACAAGTAGCTATAGCACTTGAGGCGATGGTCTAGGGGTTGGGGAGATATTGGGATGAGGGCTGGAGGTCCTTTCCAGCCATGATGATCCTATGATTCTATTAGCAATCTAAAAACAGGATTGATGATTTCAGCCAGAGGATACGCAATACACTGCAGTGGCACATGCAGAAGTCATGTGCTGCAATGGGGCAGCCACAGTGCCAGCAAGGAGTTCAGCTAAGAAACACAGCTTGAGTTCCACTCTTGCTCCAGTGTGGACACATGAAATCCCATAAATTCAGATGTAGAAAGGAGGATAAACACAGACCCCAGCAGAAAACTGGGATCACTGGAATGTAGTAATCCCAAGCTTGAAATGAGGACTAATACACTTGGCCTCTCCAACAGATGCCTCTCCTGAAGAGCAACACTGGCCACAAGGTTGCCTGGGAAGCACAGGTAACTGCACCTGACCCTGCAGCACAGGCCTGAATTTCCCTGGGAAATCTTCCAGCCATACCTTGCCAAGAGACAGCACTTGACCATTTCTTAGCTTTAATCATCTGCTTCATGCCCAGCGCCCTACCTGTTCCCCTGTAACTGCAGCAAGGAATGTCAGGTTTGAGAATCACATCTTCCTATCAAGCACAATCCTCTCTGTGGCTATGAGGAGAGAATCTGCCCAGTGGCTGCCACAAAGACAGCTCCAGGGAGTTTGTTCATTTGCTTCCTTTAACACTAGGAATTCTTTAAACACTAAATCAGTAATGTATTAAGTGCTAATGATGCAGTCTTAAAACTTACAGGGAAGGGCTGAGGAGAAAAAAGAGCAAGCATCCATTTTTCAGAGGATATAGAGGACTACAGGAAGGCTGGAGAGGGACCTTTGAAGGGTGCTCAGTGATAGGACAAGAGGAAATAGCTTTAAACTGAAGGAGAGTACATTTAGATTGGAAGTAAATCCCTAGGGGAAGTGGTTGATTGCCCTATATTGGGCAAGATTTAAGACCCAGGTGGACAGGCTGCTGGGACATCTAATTTAAAACTATATTTTAGCCTGATAGTTTGGGCTACACGATTCTGCCTTCCAACCTGGTACTCTATGATTCTATGACTTAGGCAGCAATTCTTCAGTACGAGGGTGGTGAGACTCTGGAATAGGTTACCCAGAGAGGTTGTGGATGCC
This sequence comes from Upupa epops, assembly GCA_013397515.1. Taxonomy (NCBI): domain Eukaryota; kingdom Metazoa; phylum Chordata; class Aves; order Bucerotiformes; family Upupidae; genus Upupa; species Upupa epops. Next base: position 117,386 of record VZRI01013821.1, on the reverse strand, counting down.
CCCTCTCTGGAGATGTTCCAGGCCAGGTTGGATGAGGCTTTGAGCCACCTCGTTTAGTCCTCCCTGCTAATGGCAGGGAGGTTGGATTGGATGAGGTTCCCTTCCAGTCTAAGCCATTCTACAGTTCTATGATGACTGTGTCACAGAGGTATCAGCCTGGAATAGTGGTGGCTAGGAAATCCCTACTTCTAAATTTTCCTTGAACTTTACTTCGGAAAACACTTTTTCCCCCCAAATTTCTCTCTCTACCAGAGACTGCCCTATTCAAGGCTTCAGTGAGAGCAGTGCAGCATTAGATGGGATCAGCACTGTGCCAGATGAGACCAGCACAGTGATGAATGAGACCAGTGCAGCATGGGATGGGCTCCTAGGCAGCAGAACACATTTTACATCACTGCACTCAACACTTGTCATGGGATTCAGAAGTCACTAGACACCACGCTTAGACACTCATACTGTTGCTGGGAGGACCATCTCAGAGGTACTGGGATGGGCCAGTCTCAGAGGCTTTCCACAGTCTCTTCTGTATGAATGAGACCTCAGGCATCCTCTTCTCTGGAAGCAGTGGTGACTGCCTTATGCCAGAGGGGATGGAGATCACCTGGCAGACACGGTCCAAGATGTACAAGACTCCAGCATCTCCTAACTGGTGTTGTTGACAGTGGGAGTGGACTGTATGCACAGATGTGCTTCCACCTCCAGCCTCACACACCCTTTGTTTAGTCTGCAAGCACTTTACCAAAGTCCTTCCTGCTTCTTCCCACCAAAATGACAGCTCAGTCTCCACTGTTTAACCCTGGTTTGGATGCATGCCTTCCTGCCCTCCTTCTCTGAGTTGCAGCCTCTCTCCTAGCTCTGGTCTACCAGCACAGTTAAAAGGTTTTTACACTTGAGCAGAGCTGATCCCCAGCACATACGGGTAGCTGTCCAACAGATGAACATTTTTATTTAGGAGAATCCTAAATGTTGAGCAGTTTCTTGGCAGCTAGGAGAGACACACTGCTATGATTTTGCAGGAAGTAGATAGTGTATTCTTCCATACACATTCCGTTCTGCCGTATTAGACAAGACATGAATTGGAGTAACCATAAGGTGAATCCAAAGAGACTGAGCAAATAGGAAAAAACTCTTTTAAAGTTTTAAGATTCATTTGCATCAGGTCAGGTCTGATGGCCCCACCAGGTCTCTCTGTATGCGCTCCTGATCCCACAAGAATCTCTGACTGGAAAGTTTCAAGCAAAATGTAAAGAAGTCTTGTCTTACCCAATGGATCTAACCAAACTTTACCAGGCAAGGGAATAGAGAGACAAAACGTTTGCTGCATGTATCCCCATGAGGGAATACCATCATGCCAGAGACAGCAGAGCTCTCCTGTCTAGCAATATAAGGGATGAGAAGAGGATGACCAAATTTGCCTGAGCTTTTTGTCCTCAGTTGGGTGTGGAGAGAGCAAGAAGAACCTTACACAGCATGAAAATCACTCAGGCCAAAGGTCACAGAATGACAGAATGTTAGAGGTTGGAAGGGACCTTGAAAGATCACCTAAGTCCAACCTCTCGTGTGTGCAAGTTTTATTACAAAACCTTACATAAAATTAATCTACATTCATTTTTAACCCACATTTTCACATTTCACTTTCATAACAATAATGGTTCTAAGTGAATTGTGCCAGTAAGTAATAATGAGACCATTATAATTGTTTTAAAGTTGCATCCTAAGCTGGTAAACCAGAGATGCTTTGTTATAATTGTCTCAGTTTGGGGAAGTTTTCATTTTACCCACAATGTGGGTAGCAAGAGAGTGACAAGTAGGGCCGTCCAAGTATCCACTCACCTTCCAGTTTTGCTGTGATCAGATAAATTATTTGTTCTTAGTCTAGTTTTGCTGGGGTTTGGATTTGTCCTAGAAGAGGTCATATCACCAAAATAAAGACCTAAGCACCACTTAAGTGCTAGTTATGTCCCTGTAGTAGACATAAGAAATGTGTACAGGCCTCTTACAAGAGTGAGGTCATGCATGATAGCATCTCTTTATCTTCAGGGGAAGCTCCTCTTATAAATTGTGCTAGCACTGCTCTCAGCCTGCTCACTACATATAGTCCTGCTACTCTCCTTTCTGCAGACTGGAATAATATCAAAGGAAGAGCACACAGTAGGCACCAACACCAGTTCACACTCAAAGAGGAATGCCCAGAAATGAGCAGTTCTCCCACTCTGCTGTCGCCCAGCAGGTTTCAGAAGATGCCACTTGTCATGTTGCTCAGGCATATAGAATCACACCCTGAGGGAGTATGGTACTGTGCCTCACCCAAAGGAGCTGCGTTAGCACTGCTCTGGCCACCTGAATTGCCATTTTGCAGCTTCTAACTGCGGAGACCTTGACAAGCACGCAGGTTATGTTTTTTCCCTTGGTATTTCTCTTATAGATGGAGGTAAAGAATGCGCTTGGAAAAGCACACAGTCAAAACAGAGCTGTGTTTACATGAGTATCCAAAGTAATCCTTTAAGGTATTTTTCGTACTATCAAATACAGAAATACAGGGAATAGAGACATTCACTGAGGTACTGAGTTAAAAAGAAACACACGACTCCTGTTTGGCTGGCTTATTCTGACTTCATTCTGACATGAGTGCCACAAACCCAGTGAAGCACAGTGGTGAATCTGACTCAAAAGACAAGGCTTTTCAGAAGTTTCACAGCACTAAGAGCTGAAAGAGTGTAGCTGTAATAGACTGTAGGTGAACAGGTGTGTGCTTGCAGGATGGACCAGAAATGCATAGCTACACATATCATGAGGGGTTGGAAGGGACCTCCAGAGGTGGTTGTGTCCAAGCCACCTGCTCAAGCAGGACCACAGAACCTTGGGCAGGTCACATAGGAATGCACTGCCAGACTGGCCAGGTGAAGACCAGTGAAACTGATAAGCAGGCACTGTGTGAAGTTTCATTTATGGTAGGTCCTTCTGGGAGAAAAAAGCTGCCCGAGTTCAAGAGCAGTAGGTGTCTCCTGAGCAAAAGGAGACTTACAATGCTGTTAAGTAGTCATGGAATGCCAGTTTGGTTAGTAGAAGCTAAATGAGGTTAAAAGAAGCATTTTGTATCCCTTGGAGATTTCCCTCTGAGTACCAAGCAGATACCATTGTGTTTAAAATGTTCCAAAAGAAATCCATAATCACAGACTCATGCAGACTGGGCTAGAGCTCAGGAGGTCTCTAATCTGACCTCCTGCTCTAGGCAGGGCCAACACTAAATGCAGCCTGCTCAGGTCTGTGTCCAGATAGGTTTTGGAAACCTCCAAGAAAGGAGTTTCCACACTGTCTCTGGGCAGCCTCATCCACTCCTAATTCTCCTCACAGTGAGAAATTGTTTCCTTATAACCTAGTCTAAACCTTCCCTTTTCCAATTTATGACCACTCATCATCCTGCCATGCACTTACGGAAACAGTTTGGCTCCATCTTTTCAGTAACTTCCTCACCAGCTCAGGCAGGCAGCTGCTTGGTGTGCCTGAAGCCACCATTCCTCAGCTAGCTCACTCAGTCTCTCCTCACAGTTCTCCAGCACCCAGCTAGCCTGTGACCATCACCTCCACTCCCTTAGATTTATATTCTTTCTGGTAGTTAAAAATTGGACACTGTTCCAGACACAGTGATTGTCAAGAAAAGGGGGATAATAGCTTCCCTCTGCTATTGTCACCCAATCTTCAAAAAGAGTAAGAATGAGAACAGAGGAAACTATAAAGTGGTCAACCTCATCTCCACCCCAGGGAAATATGATGGAACAATTTCTCCTGGATGCTGTCTCTATGCACAT
>VZRI01013821.1:95022-109542 GCA_013397515.1 Upupa epops | reverse complement strand
CCGACACCCCCTTAAGGCAGCGCGCCCGTCCCGCACCCTCGAGCAGGAGAACGGACTCGGGGCTGCCTGGGGCTCCCGCACTGGCGGGGTGAGGGGAGACAGAGGGCGGTGCCGATGCCCGGCAAAGCGACCTCGGTTTGATGCACTGAACGTCCTTCTCCCCCCAACACATCACCCCCGCCCTCCCGCATCCCTCCGAGAGCAAAGCCGAGAACGATGAATGCGGGGAGGGGTGAGTGCCCGCGAGTGCCCAACTCTCCGCAGCAGCCTCGCAGGTAGAGCCTGGCTGCAGCAGCCCCTGTTTCCGTAATTAAAAAGAGTTGGGCACCATTAAAGAGCTTCATGAAGATTACATGTCTTCAGATAAGTCACGAAATTATTGAGGCTGGAAAAGCCTTCTGAGCTCATCCAGCCCAACCCAGGACCTAACATCACCACAGCAGCCAGACCAGGGTACTAAGGGCCACAGCCTGTCTGTTCTTCAACACCTCCAGAGAGGGGGACTCCACCACTGCCCTGGGCAGTCTATTCCAGGCTCTGAGCACCCTGTCCATGAGGAAGGGCTTCATAACATCCAACCTAACCCTCCCCTGGCAGCTTCAGGCCCTACCCTCTCACCCTGACGCTAATTGCCTGGGAGAAAAGCCCAACCCCCACCTGACTACAACCTCCCTTCAGGTAGGTGTAGATAGGGATAAGGTCTCCCCTGAGTCTCCTCCCATCTTCCCCAATCCTTACTCCAGGCAACACTCAGGAAAACCACTTATAATAGCACTGATGTTTTATTAACCTGTCATTGGATTTGTGGCTCCACAAACAGCTGTGGCTGCCTCCTGCACACAGCAGCCTTTATACTTAGTCACACAATGGGCTCTTTCAGTTACATTTACTTTTACCTTGTGTTTCACTCAAGTGTAAAGAGCCTTTGGGTTAAAGATCAGAGACAGACATTCAGCCAGGATAGAACTGTGCTGACACAATGCTGCTCGTCCTAAATTAATGGTAAAGAAGCCTCTCTGTCAATATGGTTGCTAGTGGGTTTAAAGGTGGGAACACGGAATCCTTTGCCACTGTAAAATGGGGAAAGAATTATGCCTAGACCCTTCAGGAAGAAGTAAACTTCTTATCTCCAAGCAAGAGGGAAGAGCTTCCTACACATTTGTATCCTAAACTTGTCCTGGCTGGTGCTCATGTATCACTGCTGGAACACAAAAGATGGATAGGATTTCCTATGCAAAGACCTCTTGCAGCTTTAGTATCACCCCTGTCCTGCATCCCCCAGGGAAAATCACCTTCTTGGCTGGATTAGAAAGACGAGGAAATTGTGATCTGAAGAGTTGGCATCTAAGCCCAAGCAAGTGTTTGAGAACTTCTTGCTGTTACATTGCTTTGAGATGCCTGCAAAGATGTTCCTGCCTGTCCCCCTGTACTGAGCACTGGTGAGGCCACAGCCCCAGCACATCCAGGATATCTGGATTTTCATTTCCTTCCAGTAGCTGGTTTAAACTGCCTCACACACACACTTCCCCCTCCACCAAGCTTTAGCTGCTTTCCATCTCCCTCTTCCTCCTGGGTCCTGTTTCCCAGCCAGGTATCCAGCACACCTGCTCCCAGTGCCCATGAGCAGCAGTGGGACAGGAAGGGCAGCAAGCAAGGTGTTCACATCTCACTGCTAAAACCGGGAAAGAGGGAGATACTTGTCAAACTAGAGTTTTCCTCAATCTGCCACCACAGCTGACAAAGGGAATACCTTGTGTTCTGCATGCTGCTTTGTAGGCAGCTCTGCAGAACTGGTGCTGCATCAGACTGAAAGTCTTCCTGCCAGCAGACATATTTCATTGGTAACCACCAGGTCCACAGAGGTGAGTCATGCTAGAGCACTCCAGTGAGGTGCACACTCACCCCTGAGCATGTGGTAAGGCAACAAATTTTATGACCTGTGCTTTTGTTCCCCGGCTGTTGCTTGGGAACTAGAGGGGAAAGTGAAAAGCATGTTATCTGCATGTTGGCCTATGGCAAGGATTCATGAACAATGTGGTTTCAATGAGAACCCTCATGCAGTGTGGGGATAAAGGGGAAGCTGCAGGGCTCAGTGCTATTATTATTCTGAGGTGAACATAGGGCCCTCAGATACATCAAACCAGCCTGACAAACAAGGCAGGGGACGTGGGGAAGGTAAGTTGGGAGTGTCTTTCCTATGGAAAGGAAAGCCTTGAACACAAGACACCAGACTCTAGGAACATCCCTCCGTGGAATCTCTTCAGGCTCCTAGGAAAGTAGCTGTGCTGCCTGTTGCAGGATTAGGCATCAGAATGCAAATCCCCAAACTAGCAAATGGGTAAAACAAAGTAAAACAAAGGCTGAGAACAGAAAACTTACCACTATGATGGCAACTGATAAAGGGTGAAAAGTCTCTTCTAAGAAGGATTCTTTGCCTTGTCACATACACTGCCCTCCCATATTTAGTTTATTTTGTGGGCATGCAGAGCCAGAAAACCATCAGGAGCATTAACTGCAGAACAACAGCTCCTGTACAAGGGCAGTCTGTTAGTGTTTGAGGACGCTGTGTAACACCCCTTCAGTAAACTCAGGTGAATGGGAAGCTGGGACAGCAGACAAAAGTGGCTGCCCCAGTGTCCCAATCACTGATTTTATGTACTGTACTCAGCTTCCAGCCTGCCTGGTTGCAAGAGCCACTCACCAAAGAGACCAGGGTATGAAGAGTCATTCTGAGGGGGCTGTATTGCCTCATTTTTCTTAACTATTTCCTACATCTCAACCCTTTTCCTAGGAAGGATGAGGGGTATAGCTACATACAGCCTGTTTTACTTCTACCCCAAGCAGACAGCTTTGGCACAAAGGGAGCTGAAGAACACTGGAGGAGGACTAGTCAAAGTCAGGGTGAGGAGACTGCAACAGCGCTGCTTTGACATGCTGCATGCACCATACAGAGTCAACTCCCATCCCCAGTTACCTGCAGGATGACTGGGAAGCAATCCCCACTGATCTGTGACACGACTCCGGGAGCATGGCAGAGATGTCAGGCACCCCCATCGTGGCCACACTGAGAAGAATCTGCCTCAATCAGAGCTAAGCAGATCTGACACACAGAGGCTGCACAGGACACTGGAGGGAGAGCATTCCTTGCCCTGCCAAGGGTTAAAAGCACAGTCCAGATCCACAAGCAATTCTTGAGAAGAAAAGCACAACCCAGCAATTTGGGCACATCTCACCCCTGTTCAAATGACATTGTTTCTGTGCTGTCTGCCTCACCCCTCGGTGGTAATTACAGACTTTCACAACTGGGTAAAGAGAGACACAGCGGAGGAAAACTTCATTACAGACTTATCTCCTAGAGCAAAAGCAACCCCAGCGTAATGTCTAGGGTACCTTGCCAGGATCAGCCACCAAAGCAAAATGCTTCCACTTAGAACAAATATAAAAGGGAAAAAGTGTTGAGTGATTTGGAAAGATCAGAATCCCACCAGGTTGGCTGCTGTACAGCATTTAGTGTGGAGAGCGCTTTGGAGGACCTGGAAAGCTGCCCTGGTTTTAAGTGGTGTGGTTTGCACCTTACATTCTTCCTTCCGCTCTGTCTCCACATGTTCATGTCCCCTGATGCCTGCATGTGTCCCCTTGTCACCCCTGCAAAACACCACCAGACCAGGAAAAGATAGTTTCCCTATGCTTCCCAGCTAGAGCTTCTTCCAAGGGGCATATAAAGCTGTACATGTCCTTGAATCAACTCTCCTCTTCACTAAGCTATCTTACAACACATATTGAGGAGATGCTCCCGAGGATGCTCCAAAGCTGGAAGCTTGTTTTCACCTATCATGGGGGCCTAAAGGGTGAGCTTTGTTAGAAGAGATGCAGGAGGGTTTTACTTCCCAGTGGGGCAGACCTGTTACACCCCATGGCTCCCAGCTGGTAGTGACCTGCACACAAGTAGCTCTGGCAAAAATGGGCTCATTACTGCTGCTTTCTTCCTCATTGCAGATTTCTGTTGTCAAGAGTCACAGGCGCAAGCTAAGATGCTGAGGATCACTATCATAAAATCTGGAAAGGACCTCCAGGATCATCAAGTGCAGCTCTCATGCCAACATCTCCCTAACCCCTAGACCATGACCTCAAGTGCTCTAACGACTCAGTTTTTAAACATCTCCAGGGATGGCAGCTCCACCACCACCCTGGGCAGCCTGTTCCAGTGCCCAGCTACTCTCTCAGTAAAGAGCTTCTTCCTAAGATCCAGTCTAAACCTCCACTGGTGCAACTTGATTCCTTTCCTCTTATCCTTGGGAGAAGAGACCAGCACCAGCCTCAGCTTCACTACAACCTCCTTTGAGGTAGCCGTAGAGAGCAATAAGGTCTCCTCTCAGCCTCCTCTAGACTAAATAACCCAAGTTCCCTCAGCCACTTCTCACTGGGCCTGTTTGCCAGGCCTCTCCCCGCCCTCACTGCCTTTCTCTGGACCCACTCCAGCACCTCAATGTCCTTCTTATACTGTGGCATGGTTAGCCCAGTGTTTGTGAGACGGCTCATCTCAGCCTGCAAAGTCCTTGTGCTGCCTGTGGTAACACCTCATTCTTGCAGGATCTGGGGTTTGATGCTGCAATAGAAAGAACCTTCAAACCAAACCCAGGCAGCTAACTGCAGGGATGGGAGAGGACCAGGAGGAGCAAAGCATTTGGTCAGAGTGCTATTCAGATGCGTCTAGGGAACTGGCTGAATTTCGTTGTTTTTTCCTACTTGGTGAGTGAGCACAGGAAAAGATGTACCTTTTGGCCTTTCCATTTGGACATGTTGACATTTCCAGGGGGCACTTCCCTCTGATGGAGAGGTTTGACGTCAGGGGGGCTGATTAAAGCCTGCATTGCCTCTGACTCATTTGTCTGCAACCTGTGCGAGGGGATTTCTAATGTGACTCCTCTCTTTCTCTCTTGTTGGGATAGTTATCATTCTCATCTTTTTCTATCCCTGTTTGGTTTTAAATAAATAAAGCTAAGCTCTATTCACAAGTGCAAGGAAGGTACGACTTGGCTCAGGCTCAAATACACATTGCCGTGGCAACGGATGCTGTCGGGTGCATGTAGATCTGTCATTCTTGGCATTGAACTCCCCTGCTCAGCTCTCCCTACCCAAGCAATGCATGGGGCTGGCTGCAGGAAGACATGCTTTAAGCTGGTGCTGCCCATGCCACCTGGGCATGCAGCTGCTCTTGGGAGCAGCTGGACCCTGGCCTTACTGCTCTTCTAGCCTCAGGAAAGCTCACCTGAGCCAGCCAGCCATCCTATTGCTGAGCAAAAACCACTCTGGGGGAAGCACTGGTAAGTGGGCTTTGCAGAGCCTGACCAGCATTTCCAGGCTGGAAAAGCCCTAGTGTGGCTTTTTTAACCTGCAAAAAGGAAGAGAGGAACTTAAGTGTCATACAGCTGCAGCCAACGATGTAACACAGTCCTCTTCATGCACTAACTGAGCTACAAAAGAAAGAGAAAAGCTATCAAGTGCCTTCCACTGAGCAGACTCCTCGTGCTTGCTACAACGATGCCCAGCAAGGACAAATGCAGAGAGACGTGGTTTCTTCAGCTGACTGGGGAATACATAGGCAAGATGGAGTGAGGCAAGACACAGAAAGGCAAGGCAAGGGAGGGGAATCCCTAAGCTCTTTGTTCCAGAGTATCCATCTTCTTGTCATGCTGATCATGGTCGTATTGCTGCTGCCATGTTCTTACAACTCTTGATTCATCAAGAGCTTGAATATGGCAGCACTCCAAAACAGTAGCAACAAGGAAAAGGCTCTTGAATTGCTCAAGAGCTCACTGCCCATGGCACTGTGCCTGTGTGTGTCTAGTGTCCACCGATGTACCAGAGACCGGAAAGGTTCCAGTTTATATGGTAAATGGGTCTGCACACACTGCCTGATCTTTTTCTCTCCAGGTGTCTCATGACATTTAGTGGTTTTCATAAAGGCTGAGCACCTGGCATCCTGGTCAAGCATGAAAACAGGCTGTCCAGGGAGGTGGTGGAGTCACCATTCCTGGAGGTACTCAAAAAATAACTTCATCTGGCACTTGGAAACAGGGTTCAGTGGGCAGGGTGGTGTTGGGTTGATGGTTGGGCTTGATGATCTTGTAGTCTCTTCCAACCTCAACAGTTACACAGATCATTAGAGATTGGAAGGGGCCTCCAGAGGTCATGGAGTCAAAGGTCCCTGCTCAGGCAGTATGATAGAACCTAGGGCAGGTCACACAGGAACCCACCCAGATGGGCCTTGAAAGTCTCCAGAGAAGGAGACCCCACAATCTCCCTGGGCAGCCCGTTTCAGTGCTCTGTGACCCTTACAGTAAAGAAGTTCTTCCTCACATTGAGGCTGAGCTTACACCCATTGCCCCTTGTCCTTTTGTAGGGTTCAAGGGAAAAGAGATTGTCTCTTTGACACTCAGCCCTCAAGTAATTATAGTCACTAATTAAATCACATCTAACATTCTCCTCTCCAGACTAAAAAGCCCCAGGGCTTTCAGGCTTTCCTCACAAGGTAGGTGCTCCAGTCCCTTCAGCATCCTTGTTAACCCTCAGTTGGTTCAGTGAGTCTATGATTCCACGAATGTGGACATTTCTTACTTTTAGGTGACTTCTGATGGTTGCAGACAACCCCACCCACGACTATGACACAGGCTGGAAAACCTAAGGAACTGTAATTTGCTGGTTTCAGCACTATTATTTTTAGACCACCCCAATTGACTAAACTCTGAATTACGGTTTTCGTTTTGGATCGTGGGCGAGCACAATGCACGTGGGGAGGTACTTGGGTGTTCTCCTGCTGACCTGAGCTGCACCAAGAAGCAACATAGCCCCTTGGACACTTCGGAAAGGGGAGGGGCAGAAAACAAGTCCAGCCAGGAATCCAGTCTTCTCACACGGAGATTGGGGAATGGTTTCTAGGTTCATCCTTACTTTGCAGGTATAATGTTTCCCCAGCTGGGGTGGCAGGTTATTTCTCTACCACAGCTGTTTAGAACATTGCTTGCCTTCTGCAGTTCCCGTACCCTGGCACCTCAGGAAAGTTAATAGTTTAATCAGAGTTTGAACATATGAAAGGTTGTTATGATTGTATAGATGGAGCCACATTTCCACGACAAATCACTGAAATCTGAGAAATCTAGTTTACAACACAATTTCATCTTTTTTGTGTGACTTTCTCAACTCAAATTCAAGTTAGAAATTCTCTGGGTACTGCACTAACTCAAGTCTAGCAAAACTGTGGGTGTAAGAGCTGAAAAACAATTGCATGAGGTCTCCAGGGCTGGCCCACAATGACTCCAAACCCTAAATTGCTCATCCCTTGAGCATGGTTTACGATTGCAATGTATCCTGGTGGAGCTGTATAACCAGCACTTAAATAAAGGGGAGGCAGCATGTCCTCCTGGATCAGTAGCATCTGTTCTGGGAAGGGCTGACCTCGAGACAGCCACAGCAAGAAGGTGCCGAAACCCACTGTCTCCTCCTAGAAAAAGAATTTAAGGTCACAAAGTAAAGACCCCTGCAACCAGCACTGGCCTCTGATTAAAAATAAATCCCTTTCATGCACAGACAGTGATTTGAGAAGGGGAAATGCTGAGCTACAGTGAAAGCCTGGAAAGTTGATGGCTGGGTATCCTGGAATAGAAATGCAAGTGGCATCAGTTCAGGTACAGCTCTATACACCCAGCCATTGGCATCGGTGCAGAGGCACACTGCCTCCTCTTCAGTTCATTCACAGTAAAACTGACTGTTACAGTGCTTTCATCTGGGAACAGATGCAAAAGCAACTCCATTTCTAGGAACATCAGAGATGTCCTGGGCATTGATGAGGCCTCCCCTTGAGTACTGGGGGCAGTTCTGGGTCCCTCACTTTAAGAAGGAGATTGAGGGGCTAGAGCAAGTTCAGAGGAGCAACAAGGCTGAGGAAGGGACTGGAGGGAAAGGCTGATGAGAAGCTGAGGGAGCTGGGGGTGTTTAGCCTGGAAAAGGAGGAGACTCAGGGGGGACCTTCTCTCTCTCTACAACTCTTTGAAGGGAGGTTGTAGACAGGTGAGGGCTAGTCTCTTCTCCCAGGCAACCAGCACCAGGATGAGAGGGCAGGGTTAGGTTGGATATTAGGAAAGCTCTCCTCAAAGGGCGATCAGAGCCTGGAATGGACTGCCCAGGGTAGCGGTGGAGTCCCCATCCCTGGAGGTATTGAAGGGCAAACTGGCTGTGGCCCTAGTACCCTGGTCTGGCTGCTGTGGTGATGTTAGGTCCTGGGCTGGGCTGGATGAGCTCAGAGGGCTTTTCCAGTCTCATTAATTCTGAGATTCTGTGAAAGGATGCTGGATGTCCTTACCCAGACCACCCCTGGAGCTGAGAAAAGTCGCAGTCCTCTGTGGATGACTGTTACTTTAGTACAGAATTAGTAATAGTATTATTTCCAAATGATAGGAGCTGCTACTGTCATTCACCTAAATGGTAAACAAAACCAGTACTGTGGTGTGGTTCTCCTACCCCCTGTTATTGTGCTCTGAGCTAGCAGACAGCAGATATTTTGACAGTTCTTAATTTAAGAGGTACTGGAGGAAATCCTGCTAAAATACATTTTATTATTTGCCTGCCAGGTATAACTGAGAAAGAAATAAAAGGAAAGAATCCAACATTTATTGGTGAGAACACCCTTTGTTGTACCATGCAAGGGAAGGGCACAGCTTACAGCCCCAAGAACCCTTTGCAGAAGACAAGCTTTAATAAAGTACCTAAAGGAAAGGATCAAAACCAGCAAACTGTTAAAAAGCCCAAAGTCCAGATCAAACCTTCAATGCTCCTCATAAGCAGGTTAATACAGAAACAAACTTCACACCTGCCTTGACAAGGTCATAACACAGCTCCAGAAGCGCAGCCATAAGGAGAAAGGATGGTTCACTATTGGATTCTACATAGCATAAAGACAAATTTGCATAACTCCTTACATAACCCACCACCATCAAGACAAAGGAGACTACCTCTGACCAGAAATATCCTGAAAGGAAACCCAAAGGTAACGAGAGAATGCATAACAGAAGCAAAATCCATCCCAATCTACCATCCATTAAACTTACAATCCACACCATTACCTGCAGCAGTCTGTCCACACAAAAAGAACCAAGCCAACCCATCCCACAAAAATCACAACCCCACCTCCCCAAAGAACCTCTGCAAGCAGCCTCCCTTTTACACTGTGCTTCTGCTTTGACGATTTCCAATCTGAAGCAAAACACCTGTGATCACCCAATCCAGACTCTCTCAAGATTGCCTCCCTCTGGGAAAACAAGCTAAGGAGTGTTTTCCTCCACACTCCTCCATGAGCATCTGGACATTGGCAGTCTCTCACAGGAAAAAGGAATCATCCGTGTGTCAACCTCAATCCTCAGCACTTTAACGCTATATGTGTATTTCCACAGAAGCCCATTAAATTCCCAGGAAGCACCCAGTGCCAGTGCTTGGCAGAGGCAGGAGTGACCAAGGGAGACTGTGATCCTAAATAGCAGCTCTTTCTATCCTATCACCAAAGAAAATGTTGCAGAATCCTACACAAACACTAGTCCTGGTGCCAGCAAGTAGTTTTGCCTACTCGTTTGTTATCTGGTCAATCCTAAGTCGGTCACTCGTCCCTCACTGCAGACTGCCTTCCTCTCCTCCTTGACCACATACCCAGTGGACTATTTTTGTCTTGGATCACATAGTCCAAATTACACAATTACACACTGACCTCAAGGACTTGCTTTTAAAATTCCTTAGCCAACCATCTGTCTAGTGGGTTGGGTGGTTTTCTGATTTTTTATTTTTATGTCTAAATGGTTAAATAGTGGGTGTGGCTGAGGAGAGAGGAAAAGAAGAAATAGAAGCAGAGCAAGCAGTAAGGGGGAGGGTTGTAAGGGTCACAAGTGTCCTCTCCAGGACAGGGAAGTCCATGTGATAGAGCACATGGAGAGGAGACATGGTTTCCTCAGCAGCATCTTCTGGAGAGTTGGTGATCCTTGCAGACAAATGTCATTTCACCACAAGCATAGTGGCAGTCCCTCTTCCTCATAGCAACCCACCTTATTCTCACAGCCAGTACCTAAACACAGAGTAGTACCTAAACAAACCAGAGTCCTGATGGCCTGAAAATTGGGAGTTTCCTGTAAGCATTCACTGATGTTAAATATTTTCTAAATGAAGAGGCAGAAAAGCAACTCAAAAGTGCTCGGAAATGTTTAAAGCTGAACAGGCCTGGGTCAGAGATAAGCAGCCACAACTGTAGAGGTGTGTTCACAGCAAATGCCACATAGGATAGGTATCACCTGTCCATTAGGTTTCATTAAATCCCCGTGAAACTTCACAGAACGCACAGAAACCTCTTCAGGATTGATGAGCATCTTCCTCAACAATGAAGGAGTAGGACAGAACAGGACATCAGTCTATCACAGCAAGGGAAAAAAGGCTGATAGGAGAAACAGCAAGTCAACTTCTCATACCCACAAAACACACATTTTTCAGTTTGATATGCAGTAGGGCTTTTCCTCCATGCTCTAAATAGTGCAAAAATCTAGCTCAAATGGTTTGAAGGCTGACTGAAGCCATGATGAATTAGCTTCAAGAGGTATGAAGAGCTTTCATTGGGCCAGTTGTGAAAGCTGGCCTGTTCATGGCCCTCTGTTACCTGCCCAGCGGCTGCTCTTCCCAGCCATCTTGCACTCATAATGGCCTCCTTCACCTTCAGGCGTACGTATTGCTTTCACGCTGTTGTGCACATTGGCCATGTCTTTGTCCTGACAGGCTGAGTGTCCACCTTGTCACATTTCACCAGTAAGAAGCCAAGAGGAGACCTGCAAACAGTGCCCCAGGCTGCAGGTACTGGGGAAGAAGGTATCTGTCACGAAGGTGAGTGACCCTGACCCCCTGCTTCGGGTGAGAACTCCATTGTATGAGACAGGTCTGAACTCCATCACACTGGAAATGATCGCAGCATTTTCTGCAAAGTCTATGTTCCAGAGGTTTGGGAGGGGATAGTACTCTTTCCTTCATTCTTTCTGCAGCTCCTTTCAACCTTCTCTACAGCTGTGCTGAGGTGTTGTGCTGTCATAGAGCTGGCCTGCAGCAGCTGCACTTTACAGTAGGGGAAATGATTTTTGGTTTGAAGGGTTTTCTTTTTGTCAATTTTTTGAAAAACTGTGAAAATGAGATGAGTTAGGCACCCACTGGTGGAGACTACAGGCTGGTTAGCACAGCCCAGCATGGGGCAGAAAGCAGCGTCAGAGGTGCAGCTCAGTGATACTCAGAAATGTTGGCAAAGGACATGGCGATGATGCACAGGCATGTGAGGACTTAGCACATCTCTCATTTGGATTAGAAAGACCAAATTCACCTACTAGCATTTGCCGAGTAGTGTTTGTTTCATTGCTGTCAGTCAGCAGGATGACAGTCAAAGCTACTAACAGCTGAATTAAGGAAATTCAGATTCCAAACTATCCTCTTTTAATGAGCTCCAGTAAATTCGCTCCCTACTGCAGTCCAGGAATCAGTCCATTGGTGACTGCCTAAAGAGAAACTCGGATAACACAGCAGAGGTCTTAGCCCTTTGGCTTCTCTTATCCATATTGTCCTTTACACATCTGGATAAAAATTTTGCTGCAAAGCCTGGGGAGAGCAATAGCTTCAAGCAGAGAGACCCCAAGAGCACATGCGAGCCCCAAAAAATCATTGCAAGCTCTTGCATCATGCAGAGGCAGCAGAAGGCAGAGCAGTTAGGAAATGAGAAGATCCACTCTGGCAGCTGCTGCCATGTGGATAGGGTGTCACTGGGAACAACAAAAGGTGTTTTTACTGAGGAAACGTGGTGCCATGAGTTATTAATCTAGCAGAAGCAGAAATCCTAGGGCTTCTCTGATGGTGCTGCTCTTGCAGCAGGAGTGAGCCAGCCATTCAGGACTAGTCTGACAAATCTGGCTCCAGCTGCTCAACTTTATTAATGACAGAAGCTGTGAGGAGTGGGATCCAGAGGCATCACAGAGATTTTTTTCCCCTTTTGTAAGCACAAAAGACAGAACTGGAATGTATCTGAGGAATGTTTAGCCCTTGGAAGGGATGTAATAAATCTCCTTGTATGTGATACTTGGTTTATTCTGTGGGAGTCATTCAACAGGAAAATGCAGATTTTGGGGCTTAGCACTCAGCCTATGCTGGCAAAGCATTCTCGACAAAGAATGTCCATTGGCAGGGAATTTCCTGACTTTGCAAGTGAACAAATGCCTCTTTTCTGGTTACTCTAAAAGCTGTCTTGCTATTATTATATAAAAAGGCTGCTATAGGGCAGACTGTGTTCAGTTCTCCACATCTACCAGAAAAAGGAAGAGCAATCATCAGCCTAATCTGTAGAAGAAAGGATCTGCGTTGTTCTCAAGAAAGTGCTTTTTTCACAGGGAAGTCTCCTGGACCGCAGGGGGCTGCTGGATAGGCTACGGTATCCCAATTCGCTGGAAGTAGTTTGCACATGTATAAGCACTACTCCTAGGCGATCCTGCATTGGAGAAGGGAGAAGGGCAGCTTCAGAGACTTCCTGAATTCCCTGACAGCCTTCTGGTGATTATTACTGTGTGATTATTATTTAACAGTGGGAGTGCTGCCCTCGGGATAGGGCCTTAAAGATTCTTCTTCCTGTGCTGAAGGTTACTGGACTTAGGGATAGGTTAACAGGCAGAGGTTGGGGAAGGTGAAAAGAGAAGGGAGCTGATGTACAGATGGACTTGATTTACCAAAGCAGCATGGCAAATAAAATCCCAAAGGCTCCTGTGGACCCATGAGGCCAAGCTCATGGACAGAGGTGTGATTTCTTCTGGGGTCTCAGGTCTATCACTCACCTCCTTGGATAGGTCATGACAGAGGCCAGTCAGATGGCAGTAAGACAGCTGGAAATGTTAAATCAGGCTTAAAGGGGACCTGGTGGGAGAAAAACACACTGCCTGAAGCCAACCACAGCTACATGCAGTGGTTCTACACTTAAAGAAATCACCATGGTGGAAGGTAGAGGGGGTTATCAGCTATTAGTGTTATACGAGCTATTCTGAAACAGCAGAGACTTAGTTATTGCCAGTGGTGGTAAAGCCTCAGCTCTGAAAAGGCATGAAGTACTTCCACTTGCCTATCTAGACAGCAATGAGGCAGCCTGAGCAGGCAGAGCTGTGACTACTGCTGCAGGATGCCTGCGGAGAGGTGGAAGTGTGGTCCCTACACAGACTCTGAACCCCAGGAAATGCCCAGTTTATGCCCTACTAGAACTAGCTGAGTGGTGGCACAGCTGATGTAGGCCACAGTTCAGAGAGGTCAGCCACACAGACCAATGTCTTGTAACTCTATTAATCCTCCAGAAATGCAATTTTGCTGACTCTGTTAGGTTACTGGAGTTTCGTTCCTCCTTCTTGTGTGTTTATGAGAAGACATGAAAAAAAGGAGAGCATTAACCAGGAGATCCCACAATCACAGACTGTCAGGGGTTGGAAGAGAGCTCTGAAGATCACTGAATCCCACCTCCCTGCCACAGCAGGACCAAAACTAGGGCAGATCACTCAGACATGCATCCAGACAGGGCTGGAAAGGCTCCACAGGAGACTCCACACCCTCCAAGGGGAGCCTGTTCCAGGGCTCTGTCACCCTCACAGTAAAGAAGCTCTTCCTCATGTTGACGTGAAAAGTCCTGTGCTCAAGCTGGAATCCATTGCCCTTCATCCTATCTCAGGGCACATGTGAAAAGAGGCTATGCCTGCTTTCTTGACACCCAGCCCTCATCTATTTATAGACATTAATGAGATCCCCTCTCAGTCCTCTCCAGACCAAACAGCCGCAGACCTCTCAGCCTTCCCTCGTAAGGCAGGTGCTCCAGTCCCTTCATTATCCTTGTGGCCCTTTTTCGGATTCCCTTCAGTAGATGTCTGTCTCTCTTGAACTGGGGAGCACAGAACTGTATGCAATACTCCAGGTGAGGTTCACTAGGGCAGAGTAGAGGGGGAGGAGAACCTCCCTTGGTCTGCTGGATACACTCTTCTTAATGCAGCCCTGGGTACCATATTTAAGATTTTAATTTCTGAGAAGAGGAGCCGTGTTTGCAGTGCTCAGTGGAGGGGATAAGGTCCTCAAACTAATTTGAGAGGTCGTAACCTGCCATTGTCATCTGCTGGAAGTTCCATGGGTTTAGTTTCTCCTTTCTTGTTAAGGAACACAAGAATCTTGTGTTCTGCACCCTGTGCTTTCACATGGAGAGGAGGTGCCCATTTAACGCACCTTATCAAGAGGTCAGCAGTCCTGGGTTGTTACCAGAGCTGGACTAAGCACTTTGCTGCTGTTATCATCATTATTGATTTTACATTTATAGAGAGCTGCAAATTTACACAGCGCTTTATAAACTCAGAGTTTCCTGGACGGCAGCTAGTGACAGGAGACCTGGGAGACTTTTTTTTAAAATACACCCTCCCTCCCCCCCCCCCCCATCACCCATTTCAA
>VZRI01013821.1:73065-94998 GCA_013397515.1 Upupa epops | reverse complement strand
ATAACACAATGAAATTCCAGTGTTATTTTTTCCACTACAGCAATAGGCTGAAGATTAGAGGAGTTGCAGTCATAGTTCTGTACAGCCACAGACATCAGGACAGTCTTGGAAAATACTCTAATTCCCCAGAGAATCACAGAATTATTGAGGCTGGAAAAGCCCTCTGAGCTCATCCAGCACAGCCTAGGACCTAACATCACCACAGTAGCCAGACCAGGGCTCTAAGGGCCACAGCCAGGCTGTCCTTCAACACCTCCAGGGATGGGGACTCCACCACTGCCCTGGGCAGTCCATTCCAGAGTCTGATCAACCTTTCAATGAGGAAGGGCTTCCTAACATCCAACCTAACCCTCCCCAAATGAAGCTTCAGGCCCTGCCCTCTTGTCCTGGCACTAGCTGCCTGGGAGAAGAGCCCAATCCCCACCTGACTACAACCCTCCTTCAGGGAGTTGTAGAGAGGGAAGTTTTCCCCTGAGTCTCCTCTTCTCCAGGCTGAACACCCCCAGGTACCTCAGCCTCTCCTCATCAGACTTTCCCTAAATGCTGGTTTTGAGCTGTAACCAAAGGAAGATAGGCTTCATTCTAGGAAAACTTAATGAATGTCTGAGTGAAACTCCCTGGGCTCTACACATGGAGGAAAGCAGCGGCCTTGACTTTTGATAAGTTCACCTGATAACATTCTCTTACATCTGTGCCCTGACGCTGTGCGTTCAGGCTGGTACCTGCTTGTGTTCTGATTTCTAGTTTTGGAGTGCTGGGCACACGTAGGTGGAAAGTACGTCTGCCTCTTCCACCAGACTATCCCAAAGCACGTGATGAGGCATTAACAACTCGAGAGTCCAAGGCCTCACAGCAGTTACATTCACACAAAGTATTGCTTCTAGAAAGAAAAACCCTGAAATGGGTTTGAAGCCCCTCAGTCTTACTTGATGTACACTCCTGTCCAGGTATCTTCCTCCACCTCTCACACAGAGGCCAAAGGCATTCTCTCCACTTCTACATCACAATCACACCAGGAACTGTGTGTTGTTCAAACACGAGGGTTTCCTCCATGTGCTAATGCAGATCTTAGCAAAACAATCGGGAAGGCTACGCCACAGCAGTTTTGTTGTACACAATGCTATTGCAGAGTCGTTGCCAGCACTCTCCACAGAACATTTCAGCTTCGCTTTTAACCCATCGCTGCTCCATCTGTACATCTCAATGCAACTGCCAAGCACAGATAATGTGATGCGGTCTGATCTCTGAGTTTTTCTACGTGGGCCAGTAGATGTCTGAGTATAGGAGTTATTTCAGCTCATCTGTGACATACAATTCCACCCACCAGGCTCATAGAGATATATAAATCACAGAGGTGTCTAAAATAACAGGCCCTGAGGAAACACCTGTCACTTCCAAAAGATTGTGAGGGACAATGATGAAGTATTCAACTCGGTAATTTATCGGATTTTCTTTGAGCTCAAAGAAAGCACAGAGCAAGTCTTTCTGACACAGCCCGGATGCCTTGGCAGTTAGGTTTTCACATTGTTTTCACACTGCATTTGACCTGTGAGCATAGAATCATAGAATCATCATGTCTGGAAAGGACCTCCAGGATCATCAAGTCCAGCCCTCATCCCAATGATTTCCCCAACCCCTAGACCACAGACTCAAGTGCTCCAGCTACTCATTTTTAAACACCTCCAGGGATGGTGACTCCACCCCCTCCCTGGGCAGCCTGTTCCAGCGCCCACCCACTCTCTCAGGGAAGAACTTCTTCCTAAGATATGATCTAAACCTCCTCTGATGCAGCTTGAGGCCACTTCCTGTCATCCTATCATTAGTAGTTTGGGAGAAGAGACCAGCACCAGTCTCACTACAGCCTCCTTTTAGGTAGTTGTAGAGAGCAAGAAGGTCTCCTGTCAGCCTCCNTTTCCCCTGAAATTGGGCTGGTTGACCCTTTGTATGCACCCAATCTCTTAGCCACAGGAACACAGAACTTGCCACACAGGAAGCTACTGATAGCTGCTCTAGTCCCAAACCCTGCTGTGTCCTGCGCTGGTGAAGCCAGTGTACTAAAGCTTTGCACATCCTAAAGCTATTGGCCTTTTTACATGAAAAACTGGAAGAGATCAGAGAACTTAAGTGTTTGCTCTCTCACTTGAATATATATAGAAATATATTAGGGATAACTTTTGTTTCAATAACTAAATGGTCTTGGGAGGCAGCTTCAAAGGGGGAAGCTTGAAGGGGGTGATAAATTAACAAAGCACAGCTGCACGCACGACTAACTACAAGAGTGTCTTCAAGGATATTTGCTTCATTACCAAGTACCTTTCATGGCACTCCTGGTAGGTGTGAAGGCCAAGGTAACCAAGTTAGCACACAGGGATAACGAGCAGTTACAAAATTGGAATGATGATGCAATTTTTTTACCGTGTTTGGAGAAGATACAGAGAAGTCAGTGGAAAGTTCACCCTTCAGTGATCTTCAGATGCTGCTGGATAACACCACAGACATTTCAAAAGACCCTAAACGGACTTAGGGAGTTTGCACAATCACAAAACCATAGAATCATACAATGGCCAGGTTTGGAATGGACCTTTAAGACCATCTAGTTCCAAGGGACACCTTCACTAGACCAGGTCACTCAGGGCCTCATCCAACCTTCAACACTCCCAGCAATGGGGCAGCCACAGCTTCCTTGAGCAACCTGTTCCAGCATCTCAGCACCATCACAGGAAAGAACTGTCTCCTTATATCCAACCTCAAGCTCCCTTCTTTAAGTCTGTAACCCTTTCCCTTTGTCCTCTCACTACCACCTGTGTCAAAGGCCCTACTCAAGCTTTCTTGCAGCTCTCTTCAGAGATTGGAAAACTGCTAGGTCACCTGGGAGCCTCTTCTTCTCCAGGCTGAACAACCCTAATTTGCTCAGCCTGTCCTCATAGTGGAGGTGCTTCAGCTCTCCAATAATTTGAGTTGCTCTCCTCTGGACACATCCCAGGAACTCTGTGTCCTTCGTATATTGGGGACTGCAGAACTAGACACCTCCCTCAATCGTCGCTGCTTCTTTTGATGCAATCCAGGACGCAGTTGGCTTTCTGGGCTGCTAGCACACACTGACAGCTCCTGTTAAACTTCTGCCACACCACCACCCACAAGTCCTTCTCCTCAGGGCTATCCTCAGTCTTTTCTCCTCCCAATCTGTATTCGTGCATGGGATTGCATCAACCCAGGTGCAGAACCTCACACTTGCCCTTGTTAAGCTTCATGCAGCTTGCACTAGCAAACTATTTAATTACTGCCGTTAGCCACAGGAAATGGGATGCAGACACATGGCTTCTTCAGAAACGTAAAGAATACCAACGTTTTCGATGTGTCAATTGTACAATGGCTGTAGTCACTGTGGACACTTTGAAGAACTGTTCCCCAGAAGCAAGTGCAGTGTAGGAATGGAACACCTGCCCTCTAACACTTAAACACAAGTGTTAGGGGGGGTCTTTATTTTTGTGGGAGGTTATCACCTCCTCTCTTCTGAAATGACCCCATCTTCTCCCTTGAAGGCCAACTCCACTCATTCTTTGCTACTTTTCAAAGTGAAGAAAACAGCAATGAAGTAGTGGAAGAAGAAGAAAAAAGCAAATTACACTGTATGAGTTGCTATTTATAGAATGACTGCTGGCGAGTTGTGAAGCATGTAGGTCTGGAAGGAAGGAAAGCAAAGGACAGACGATGCTGCTGCTGCTCTCCTGGTGCTGGCAGAGGCAGCCTCTGCAGAGGAGAGGGCCAGGCTCAGCCTACAGCACTGGGCGTGCACGGGGGAAGGCAGGATTCATCTTGGCTGCCGCACTTGCCTACCTCTGGCCGGGAACTTGCTCTCCCTGCACCAGGAGGTCCAAGGGAACGGGCAAACCCAGGCCCTTCCCCCCTCCTCTAGCAAATATTGACGCTGCCGGCGGCTCACGGAGGGACAGCGGGCGGGGCCAGCGCGCGTACCAGGAGACGGCCAAAGGGGCCGCTTGGCCCGGGCCGGCGACACCGCCGACACCGATACAGGCCGCTCACCTCCTGCCAGCCCTACCGGCCCCTTCCCCGGCGAGGAGACTATCCCGGCCACCGGGAGGCCCCGGCCGCACTGACGCTGGCTGGGCCCGCGGCGGTGGTGCCCCCTGGTGGGCGGCGGCAGGCGCTGCAGCGCTCGAGCCGTGTGAGCGCCTAGGCGGCCCGGAGGAGCCGCTTGCAGGGATGGAGAAGGAGAGCTCCAGCTAAACTTTCCCTCCTCCAGTTTATTTCACGTCCCCAAACGCTACTGGTGATTTTCTTGAACGTTTGCGCAATCAGATGATATTTAGCGGCATTTTAGTCCTCACAAAACAAAAGCCCGCATCCACTGTCTTGAACCGCGGAATCCCCAGAACCGGGCGGTGCTGACAGCCGCAGCGGGGACGGCGCCAAGCGGGCCCGGACAGCACCCGCCAGGGGCCGCCAGGGGGTGCCACTGCCGCGGCTACAGCGGAGAAGAGCGGCCTCCGCTCGGAGCCTGAGCCTGCCTCCGGGATGGGGAAGACGCCTCTGTGCCCGTAGTCCCTCATAAAGAAGGATCGGGCGCGGAAGGGTGCGCCCTCTGCCTAAAACAGGAAGAGCGGGTTTCCCCTCACTGCCCAGAGTGCTGAAGTTCAGCATCGCCCAGCGGAGGAGCTGCGGTGAAACCTGGTGAAACCTCGTCCCGAGTGGATGTTTCAGCAGAGCACAGCTTCCCCCACGGACTTCCTGTAGGATCTTAGAGTCGAGGTTAGAAGAGACCTTTAAATCATCCTGTCCAGCGGTTATCCAGCACTGCCAGGTCACCGCTAAACCCTGTCCTGCAGCTCCACATCCCCGTGTCTGTCCGTTAGCTGCAAGGAGGGTGACTACACCCCCCCCCCAGGGAAGTCCAGGGATAATAACCCTCTCAGTGAAGAAAGTTACCTGATACCTAACCTGCACGTCCTCTGGCACAACTGGAGGTCTTTCCTCTTGTCCTATTGCTTGCTACTTGGGAGAACAGACCAACCCCCACCTCACTCCAACCTCCTTTCAGGCAACTGTAGAGCCTCCTTTTCTCCAGGCTAAACAACTTCAGCTCCCTTAGCCACAACACAGAGGACTTGTGCTCTAGATCCCTTCACCAGCTTCACTGCCTTTCTCTGGACCTGCTACAGCACTTTGGTGTCCTTCTTGTAGTGAGGGGCCCAAAACTGCACCCAGTATTTGAGGTGTGGCCTCACCAGTGCACAGTACAGGGGGATGCAGGCATCTCAAAGCAATGTAACAGCAGATAAGTTCTCAAACACTTGCTTGGGCTTAGATGCCAACTCTTCAGGTCAATTTTCTGGTCTTACTAATCCAGCCAAGAAGGTGATTTTCCCTGGGGCGTGCAGGACAGGGGTGATACTAAAGCTGCTTCTCATTGCAAGAGGTCTTTGCATAGGAAATCCTATCCATCTTTTGTGTCCCAGCAGTGATACATGAGCTTCAGACTCATCCAAATGCCAGGACAAGTTCAGGATATAAATGTGTAGGAAGATGTTGCAGGAAGAGATAACTGAGGATGCAGAGTAGCTGTCCCAGCTGGCAGTTCCCTATTGAATTATGCTGACTCTGTAGTCTGATATAACAGTGGTTCGTATGATAAGGCCAGTAGCTTGGCTACTAACCAGTATGTTGTGAGCAGTGTAACTTCTCCTGCCAACTACAAACTTGCTGAGAGGCTGGGGAAGGGCCTGGGCACTGAAACCCCAGTAGCTGTAGCTACACTGGTACTGGCTGCCAGCTGGCTCTGATCTGTCTCCACTGGCAGCGAGGTGGCTGTGCAGTGAGAAGTGTTCCTGCTTACAGTGTGCCAGTATGTTGATGGTGTCATGTCATCTGTTCCCTGCAGGAGCCTGGGGTTGCAGTGCAGATGGATGTGAGAAGTGAGGAATTAGTTCTTTCTACTTTTGCAGCCTTTTGACTCATGATCTGAATCATATTAAACACCCACCTTTTGCAAAGCTACCTAGTATTAAAAAAAATAAATCAAAACAAAGCTAGGAAACAAGCACAGGGTTAACCCAAGTTATCTCCCCACTCTTAGAAATATTAGGGTTTGTAAGGGGTTCATTGCTCTAAGCTAAAGGGAAAACGACATTCATGAAGCGACACAGCTTGTAAAAGGTAGTGGATAATTATAGAAACATGGAAACATTCACAGACAGAAGTGTCCTTGGTGACAACAGATCAAACTGATAAATACAGATACATTTGGCAAAGCCATGTAACTGGCAGCAGAGTGCCATAAGCACCTGGATAGGAGAAAGAGGTGCATAAGGACATCTTCACACATGCAAGAACGGATTGTCAGTGCCAATGCTGGTTCAGTATCTTTGATGCTGGCTCAGCACATTCTAGGACCTGCATAGATGGCTCTTTAGGCTGCTTCTGGCTGCCAAGCTGTCTCCAGGTCACGTGGCAGAAGGAACACTCACAGAAATGAGAGTGGAAATCAGTGCAAAATCTAAAGGGTTGCTAGTTTATGAAAGGTCTACTAGAAAATTGGTTTAAAATGTGCCGGTGAAGCTGAGCTCACTAAGTATGTGTATTTATGTGTCCAGTTCTGGCATCCCCATCATAAGTGGGGCATAGATCTGTTGGAATGAGTCCAGAGGAGGCCACAAGGATGATTCAGGGGCTGGAACACCTATGCTATGAGGACTGGCTGAGGGAGCTGAGATTGTTCGGCCCAGAGAAGGCTTCACGATGACCTTATAGTGGCCTTCTAGTATTTGAAGGGAAGCTACAGGAAGACTGGAGAGGGACTCCTTAGAAGAGTGTCCAGTGACAGGACAAGGGGAAACAGATTCAAACTGAAGGCGAATATGTTTAGATTGGAATTTAGGAAGAAATTCTTCAGTATGAGGGTAACAAAACACTGGAATATGTTACCCAGAGAGGCTGTGGCCCCCTTCCCTGGAGATGTTCCAGGCCAGGTTGGATGAGGGTTTGAGCCACATGGTCTAGTCAAGAGGCACCCCTGCTCATGGCAGGGAGGTTGGATTAGATAATCTCTGAGGTCCTTTCCAGTCTAAACCATTCTATGGTTCCGTGATTGCATTTGGTAGGAAGCTATAAAGAAAACTGTCTATGGACTGAAAGATACAAAATAGAAAAGATAATGAAAGGCATGGCAGGACTGAGCTGTCTGCTCCATGGAGGGGATGGGCAGAGCTTTTTCCAGCAACAAGGTACTACAGAGATGTCACCAGCTTACAGCGAGCATAATTTCAGTCTAATCTCAGCGAGATTTCAGTCTAATGTCCATGTGATAGGCAAGTAAGCTGATGATGTGAAAGAAAGAAGCAGGAAGTTGCTCAGAAGCAGCTTTCCCAAAAGCCCTATCCCTTCTGAGTGATGTTGCACAGGTATTTCTCTCTTACACATAGTGCATGCTTATTTAAAGGGGGAAATACTTGGACAATTGGCCAGTTCTTCAAAGGATGGCAACCAAGATCAAATAAATTATATACTGAAACACAGAATCCTAATGTTAGGAATTAGAAGGGACTTCAAAACATCATCCCATCCAACCCCCCTGCCAGAGCAGGATCCCCTAGACCAAGTCACACAGGAACATGTCCAAGCAGGTTTTAAATGTCTCCAGAGAAGAAGACACCACAAGACCCCTGGGAAGCCCCTTCCAGTGCTCTGTCATCCTCAGTGAAGAAGTTTCTTCTCATCTTCATGTGGAACCACCTATATTCCAGATGACACCTGTTGCCCCTTGTCCTATCACTGGATGACATTGAGCAGAGCCTGGCTCCTTCCTCCTGATACCCATCCTTTCCATATTGATCAACATTTAATGAGTTCACCNTAGAAGGGACTTCAAAACATCATCCCATCCAACCCCCCTGCCAGAGCAGGATCCCCTAGACCAAGTCACACAGGAACATGTCCAAGCAGGTTTTAAATGTCTCCAGAGAAGAAGACACCACAAGACCCCTGGGAAGCCCCTTCCAGTGCTCTGTCATCCTCAGTGTGAAGAAGTTTCTTCTCATCTTCATGTGGAACCACCTATATTCCAGATGACACCTGTTGCCCCTTGTCCTATCACTGGATGACATTGAGCAGAGCCTGGCTCCTTCCTCCTGATACCCATCCTTTCCATATTGATCAACATTTAATGAGTTCACCCAGTCTCCTTTCTTCCAAGCTCAAGAGACCCAGCCCCCTCAGCCTTTCCTCATCAGGGAGATGCTCCACTCCCTTCATCATCTTTTTGGCTCCGCGCTGGACTCTCTCAAGCAGCTCTGTGTCCTTCTGTAACTGAGGGGCCCAGAACTGGACACAATATTCCAGGTGTGGTCTCACCACAAGGGGAGGAGATTCCAGTGAGATTATAGCAACTCTGAATTTTGATTTTGCTAAAAACTGATCAGAACCAGAGTCTGGAGATATTTAGTCCCAGAAGGTTTTTTTCTGTCTGCTAGAGGACAAGGTATCTGTTTATGATATCATCATCTGCTTTAATAAGAAAATTCCCTCAAAGAGCAATTTGCCCTAATATAAACCGTTTCTATTCCCATCTCCTTAGCCACATATTGCTTACATTGCTGAGTGCTAAATGGTTCTTGGAAAGTGCTAAGATGGTGGTGTGAAAGGCAAAGCTGATTTTTACAAACAACTGCCCTTACAGAGTAATAGAAGCATAGAATCACATAGAATGGCCAGGGTTGGAAGGAACCTTTAAGATCATCCAGTGCCAGCTCCCCTGCACAGACAGGGACACCTTCTCTAGATCAGGTTACTCAGGGCCCCATCCAACCTGGCCTTCAACACGATAGGGCAGACGCAATTTCCTTGGGCAACCTGTTCCAGCATCTCAGCACCCC
Organism: Upupa epops; assembly: GCA_013397515.1. Taxonomy (NCBI): domain Eukaryota; kingdom Metazoa; phylum Chordata; class Aves; order Bucerotiformes; family Upupidae; genus Upupa; species Upupa epops. The sequence goes on along the minus strand of VZRI01013821.1, from coordinate 86,110 downwards.
CACAGAAAAGAATTGTTTCCTCACATCCAATCTCTATTTTCCCCTCTTTAAGTGTGTAACCCTTTCCCCTTGTCCTCTCACTACCACCCGTGTCAAAAGCCCTACTCCAGATTTCTTGTAGTCCCCTTTAGATATTGGAAAGCTGCTAGAAGGTCACCTGGGAGCCTCCTCCTCTCCAGGCTGAACAATCTCAACCTACTTAGCCCCATCAGTAGGGTGGTGCTAGGAGGCCCAGCAGTAGTCTGTTTGAAGCCCCTTGTTTTGACAAAGCTGAAGAGCTGAACTTCACAGCTGACTCCTGTCAGCTGTGAAGAAAAGAAGATTTAAATGAGACATTTTCACTTTGTGGAAATGAAGTGTTTTTAACCCTAACTGAAATGAAATCACAGGGTACTTAATGAGAAATACTAGACAAGATCAGTATGATCCTGCTAACCAGGTCAAGTTTATCCACTCTGCCTGCTCCACCAGAAACCACTTCAGCTGGCAATATTATCACTCAATAATTTTCACAAGTGAAGAGTGGTTCATGGAAGATGATGTGAACTGGGGTTATTTAGTCTACAGAAAAGGAGGCTGAAAGGAGACCTTCTTGCTCTCTACAACTACCTAAAAGGAGGTTGTAGCAAGGCTGGTGCTGATCTCTTCTCCCAAATTACTAATGATAGGATGACAGGAAGTGACCTCAAGTTGCATCAAGGGAGGTTTAGATGGTGTCTTAGGAAGAAGTTCTTTCCTGAGAGAGTGGTTGGGTGCTGGAACAGGTTGCTCAGGGAGGTGGTGGAGTCACCATCCCTGGAGGTGTTTAAAAAATGAGTAGCTAGAGTACTTGAGGCCATGGTCTAGGGGTTGGGGAAATATTAGGATGAGGGCTGGACTTGATGATCCTGGAGGTCCTTTCCAGCCATGATGGTTCTATGATTCTATGAGTAGATAACCCATTTTTGCCACTCATTACTGGCTATGCTTTTTTAATGCAGATTTAGAAATAAAGTGAAAAACTCCCTGAATTCCTGAATTTATCTGTGTTTTTGATTTTTTGATTTTGTTTCCTCAACACAATTTGAAGCTCTGGTATTCAAAGAAAGTTGAATCCAGCTCTAGGAAGAATTGAAAATGCAGAGGAAAATATTGTAATTTTGTTACCCCAGTCAAATCAAAACAGAGACTAGCAGCTAGTGAAATGCAGAATGTCCATATGGATGTAGGCAGATGAGCAAAGAATGTCTGCAGTGACAAGGGCTTAGGCACTTCATATTGCCTTCTAGAAGCCTCCTAGTATCTTTTCACCCAGATGTTCAGAAGTGGCTCAACAGGAGAGGCCGGGGACACTAATGGCCTTTTCCTGCCACAAGGTTTTTCTGTGATTTGGTAGGTAGGGGGAAGGTGCTGTGTAACTATTACATGTTGGCATCTGAGGGGTTTACCACAAAATAATTTTGTCCTCATTTCTGGGGTAGTACAGTTCAGCTGTGACCATCCTGCACAGAAGCCTTGAGCTTGTTTCCATCTGCATCCTACATTCACTACCTATGGGCAACCCTTTCCATACCTACAGCACCCCTGTAGGTCAGCTGGTCACAACATACTGAAGGAAACTGCATGTGGCCACTTTGGTAGCTCCACAGCTTCATTCTGCCTAAATGGTAGTGGTTTCCATATCTTCCTGGAGTTCCAGTTTTGAATCATAAACTTCCTGCTCCAGAGAGAACATTTCATCTTTACAAGCCTACAGCTATCGCCTCATTCTCTAATGTTGTCCTTCTAAAATAAACCTTTATCTTTCCTCACGGGATGGGACATGCTTTCAATGCTGCTTCTCAAGTTTGCTGTTTGGCTGTGAAATCTTTGTGTCTGGCCTTCCCTGTGCCTGGAAAAGCAAACTGTTCACCTGCTGAACTGTGCACCCTGCACCCAGCTCTGCCTCTCTCTTTGGAACAGTGTACCATTGACTCCTATTCAGTTCACTGTTCTCAACATGAGCTGCCTTTCTGCACTACTGATGCCTGGCCTTATATTCCTCATTTTCTCTATGTGCTTCTGATTTCAGTGTAGTGCTTGGCACCTGGCTTTACAGAGGTGTTGGTTTTCTACAATTTCATAAGGTCTTTTTGAATTCTCAGTTCATCCACAAAACTATTTACATCCTCTCCCAGTTAGATGATTTTATAATCTGCAGATTTCATAAGTACTCGTTCTTCATTCCCTTGTCACAAGTTGTTAATTAAATTACTGCATAACATGGATTCCACACAGATGTTGAAGGGACCTAGTTTGAAAATCCCTCTGAGTCTGACAGAGAACAAATGATAACTGTGCTTTAAAGCTGCTTCTTTCACTGGTCCTGCCTACTTTATGAGGATGTAGTCTAAACTATATTTTCTTTGTTTGCCTAGGAGAATATTGTGTGGAACAGTGCTGTCTTGTAAAAATCTTGTAAGAATCAAGATGTATGACAACTGTCACTTCCTCCTTAGTTGCAAAAAAGGGCTTGTACAGCCTACACTGACCTAGGCAAAGGAAGTTATTATCATACGGGCTTGAACTGCTTTCTCAATTTCCAATCTTCCACTCAATCACTGCAACTTTTTGTGTAGCCATAGCCTGAGTAATTGTCTCCTGTATAGAAGTGATTAAAGCTCATTCAAAATTCCAGCAATCTTCAATACAACATTTTCCTTCCTTGCTAGGACACAATATAGTCAAAGATAGGAGAGTTTTATAGAGTCCCAAATGCAGTGAGGGAGTAGTTGACATTAAGAAACAGGTAGCAGTGAAAAAATCTTTTGCAAAACCACAAAGATGTAGGTAGATGTCTTGAAGATACTTCCTACTTTGTAAAATCCACATTCAAGGAAGCACACGGGTGTATGCTAATAGTTGTGAATCCATCAGACTAATTATTTTAATTTACATACTTTTCTGCACTACTCTGAAATTCCTGATGCAATCAGTAGCATTGCAAGAAAGTAAAGCTGTTCTTACAGATGAGTTGCAAATTCTCATTAGCCATCACATGTTATATTAGACAAGTGTTTGCTGTATCTTCAATTTATTATGTACTTTTTAGCACTGTTCATTGGTCATCTCTGTACTTAATCACAGAATCACAGAATTACTGAGGCTGGAAAAGCCCTCTGAGCTCATCCAGCCCAGCCCAGGACCTAACATAGCAGCCAGACCAGGGCACTAAGGGCCACAGCCAGGCTGTCCTTCAACACCTCCAACGATGGGGACTCCACCACTGCCCTGGGCTGTCCATTGCAGGCTCTGATCACCTTTTCCAAGAGGAAGGGCTTCCTAACATCCAACCTAACCCTCCCCTGGCAGCTTCAGGCCCTGCCCTCTCATCCTGGCACTGGTTGCCTGGGAGAAGAATCCAAACCCCACCTGACTACAATCTGCCTTCATGGAGTTGTAGGGAGGAAGAAGGTCCCCACTGAGTCTTCTCTTCTCCAGGCTGAACAACCCCAGCTCTCTCAGTCTCTCCTCATCAGACTTTTCCTTCAGTCCCTTCCCCAGCCTTGTTGCTTTTCTGGACCAGCTCCAGCCCCTCAATCTCTTTCTTGAAGTGAATGTCCCAGAACTGCACCAGTACTTGTGGGGAGGCCTTGCCAGTGCCCAGGACAGTGGGAGAATGATGTCCCTAGTCCTGCTGGCCACACTATTGCTGATCCATGCCAGGATACCATTTGCCTTTTGTGCCACCTGAGCACCCTGCTGGGTCCTGTTCAGACGGTTTTCACCCAGTACTGCCATGTCCCTCTCTCCAGGCTGCTCTCCAGCCACTCATCCCCCAGTCTGTAGCTGCAGGGGGTCATTGTGGCCAACATGTAAGACCCTGCACTTGGCCCTGTTAAACCTAAATACAATAGCCTACTATCTAAGCAACTTGAGCCCACATACCCTTAAATTAAATAGCAGCTCATATCTTAGAGACACATTTTAGGGAAACTAGTATTTCATCTGAAGGAATGAATGGTTATGATTCTGTAATATTGGAAGTGACTAATCCTGTGTTTTAAATGGGATAAAGGGAAATGGAAAGTATTTTGAGAACAAACAGTAATCATTGACACAGTAATTTGCATCCCTAGATGCTATAATAATGACTAAGTATCACTTCCCCTTGTTTGCGTAAGGAAGAGCAGACATAGAAGTCCAGTTGCTGGCTAGCACATCACTTGAAAAGAGAAGATCTGGACATGGATGACCTTCCTTATTCCTTGTTTAGCTGTTCAATGCTACATGTTGGAAATACAGCATTACAAATGGTTTAATCCCTGCCAGTACTACAAACTCTCTGAGGGCTTCACTAGTTCGTGCTAGAAACAGCCAACATCACTTGGTCAAGTCTTGTGGATCTGAGAGAGACAGAGGCATTTAATTGCCTTCAGAAGGACTGCTTTGAAGGGGTGATTTGGGCTACCTGACAGTTTACATGTATTCCAACAGCCTGAATCTGTGCTGTCTAGCTGATGGAGCTAATGTGGTTTTGCTGCATAAGAAAACTTTCTGCTCTTCAGATATTGATTCCAGTTTTAAAGACCAAAGTATATTCAGTGACTCTTTTGCTTCATGACCAACTTGTGTTGATTTAAATGGGAAATAGTGGATCATAGAAACGTATTTGTACAGTGATTATCTGTACAAACAAATATAAAGGGTGAGGCAGTGTCCCACTTGCAGATAGAGGCAAGACGTATCTAGAAAAGGTAATCACTCTTGATCATACCATTTAATTCTTATGTGGGACCAAACACAAAAGCAAAATTAGTAGATCTTACAGATTTCACAGTCTGAGAATGCAGTAATCTTTAATGATCATCAGTCAAGCACTTTCCACTTACCTAAACATGGGGGTTAGACTGTACCAAATACACAAGGTACTTGATATTGGTAGAATGTAGGGTTCAGTCATGGGAAACAGAAATATCTAGCTGTTAGATATCTCTTAGACCAACACAGATTACCAGAGGTGGTGAGGACCAGGCTTTCCTGATAGAGTGGTCATCCTGGTTCATCTGTGGGCAAGCATCTTCATGTGCCTCAGCTTTGGTGGAAAAAACCCAAACCAAAACCCGAAGAGTTAATACCCCCCTACCTGACACCCACCTGACAGCTCTGAAGGTGTGCTGTACCCTCCTACTGCTCTTTGCCTTTGCCTTACAGTAAAGGTGCTGCCAGAGCTGCAAGGTCTCTTGTGTGCGGGGCTGTCCATTGATTGTTACTCTTTGAGCACCACTGCAATAAAGATGAAGAAATATTTATTTACATTTTTGAATAGGAGATCAGAAAATCTGTGCTTCTGATTCATTGCCACAGTGCCAGATAACTAAGAACACCCTTATCTTTTCTGCTTTTTCCAGCTGGTTTGTTTTATTTTCTCCCACTACCATGTCTGAGTGCTTTTGTGAGTCAGTTCTTCTCTCTGTTTTTGCCTCCCTCATCTCAGTTCCTTCCCTTTACTTTCTTCCTACACACTTCACTTCCTCTTCAGCTTTCCTTGTGCCTTGTTCTTCTCAACTTCACATTGGAAAGACTTCTTTTCAGGCTTGAACCTATCACACAGACTATCCTAAATCTGTCTTTCCACAAAGACAAAGAGAGATGAAGACCTTTGGGCTGGAGGGGACCATTGGCAGGAAGGAAAAGCTGGGGGCCAGGGATGCTGTAGAGGAGCAAAGAAAAGGATGGAGATAGAAAGGCAGAAAGGACACTCACCAGGATATAGGTAGAATCAAGGAGAGGAAATAAAGCTGTAAGGAAGGATGAGAAAAAAAGGTAAGAAACTAATAGAGTCTCCACAAGACCAAGGTGAAGTAGGAAGTTGTAAGAGAGAATGTGCATTAGGAGGCAGAAGAGTGATTTCATGGAGAGGAGTAATTAAAGGCAAAATGCAGTGAGGAAAGCACTTTGAGCTCAAGGGAAAAAAGGGGGAAAAGAAAGAATGAAAGTCCAAAGAAATTCAGATCCTAAAATAGGTTACTCCACCAGAAAAAAGGAAAAGAACTACAAACCAAAAGAGAAAGAAAAGAGTAATCCTATATTTTGCTTGAAAGAAAACAGTGTTTGAAACTTGGAGGTAGACAAAAATATGGGACGAAGAGACAAAAGCCTTAGAGTATTTCAGAATTCCTCCCTAAAACAGTTCTAAACTGACTCTTTATAAAAAACACTACAATACGAGCAGACACTTCATGAAGCATTGAAACCTTTTCAAGCACATTGAGACACCTTTCCTGAACCCAGCCCTTACTTCACTATACAAGCTTACTGTACTGTCAAGTATCCTTCCTTATATAAAAGACATGATGTAAAGCCACACTCTTTACTGTAACAGCTAGTGCTTTTTTCTCCATTCTCCATGGCAGCAGAATGCAGGCAGCAGTTCGCTTTCACCTGGAGGGGTATCCACTACACCTGGGATCGACTGCCCCAGTAGTCACAACACAGCCCAACAATTTGCCATGGACTGATCCAGAATGCAGTGAAGCAGGGCCAAGCTCCAGAACATCTGCAGTACATTGACTACATCATAACATGGGGTGATACAGCAAAGTAGGTCGTTATCAGGAACGATGTAACCAGCAGGAGTAGGGAAGGGATGGTGCGCCTGTACTATGCACTTGTGAGACCACATCTTGAGTACTGGGTCCAGTTTTGGGCACCACAGAAGGGCCTTGAAGTGCTGGAGCGGGCCCAGAGAAGGGCACTGAGGATGGGGAGAGGTCTGGAAGATAGGCCCTATGAGAAGCAGCTGAGGGAACTGGAGTTACTTAGTCTAAAGAAGAGGAGGCTGAAAGGAGACCTTCTTTCTCTCTACAGCTACCTAAAAGGAGGTTGTAGCAAGGCTGGTGCTGGTCACTTTTCCCAAACTACTAATGATAGGATGACAGGAAGTGGCCTCAAGCTGCATCAGGGAAGGTTTAGACTGGATCTTAGGAAGAAGCTCTTTGCTGAGAGTGGTTGGGCACTGGAACAGGCTGCCCAGGCAGGTGGTGGAGTCACCATCCCTGAAGATGTTTAAAAAATGAGTAGCTAAAGCACTTGAGGCCATGGTCTAGGGGTTGGGGAGATGTTGGAATGAGGGCTGGACTTGATGATCCTGGAGGTCCTTTCCAGCCATGATGATTCTATGATTCTATGTTGGAGATCACTGACATTCTGTTGGAAGCCAGGTTTGCCATAAGAAAAGCAATGTCAAGGAACCTGCCTGAGAAATCCAGTTTTTGGAGGTTAAATGGTGAGGTAGATGTCACTACATCCCTATGGATGTGCCGAACAGAATCTCAGCTATATCTCCACCATCTAATAAGTAGACTCAGGCCTTCCCAGGAGTAGTGTGGTCCTGGGGGATGTATAACCCATCATACCGTGAGGTAGTTAAGCCTCCATGACCAGAAAGAGCAGTTGTTTTGAGTGAGACCCTGAACAAAGTAGAACATTTGACCAAATTAAATAGGAAATTGTGCGTGCCATGGCCCTGGGACCAGTTCAAACGGCACAGAGGTAAAAAATATGTTCTATACAGCAACCAGGGACAACAGCATAACCCGGAGTCTCTGGCAGAAAGCTCCAGGGGAGACTTGAGAGCACCCCCTTAGGTTCTGGAGTCCAGGGTATAGAGGCTCAGAGGCAAACTACATCCCTAATGAGCAGGAGATATTGGCTGCCTATAAGGAAATTTGTGCTGCTTTATAAGTTGTTGGTGCTGAGGTGCAGTGCCTTCTGACACCCAGACTTTCAGTGCTAAGCTGGATTTATATGGGGAAGGTGGCATCTACTTACACAGATGCTACCTGGAGTAAAGTGGACTGCTCTCATTACCCAGAGAGGGCATATGGGCAGCCTAGACCATCCAGCTCTTGCAGCTTGAGGCCATTTCCTTTTGTCCTGCCACTTGTTCCTTGTGAAAAGGGACCAACTCTCACCTCTCTACACCCTCCTGCCAGGTAGCTCTACACAGTGAGAAGGTATCTTCTCAGCCTCCTTTAATATAGGCTGAATAGCCTCAGTTCTATTATGGCTCCTCATGAGGCTTGTTTTCCCAACCTTCCACCAAGGTTGCCCTTCTTTGGACCTATTCCACCACTTCAATGCCTTTCTTGTAATAAAGTGCCAAAAAATGAACACAGTACTCAAGGTACTGACTACAGGCAAGGATCACTTCCCTACTGCTGGCCACAGTATTTCTGATACAAGCCAAATCTAATCACACCATTTAACCTCAATATTGAAACAAAGAAGGACCCTCTACACTTTTAAGGTTTATAGGCAGAGAGGCAGGAAAGACTGGCCTCAGAAGGAGATTCCCTAAAAAGCAGTTCACAGCAGCAATGAAAGGAAGATGCACAACAAACTAGGAAGCCAAAAATCAGCAAAAAAACCCCCCACCTCTGCTGCATCTGGAGGTGCCTGATGCTGAGAATGAGCCATCTCCATGTCAGAAGAATATGATCTGCTAACATCCAGTGATGATAGTAAAGATAGATGAGCACAAGGTATTTGTTTCCCTCTAAGGACTCCATGTTAGAAGGGGTGCAACTTCTCATCACTTAGCTCTTTAAAAATACCAGAGAAACAATTGTTTCTGAGGAGTAATTAATTTCTTTCAGTTCTGGGTGAAAGGAGAAAAGCTGAGGGGTGTGGTGAGGTGGAAATGGTTGTTTAGCACCTTTACATATTTTGACATTTTCCTTGAATTTCCCTAAATCTGCTGAGAAGGCATTTCTTCTCCATGAGGGCAGGCAGAGTGTGAGGTCTTTAATTTTATCCATCAAGGTTAATACTCTTCACACAGTCTTCTCATCTCTGCCGGGAGAGATTCCCTAAAGAATTTTTAACTTCTGGATTATCCATTCACAAAATTACTCCCTGGCTCAGTGCATTCAGGTTTCATAGACTCATTAGGGATTGGAAGGGACCTCAAAAGATCATCTAATCAGATCCCTCTGCCACAGCAGAATCACCTAGACTAAGTTGCACAGGAACATGTCCCAGTGGGTCTCGAACATCTCCAGAGAAGCAGACTCTACAACCCCCCTGGGCAGCCTGTTCCAGCGCTCCGTTACCCTCACTGTAAAGAAGTTCCTTCTGATATTTATAGGGAACCTCCTCTGTTCCAGCTTGCACCCATTGCCCCTTGTCCTATCGCCAGATGACACTGAGAAGAGCCTGGCTCCATCCTCCTGACACCCACCCCTCACATATTTATAGACATTAATGAGGTCACCCCTCAGCCTCCTCTTCTCCAAGCTCAAGAGACCCAGCTCCCTCAGCCTTTCCTCAGAAGGGAGGGGTTCTACTTCCTTCGTTGCTCTATGCTGGAGACCCACCAGTAGCTCTGTGTCCTTCTTAAACTGATGGGCCCAGGACTGGACACAATACATCAGATACGGTAGAGGGGAGGAGAAGACCGTCTCTTGATCTGCTAACCACCCCCCTTCTGATCCACCCCACAATGCTGTTGGCCCTCTTGGCCACAAGAGCACATTGCTGGCTCACAGTCATCCTGCTGTCTGCTAGGATCCCCAGGTCCCTTCCTCCTACACTGCTGTCCAACAGGTCAGTCCCCAACCTAGATGGTACCTGGGGTTGTTCTTGCCCAGATGCAAGACTCTACACTGATCCTTGTTGTACCTCANTGAATAGGACTGGTCCCAGTACCAATCCTTAGGGGCCCCCCCTGGATACAGGCCTCCAACTAGCCTCTGTCCCATTGACCACTACTTTCTGGCTTCTATCCTGCAGCCAGTTCATGATCCACCCCACTACCCAATCGTCCAGTCCACACTGCCTTTGTTTGCTTTGTTTGCTCATACTGAAGCCCTAGAAAGCAGCAAGTGAGGAAAGACATGGTTCATAAGAAACTAAGTAGCTGAAAATATATTTTGTCTAGTCTCAATATTGTATTTAGTGGTGCTGTCATTGCCATGGTCTAAGGATAAGAAGAGCGAATCTTGAAATTAATATATATGTATTTTGATCTATTTTATCTGTGTGTGTGTATATATATATATATATATATACACACCATTTATACATACACACATATAGANCATTGGGGGAGGTTTAGACTTGACATTAGGAAAAGGTTTTCCACTGAAAGAGTGATCTGGTTTTGGAATGGGCTGCCCACAGAGGTGGTTGGGTCACCGTCTCTGGAGGTGTTTAAGGTTAGGCTGGATGAAGTGCTGAGTGACATGATCTAGATGTCAGATGTTAGGTTTACTTGGTTGGTTTTAGGTTGGACTGGATGATCTTTAAGGTCTTTTCCAGCCTCATCATTACTGTGATACTGTGATATCTATGTATATATCACAGAATCCTAGAATTAGAGGCAGCCCAGCCCATGACCTAATATTACCACATCAGCTACACCAGGGCGCTAAGAGCCACAGCCAGGCTGTCCTTAAACACTTTCAGGAATGGGGGACTCCACCACTGCCCTGGACAGTCCATTCCAGACTCTGATTACCCTTTCCAAGAGGAAGGGCTTTCTAACATCCAGTGTAACCCTTCCCTGGCAGCTTCAGGCCCTGCCCTCTATTCCTGGCACTAGCTGCCTGGGAGAAGAGACCAACCTCCACCTGACTACGACCTCCCTTCAGGGAGTTGTCAAGAGAAAAAATCTCCCCTGAGTCTCCTCTTCTCCAGGCTAAACACCCCCAGCTCCCTCAGCCTCTCCTTGTCAGCCTTTCCCTCCAGTCCCTTGCCCAGCCTCGTTGCTCCTCTGAACCTGCTCCAGTCTCTCAACCTTTTCTTGAAGTAAGTGTCTCAGATCAAATATATCTATATGTAATGGGATTAAACCAGTATTGCTGGAAAGCACAAACAAGCTTTTAGGCACACAAGCCTTTCTTTCGGTCAACACTGAAAGCTACACATTTTATATTGATATTTGTAATATTGTTGTTACAACATGTCTTGCTTCTTCTCTGAAGCACTATTACATAGGACATTTCACCTCCTCTATGATCTCAGATGTTCCCTCAGGAGCAAGGAATCCAATGTTACTTTAAGTTCACATGATGCAAGGAGAGAAGCTTGGAAAAAAGGATGACTTTCAGTCCCTGCCAGTAACATCTGAGGTAGAAATAAAGCAGACCCTGCAGTTCCCAGTGGCCACCCCTTGACTCATGCACCTCAACAGAAACAGCAGCACTTCGTACACATTGCCGAGCAATTTAAAATCTCAAGACTGATGTTTTCTGAATTCTTCTGTGTCCTCTTCCTCCTCCTCCACCTCTATGTAGCAGTGGCCCCTAGTGGAAGCTAATGGGTGGGTTGAGCCTAGTCTATATCCAAGGAAGAAGCTGTGTGGGATGGGAACACACTGGAAGCACGGCTGCAAACCCACCACAGGGGTCAACAGAGCCTCACTGGGCACCAGGCACCACCGTGCAGCAGTGGGTAGTCCCACAGTGAGCTTTTCCCTAGCACCAGCTACCTGCAAGCAACATTTGAAGCGACTAAGAGCTAGGATGCTGTTTTGGTTCAGTAGGGGACATGCATCCCATTTCCTCCATGGCCTTCAAACAGTCCCCTGAAGTGATTTCCATTCGAACAGTGTGTTTTTATTGAAAGCTAAATTGCCTCTTATTCCAATAAATGTGATAGGAGCAAAACCATAAGGCCTGTTTTCATTTTCAGAAGAAAAAAAAGAAACAACCCAGAGTACAAAATGTTTCACTGTCTTCAAGTAAAGAGCAAAGTCTAGGGACCTTCAGCACACACAAACAGAGAAGCCTCTGCACTGATTTCTTTTTCTTGTCCAACAAATACGACAACTTCCTTTATTCCTGAGCTCATAGTGACACTAGTGAGTGAGAGATACCAAAACTGCATCATCGTGCATCATCAAAGGTGACACGTGACAATACTAAAGGAGACTGGAGATGCATCATCTAGCCAAGCCTGCCACTGATAATGTCCAATCTTCGACACTGAAGACTGAGAAATGGGGAACACCCAGAAAGATCTTCCTGGAAGCCTCTGGCAATTAGTGCTAAAAGGACTTGCTGAGTCAGACATTGTATCCTTCAGTAAATTCGTTTCATGCCTTTCTAAACACATTTATAATTTTGGGCTCCATGAGATCTTGCAGATGTGAGTTCCAAGTGTAATTATGCATTGAGTAAAAAAGTATTCCTTTTTGTTTGTTTTAAGCATTGTCTCATCATTTCACTCACTGCCACTTACTCTTGGCATCTTGAGGAATGTGAACAATTGCTCTCTATTCTCCTTCTCCACGCCACTCTCCATTTAGCAAGCCTCTTACGGTTCCTCTCCGTTTTTTCTTATTTCAGCTAGAAATTCCTAGACCCCACATTTATTTTTCTCAAGGTGAAAGTTATTCACTATCCCTTCTGTTGCCTAATTCCAGCATAGCTCTTTGGAAACAACGTCCTTCAGCTTATTCTGAGGGGGTGGACATGCAGCAGCTTTGTAAATAGGCATAATACAAGCTTCTATTGAATTTTATAGACTTCAGAGAACTTCCAACTCCCTGTTTAACTATCTGGCTGATGGCAAGCACCAAGTCAACGCTTCCAGGAGCCCCACTGATACCATCAATTAGAGTAAGCTGACCTGAAACTTCACAATATTTTCCAAATATCATAGGCTTTTATTGAGATTCACTATGGTGTTTCCAAATCCACTGATAAAACTAATCAAATTGCGTCATGTTTCCACTTGATTGCCTAACAGAGTTTTGAAAGAAACAGGCTTTTTTTCCTGCGTCTCCCAGAGAGAGAAAAACATAGAATTGTAGAATCATTAGGGATTGGAAGGGACCTCGAAAGATCATCTAGTCACGATCCACCCCACTACCCAATCGTCCAGACCACACTTCCTCAGTTTGGCTGTGAGGATGCCGTGGGAGACTGTGTCAAATGCCTTACTTAAGTCAGGATAGACCACATCCACCACTCTGCCATCATCTGTCCACCCCATTATGCCCTCATAAATGGCTACCAGGTTGGTCAAGCATGACTTCCCCTTGGTGAAGCCATGCTGACTGTCCCTAATGACACTCTTG
>VZRI01013821.1:46744-62971 GCA_013397515.1 Upupa epops | reverse complement strand
CTCCTCCTCCCTGCCCCCCCTTCCCTCCCCCCTTCCCGCGTGCCCCCCGCTGGGGCTGGGGGCGCCGGGGTTGGCGGACCCGCACTCTCCGGCCAACTTGGCGATGAGGAACAGCAACTTCGCCGCGGCTCCCGGTCCCTCCCTCGGGGGGTGGTGGGGAGAGCGGAGCGTCCCGGGGCGCCGTCGCGGCCCCGGCCCTCCCCGGCGGGCGCCGGCAGAAGTTTACGAGCGGGAGAGGTGGAGGAGGGTGACACTTGGGGTAAAAGGAGGAGGTGACACATTGGGGTTGGGGGGAGGAGCAGGGGAAGGAGATGACACATTGCACTGGGGCTGGGGTGGGGGAGGGAGGCTTATTCCCTCCCCTCCGGCTTCCTTCAGGATGATTATTTCCAGGCCCTTTTCTCTCGGTCTGGTCCTTCGCCGCGATGCTGTCGGGGAAGTTTTATTATTTGGGAAATGATGCCGCCTTCGGTGATGGATAAATCGTAGTAAAGCCGCTGCTGTGGTGCTTTTTTGTGTTGGTTTTGGTTGGTGTTTTTTTTGTTTTTGTTTTTTTTTTTTTGTTTCCCCCCCCCCCCCCCGCTTCCTTTCATTCGTCTTTGTGGCCCGAGCAGCGCCGGGAAAATTACGTTTCTTCTGCAACTTGTTATTCTGGAGCAGGGCCTGTCCCCCTGGCCCTGGGGCTGCCCTTACCCGCACAGGTACGGAGCTCGGGACCGGGGCGCCGCCGGGATTTCACAGTCCCGCTCGGGCACGGCTGCCGGCTTTGGGGACAGCGACTTATTTATTTTTGTTATTCCCCCTCCCTCCTGCGCCCGTGTAGGTGGAGTGGGGCTTAACGTGGGACTCTGCCATTTGGTCTAGTCCTCTTAGGCATCCTCCTTTCTTGACTTGTCTTCCTGTGGATTATTTTTGTTGTTTCCTATGTGTGCTTTTTGTGCTGTTTTTTTCTTTATTATTCTGAGCTCTGCTGTCGGTAGAGCTTTTCCACCTCTGCAGTTTGGGTGCTGATGGGATTGTATGCCGAGATTTTTTAGGTGAATTCCTACTGGATTAATGCTTTGAGCTCTTCCTTCAACTTCTTCTCAAGCATCAAAAAATGAGGCTATGAACAGATGTGTTTCAATATGGAAAGATTTCCAAGTTCCTAATTCTTGAGGGTGGAGGAAAGAGTGCCACTGGAGAGTGGCTTTTGTTTTCAGTTGGTGAACAAATGTCATCACATTTCAGTCACGTGCTGTAATATTCTTTGTTCAGCTATCAAAGTATGATATCTACTACACCTGTTCCCACTTTTTAATTGTAAGTAACGGTGGTTGCCTGCAAATCTTATAATTATGGATAGGCACGCTTCCCCTTTTTCCCCTCCCTTCTATCCCCTGGATGTTTGTTTGGGCCCAAGCTCCTAGCTTGACAATGAACTTTTGTTCACTGTAGAGACTGCATGTAAAACGGTTCTTCTGGGGGCAATAACTTGTGTGTCACGAGAAAGTTGTGTTACCATATGGAGGTCTGAATGTGAAAATATTTGGTGGGTTCTTGTGCTTGGTAGTGGTAGGGCTTTAGTAAGGGGTAGACTCCTTTGGACCAGTGAAGTTGTTTTAAGTATACATAATGTTGCTTGTTGTCAGTTTATTAGAAGATAGATATTTAAAAAGTATTTTTTGGCTTAGCTGTGGATTTAAGTTACTAGGAATAAAGATTTTGGCTGTTTACTTTTTTTTTGTCATCGCTCACTTTCAGCATTGAAGACACCTGCTTAGTTTCAGTTCTCTTAAGTCAGCTTCCTTTTACTTTCCTGTAATTGCCTGGAGCTAGTCGATGAGGTTGGATGTGCTACATAGCTGGATAGTGCTTAAGTTTGAAAAGAGACTTATTCTGGGGCTTAATTTGTGAAGAAAATAACATAGTTTTGAAAGCTTTGGAGAGGGGAAAAAACCCCTTAAACCACCTATCCCTAAAAATCTAAAATTTGTGACTTCTACCCAGTCAACATGTAATATTAAAACTTCTGTATTTGGTTTATTTAAATGATGAACACAACTGCTCTGTGTGATAGAACTTTATTTCATAGTCAAACAGTGATATTACATTACTAGTAAGAATAGCATCTTGAAAGAAACAAAACAAAAGTACCCAAGTACCTATGTTGGTTGGAGAACTTAATTACCACACTTTAGGAAGAAGATCGTATGCTTTGAGAATTTTACTTATATGTGGGCACCTTTAATGATGGCTAAATGAATAAGGGCATTTTAAAATGATTTTTTAGAACGGAATCCTGTAGCTTGGTAAACAAAACTCTTAAAATTGTATTTTACATGAAAAAGTTGAAGTGTTTCTTGTGTGTTTTGAAATTTTTCAGCTTATTGTGGTAGAGATATGAGATGATAGTTACATCAGCTGGACGTTTGAGCTGATAGGGAGCATGAAGCAGTCTCTTTATCTGCTGATTTCATGTTGTGTTGTAGCATGTATACTGTGTTGCTTCAAGGTCTTCAGAGATCTGTTGTCCAGCCAAAGGTAGCTACTCCCTGAGTACTTAGTACCAGCTGTGCATCGACTGTGTCATGCTCCTGATTTTTTTTACCCATTGTTACCAAGAAATGAGAAACTTTGGTGCAGATCCTTTTACAGGTTTTAGTTTGTTACCTAAGTTAATACAGAACATAAATCAAAATGTTGCAGTAAGGAATATTTTCTTGTTAATAAATATTTTACTGTTAGTCATTGTAAGATTTCTATTTGAAAGCCTTTTAAACTTTGCTCTTCTCCATGTTCGTGCTGAACTGGATTTGTTGTGAGGCTGAAGAAAGCACTTGAAAGTGGTTTTCTTCCTTTAGGGAATGAAAATACAAAACGTTCCTTCAAAGAACTTAAAAGTTTCAGCTTTCTACTTTTATTGTGTTTATGCTGCTCAGACAAGAATGCTGTTGTGTTTTTCACCTTCAACAGTAAGATCGCAGTTTTCAGTTTGTGTTTTGTTGAAGATCTCTTCACTCTAGGCCACACACCTTCAGCTCTGGTTCAAGTATTGAGCCTAAAGAGTTATTACTTAAGCTATACTTTTATTTTTTAGGGATGAGTCTTCTTGTGGTCTTATGAACTTATTTCCTCAATATGAGGAAAATCTTTACAGTAAGAGTTACTAAATATTGGAAGAGATTGCCCAGGGAAGTTGTGGTGTCCACCTCTCTGGAGATGTTTCAGACCTGTCTTGATGAGGTTGTTTTGTAGTTTGATTGTAGTGCCTTTGTTTTGTAGATAGGAAAATGTGTTTGGATGGCTCCTTAGAAAATTGTGGAATTGTGCAAGCAGCTGGAAAGCTGTAATGGTAAGCCCAGCTACCATTGAGGTGTTGAGACAGTTTGTTTATAATGGCCATAATTGTATATGAACATGTTGTAGCTGTGTAGTTGCTTTGTACTTTGAGCCATGAAGAACTTTCAGTCGAATGAGTTGATACTGCTGGAATTAGCTTACAATGGAGGTATCTTTTCAATACCAGTTTGTAGGGACATCAATGGAGTATCTTCTGTCTTACGTTATAGGCTCTTTATAAGAGTAACTCAAGATGAAAATCATGTGAGAAACACGTGTTGTTGACTTAAGCTTTTCCTTATGGTTTCGGGTTTGTTTTTTGCCTGCTTAAAATCTCTTTCAGAAAAAACTTCATAATGCGACAAGGCTTTGCATTTTGGAGGGTTGTTGCATGGTGATATGAGCTGTAAAGTAGACCAGCCTTCAGGAGAGGCTCCTTGTGTAGAAGGGGCAGGGCTAAAACCCTATTGTTATGCTTCTAATAGTATTTCATTGCTGTCCTCTTTACCCTTTATGTTTGTAACTATGCAGTCACATGCATAGCTCTATATGCTCCAGAAATGTCCAGGTTCCTGTACATTCATGAATTGCTTTCATTAGATCACTCTGAGCCAGAAGGCATCTTGCATCCTGTTTCTGATGTGTTTTACCTGCACAAAGTTTATTTAGGAACACAGTGTGTACTGGAAAAAGGGGGCAGTGTGTGGAAGGGTTTGAGATGTCTGCCAAATGCAAGGGGCAAGATAGTACCATGTCAAGAGAGTGAACTGAAAGGTAGTACTTTTTTTAGGTACCTTACGTTAATATTTCCCATTCCGTATAGCACAGAGGTGCTGTCTGACTTCTGTGGGTGGTAGAAGTATGCATTGTGCCAGCCAATAAGTTTACTTACTGTGTTTTGGAACTTCAGATTTCACTTTTCTTTATTGCAATTGCAGTCTCATTTAAAAAATAGGAAAAAGACCCTACGTTTCTTGAAGTTTTAAATAATTTGTGAGTCCTGCATTCACCAATTGTCTAACTGGATTAAAATGAGTAAAGTAGGATTTTAAGTTTGTTCGATGCTGCCTTTGTCGTGTCAAAACCTCACAAAAGCAAATTAGTAAGTGTAGGTATAGAATGGCTATAAAATGTACACAAATCAAGAGCTGTAAAAAATTTACTTACTGCTGAGGAAAGGTGCCCTGATGTGGCAATCTTCAGAAGTAGAATTACCTGCCCTTACAATAAGGGTTAAATCTGTAGACAGTTCTGAAAGGTCCCTTCATTCAGACTGGGGGCATTGCTATGCCAGCTGCCCTACCAAAGCCCAATATTTACCACCAAATCCTTTGTTTTAATACTTTGTCTCAAGCTTTTGAGGAAAGTATGCTCTACTTGATGTAGGCTTCTCTGCAGCATTTATTTTGTTTTACTGTGGCCATCATTTTAATGTCTCTATTGGAATTATCAACTACCCTTAGAAGCATTTTGCCTAGGTGATTTGTTCTCTCTTACTTGAGAAGTTTTTGCCCATTATCACTGCAGACACTCACTCCAATAATATTCAAGGCATGCTTTTTAAAATCCTGCACCAGAAAGCAACGTCCCTCGCCATCTCCAGTACTACTATAACTGCCCCTCCTAGCATTGTTGTTATTGGTGGGAATGCATTTATAGATGGTACTTAAGGAGTGAGTCTCTGTTTCATGGGAGCTCTGTCATAGGCCATGTTCACATGTACTTTTTTAATGTCAGATTTCTTTAAAATGTGTGTTTTTTTCAGACTCTGCTGTTTCACCTGACAGTACCCCCTGCATATAGGACAAAAGGGAACATTACCGAATTCACTTGCTGCAGCAGTTGTGTTGTGTGCCTCTTAAGGGACAGAGTCCACCATTGCACGTGTAATTAGAAATATGTTTTGAAAGTGCAGTTGGTGTGTTTTTTTGAATGGGAGGATGGATATGTGAATGATTAAAACAAGGGCAGGCTTGCCTGTGACTCTGAGATGGCCTGTGGTCAGAGACTGTCTCTCTGCCTGTAAGAGAATTCTAGTAGAGCATCTGAGCTTACAGTTGGTTCAGTTTTGTTGTTTCTGCCTGTGAAATACAAGCTGTCAGTGCAAAAGAGAGAAGGAACATTGATTCTTTTCCTTGTTTCCCTCTAACCCTGCAGATTCAAGCATTGTTAACTGTATGGATCCTGAATACAAGTGTAGTTGCAAACAGTTAACTGAAGAGATCAAGAGTTATCCCACTGAAGCTTTAAATTGCTTTACAAAACTTCTGAGTAATCGCAATAATTATTTTCTGATAAGCTGGCTGATAGTAACTATGGCAACAGCTGTCTTTGGCCTATGGACGTTATTGCTGTATTGACAAAACCTTTAGATGCTCCTGATGCCTCTTGCCTTGGTAGGGAAGTGCATCAGGATGACTTTTGGGTGACAGAAGTGTCACTTTCTTGCTGTGGCAATGGGGTGCAGTATCTCTCCTGGGTCAGCTTCTTGGTCCTTTTACTTTTGCATGTTTTGTGCTGTTTGCTAACCTCTAAACACTACACAGTCTTGCTTGTTCTACATGGACTAGTGAAACATGCAAGTACTGAGATGGAATTATGTATTTTTTAAATAATAATAAATCAGATCTTGGGGAAAAGGAAAGGAAAAGAAAGGAGGACTCAATCATTTTCATCCCTGGTTGTTTCCTTCCTCGATTAAAACCTTCTTAGAACAGACTGGTAGGGGGAGCTGCCCTTCACTTCACTGAACGGAGGTACAGCATATTCTTCTCTGAGGCCTACGCTGAGATACAGCTATTTAATTTTCAGCTGAGCTCTGATTGTTTTTGGAAGAGAAGAATGCTCCTATTTCAGTATATCATAGAAGTGGAGGAAGAGAGTAGTTTGATTTCAGAATACTAAATTCTGAGCAGGGAAAATATGCCCCTGATCAAATGTACTTTTCCTATTGATAGTCAGAAAAGCACTCATTATGGTTAATGAACGTAGCAATAGCGTGTATGTGTGTAAATCTTTCTGTAGTTCAGTATAAAGAACGCTATGGCCTGTTCTGCATATTTGAAAGAAGTCACACTGCTAATCAGTTCTTCTTTGGGAATTATTGGTTAGCCGATGATTTCTCTGAAATGTTTGTCCCCTTAAGTTTGATGTCTGAGAACCAGGTATTGAGGTGATTTACCAGGTCACTAGCGGTCACTAGCAGTGGTCTCCTTGTGCAATATATGTATGTTGTTTACTGGCCTGTGGAAGTGTGCAATATGGCCTACATCTGGTCTCATCTTCAGAAGGATGTGGCTTGTGGAAACTACAGGCCCCAGTATGCAGTGCTGTGTTTTTTAGCTGAACAGCCTGCTTGGGTTTTAATGTACTAATGCATCTTGGGATCTGTAGTTTTCCTGAACAGAAGTTGGAGATTTGAGGTGACAAGTGAAAGATCCAATGATGTTCTGGAAACTTGAGTTGCCAACATCTTACACATTTCTTAGCGGGTCAGCTTAAACCTGTAACACATGCTGTTGCACAGTACTAGTATTTTTATTCACCAGTTGAAGACAGTTTACAGTAGAGTAGTGCATTCAGAGAAGAGCAGTCCATGAAAGAAATCTTTCTACTGCCTATGTTGCACTAGCGTTGGTTTGTTTTTTTTGTACAAAGAATATATTAGTAATATATTAGTTGCAGTAGTACCTTGCTTCATCTATAATTGCAGGTACCCTATTTGGTATTATGGGAATTTTTACTCTTTCAAGGCAATGTAATAAATATAAACATTTCAGTACCAGGGTGGAGAGATGCTGAAATCGACTACCTGGAGAGGTTGTGGCTGCCCCCTCCTTGGAGAGGTTTGCGAGGCCTGGTTGAGTGAGGCCTTCAGCAACCAAGTCTGGTTGAGAGGCAGGGAAGTTGGAGTAGATGATCCCTAAGGTCCCTCCCACCGGAAGCCATTCTGTGATTGCCTGATTGGGCAGGAGGAGGTGTCATTTGCATATGGCGGCTATGTTCACCTTTCCAACTGCCACCCAACTGTCACAGCTTCTGTCCAAGTTGTTTATCTGCTGAGGTATCATTTCTCTGCTTTGTATCTCAAGGTTGAGAGATGATGTAAACTATCTTGTGCAGCAGAGCAGGGGTGCTGGTTTGTGTCCCTGCTGGGGGTTAGTGACGTTGTTGCTGGTTGCCAAGGAGACGCAGGGTCTCAAAGTCAGGTACTGGCAGGTGCAACCAGAGGCAGAGCGCATCTGGCAGTTCTTGTCGTGTTTGAGCCTTGAGCACTACGCTTGAACTTGCATTCAAGAAGGTGAGGTGAAGTGTTTCTGGAGTAGGGGTGGAGAAATAGTAACTTTAAGAGTGCTTATATTTTGTGTCCATAAGACTTCTGTATTTTTATGCAAGACATTGGGAAACCTCACTGAACATTAAAAATTACAGTTAATATGGATGTTAATTTTATTTCAATTGTTAGACCTGTAGTAAGTTTAATCTTCACTGTAGTCTCATGTGCTGTGTTTTGGATACTATAGTTGTCTGAGTTAACTTTGATCCCAGTCAGTTTATTTGCTGTGTGGTTTGTGTGAGATAATAGTAGAAAAAGGTTTATATTTAAGTACCAAACAATAGGAAATAAAACTTTGTGATGTTTCTGTAGAACTCAAGTAGAGCTGCAGCCTTGCCAAAAAGTAATGTGTAAGTCCTGCAGAGGTCCCAGTGAACATCTACTTACAGAGCTTCTGATTCAGGCATTCAGAAGTTGGATCAAGATCCCAGAAATTCTATTTTTGTAAAGTAGCTTTTATATTCACCATAGTTAGCTTTCTATCTCGGTTTGCTTTGCAAAAAGTTTTGTTTACTAAGTGTTTGGAAATTCTACTAATTTTAAACTGAAAGTTCATACTTGCTTCATAGTTTTGGTTGGGTTGGGTTTTTTCCCATAAGTTTTTTCCTTCACCTGTACAGATTATACATATGACAGCTATTTAAGTGGTAATAGCCTCTTTGAGGCAGAGAATGCATTTTGTCAGCTCTGATGCATTGTATGCACTTTACGTTGCTGACGTTTCTGTTTAAAATCAATACAAAAAGGTTAATCTATACAGAGATTAATCTAAAACCTTACATATTCAGTAGCTGTAATTAGGTTTGTAAACAGTAATACAGTTTTCTTTAAGTGTTGTGTGCCCCTTCACAGCCCGTGTGGATCAAATTCCTTACTGGACTCACAGCTGTAGTAGTTCCTATTAGTATATTGGCATGATTGTCATTGATACTGTGTAAGAATGAAATTCCCTTTCATTGTATGATTTGGCCTACACAACAGGCAGCAGAAGAAACCAAGGTACATAATCTTTTCACCAAATATAGATTTATCTTGTCATTCAAGGACGTTTTACCCTCTGTAGAGAGCCCATGACAGTGCTGTTTGTAATGCTGCTGTAGCAGGGTATTCTAGATAAGGAACGTGGGTAATAGGGTTGTACGAAGAGTTTGATGCATAGCTGTAGTGAGCAAGTCTTCTTATGAGTACTTCTTATCTTGTAAGAGCAAATGTGTCCTGATCTGGGGAAAAATCCTGGCCCTGCTCAAGTAGATGGGAAGCTTCCCAGTTGAATCAGAATGCTGGGATTTTGTCCTTTTCACCAAAAAAAGTAGCTAAGTGGATTTAACAGAGCCAAAACACTTGACAAACTGATTAATTTCTTGTCTTGAGATGCTGCTGTCAGCCTGTGTGGGATCCAGTACCATGTACTTAATTTCCCAGTGTCTTTGCCGTTTTTTTAGCAAATGGGTAATATTGGGTTCTTGTAATGCTTGGAGGAACTCAAAATCTATGTACTGAGGGCTTTCATTTAATATGCTAATGCAACAAAATTTTATATGAAAGCAAGAAATTAGTCCTTGATAGATCCAAGGACTGCTTCCTGTCTGTTTTTTCGCTGGTATGACAGCTACCTCAGTTGAGAGGTTCAGTCTAAAATTTGGATATCCTCACTTATAAGTGATTAAATACCAGAACTCCAACAAAAAACAGCCCTCCCAACTAACAAGGCAGACTGTAGTGGCCTATATTGCTAGTAATGTTGCTTTTTGTTAGTTTACATGTAGCTGCAGGTCCAGGTACCTTACTCTTTTACAGCCTCCCATACTCATTGTAGCTTACCTTGCAGTAATTTTCTCTCTCAGTAAATGTGTTGTATGTAGTACGAATTTGCTGTATTAAGGGTTCTCTTATCAGTGACCCATAACAGAGAGCATGTGGCTACCAGATCTTCCCTTATTACCGTTTCAGAGAGTACATTCTGGTCAGGAATACATTGGTAAGTACTGGCAAGGCTTGTGCTGTTCCTGAACACCAGGTACCTGTCCTTGAGTCAACTGCAGCTTTTACTCCAAGGTGGAATCCCACCATACCATACCCTGTATTTTGTATTCTCTGAGAATCCTGCTGAAATCAGTGGATTTGTCACTGTGAAACTTTTTTGCAGAATCAGAGACTTAGTTTCCCTTTGCTGCCTGTGTTTTGTCATGTTTCACCAGCTCTGCCTTTCCTTTTGGGTTTCATGCTCTAAACATGGAAATCTCCCTGCTTCACATAATTCTCATTCTTGTCTGACGGTTTCTTCTTAGCTTAAAACTTGCGGTGTCTTCTCCCACCTTCTTGCTGGAGTTATATTTGGATGCCTGTCTGTTCACGCAGAGCTCTAATAGATTGTGCAGTGTTTAATCAAAAGGTTTTCCTTGTGATGGCAAGCTGTGGTTTTTTGCAGTCAGTCAAAGCCTGATGATGTTGACCTACTAAGTGCATGCTTCAAGTTAGTTCCTTACTGTAGCAACAGTATCTTCTCAGCTGCAGCACTGATCAGTTCACTGTGAGTTTGTGACTATCTGCACCTCAAGCTGTAGTTTTGTGCTTAGGTTGTCATTGCTCTACAATTGCTTGAGTCAAAGTACTAATCTTAGGTTTGCGCCTTGTTGTTGTAAGGTAAGCAGGTGCAGTTCTTCAAAACTTGGTACTTTCTTTCTGGTTTCCCTTCTCAAATTCAGTCTGCATTTCTATGCCCATTATTCTTTGTCCAAAAATACTGATTTGTCCTAATGCCAAGTGTGTTAAGATAATGGATGATTTTGTCATGAGGCGTTAGAAGCAACCTCCAAGGATCATAAAGTCCAACCCCCCTGCTCGAGCAGGAGTTGGACTGTAGAACCCAGGGTAGGTCACAAAGGAACGCATCCAGACAGGTATTGAAAGTCTCCAGAGAAGGAGACTCCACAGCCTCCCTGGGCAGCCCGTTCCAGTGCTCTGTGATCCTTACAGTAAAGAGGTTTTTCCTTATGTTGAGGTGGAACTTCCTGTGCTCCAGCTTACACCTAGTGCCCCTTGTGCTATCACAGGGTGCAAGTGAAAAGAGATTGTCTCTCTCTTCTTGACACCCAGCCCTCGTGGATTTGTAGATGGTGACTAAGTCCACTTGTAACCTTCTCTCCAAGCTGAAGAGTCCCAGATCTCTCAATCTCTTATAAGGCAGGAGGTGTTCCAGTCCCTTAATGTACTATATATGAGACGTGTCCGTAGTTTTATCTTGAGTACAACAGAAACTCCAACAGCCCCTTATGAAACTCTTACGTGGTATGCAAAAGGTGGTAAGCACTTTTTTTCCCCATTGTTTCTTCCATTCTGCTGCACATGCGGGACACATTCTAAGCCTCCAGCTATGAAATCTCTGTTGTATTATGATTAGATTTTGTTTGCTCTGCATTGCAGTCCATGTTATCATCTTTGATAGTCCAGTAGGTGGAAAGACTCACATGGGCCTTCTGGGATCCAAACTTGTATTAGATGGATGCAAGAAACCTTTCATGTATGTTTTCTGGTCCTTATATGGCCTTTTTCTCCCTTTACTATTTAATAGCCACAGTTTTAAATTGAGGGAAGCTGGGATTTTTCTCACAGTAATTTCAAAAGGAGGGTGGGTTGGGGAAGCCATTCTGGAAACAGCAAGAAGAATAAGCAAGCGCAGTGTAGTGAGAGGAGAGGTGTGTATATGGAGAGAGGTGTCTCTAAATATCTTTCTGCAGCACAGCAATAGGACCATTGTAAATCTAGGCATTATTTTTTGGATAACAGAATTTGTTTAGAGTAACTTTGAAAAGAAATTATCAGTTATGGGCATTATACTGATACCACAGTAATGCTGTGATTATGAACACATTACTGTGAGTGTTGGTCCTGAAACTAGTGTGACACATTCAGTGCTAGTTTGGTACCTCACACCACCTAGTCTCATTTTAGTCTCTGCAGTTATGGTAAGCCTTCTGACTGTGTGGTGACTTCTCTATCTCCAAAGCAGTGTTAGAGTGGGGCTTCTGTGCATGTGGAATCACTGAGGTCCCAGGAGGGTACGTTTGTTGGTATGAGGGTGATGTGAAAGAAGAGTGTCCCTCAGCAGAGCCCCTCTGGGTGGTATGCCGTGTGTATGGGACCTGGCTCCCTGGGAATAAAAACAGCATGAGGGAGCGGGAGAAATTAACTTAGCACCAGCCTCCTGCAAACTGACAATCCTTTTATTTAGATGGAAAGCATAATGATACAATGTTCCACCATGCCTTTTCATTCTTGATCAGTGTTGTGAAAATTTGAAAGTGTCATTGCCTTTCACTTGGTTATAGTAGCCACTGAAAGTGGCTAAATACACCCCTGTTTTAAGTAAACAATCAGTTGAAAATCCATGGCATTCAGTACACGTAAGCGTTTTTGGTACTTTTTTGTAACTGAAGTCTTCTTTCATTGTACAACATACTCAGCTTTCCTTTCGTTAAATGCTAATTGTATATTTCTGTGATTCCATGTTAGATTGGCACAGTGATTCAGTTTGATGTTTATGTGATACAGCATGTAAATCTTTTTGCTTATATTGAATAATCACGGTTTTGAAAAGAAAGGAACTTCTATTAAGTGTGTGGTTACTTGAATTTTTTTTTCTAGATTAGTGACTGCCATCAATACTCCCACACTGAGTGTGACTTCCCGAGCTACAAGTACCGTTCTCCAGATGTTACCATTTCCATTTGTGTGCTTTTGAGGAGAAAGAAGAGAAAAACAAAAGGCTTTTAAGGGGTAAGGAGGGAGAATATAATAAAAGGGGAAGGGAAGGCAGAGTTTGAGATTGATATGTGTACCTGTGTATTCACAGAGAGCAGTGAGAATGCTAGCTGTCTGGAATGTAGGGGAAGAAAATAGAGCACATCAGTGTAATAATTTTGGAGTGCTTCCTGTTGACTTGTTAATACTGCATGGAATTTGGCCCAGGCAATCTGCTGTTGTGAATCAGCATAGTTTATTCACTTCAGTATAGGTATACCTGTTAATATTTGAGAATCTACTCTACTCTGAAGGATATCAGGTTACCGTGGTAAGTAGTAGAATTTCCATGTTTTGGATTAAAAACTGAGGCTGAGATGAGTTATTCTGCATTGCAGTTTGTTTATTGAAGAACTTAAGCTAGGAACAGAGGTTCTCATCTGTGTGCTTTTGTAAATTGCCTCCTTCCTTGAAATCCTGAACATTGCTATATTGTAAACAAAAATTAGCCTAAAATTATTCACTATTTAATTATGGGTGATGCATAAAATCAGTAGTGCTTGCTCCAAAGGAGGTGAGATTCCTATAAAACTGATTGTACAAAACCTTTAGGGTGCTTGCTTTGACTTCTGGGTGTATATTTTTTTTAATGAATTATCTTGGGTTGAAAGAAAAGTAGAGGCTTGAATGGGGATGGGAGACATTCTGCTGCATAGGGGGAATAACAACTAACAGGTGAATTATAAATCTACAAATTGCGCATGTAAGCACTGGTGCTGAGAAACTGTCCTGAGATTAAGTTCTTCATAACCTGAAAAAGCACAGAAGTTAAAAAATGAATGGCTAGAGCACTTGAGGCCATGGTCTAGGGGTTAGGGAGATGTTGGCATGAGGGCTGGACTTGATAATCGTGGAGGTCCTTTCTAGCTAGGGTGATTCTATGAAAGACGGTAGTGGTGTTTGCCACTGTTGAATTTTTTGTTGTTCATCCATTCATACTGCAAGTAATACAAGAAATTGTTTATTACTGTGTGTTTCTATGGATAATGTTACATGGACACACAACCTAAATGTATGCAGAGGGTCATAGTTAAGTGAATCTCACATTTGCCTAACTGAAACATCTGCAGAATGTACTTTGTCTATGGCCAGTATGTGAATGAGGTTCCTGTAGTGTTATCATAACATCACTATTTCTGTATTAGACTTTCAGAGTCTGGTACAACAGACTTATCGCAGTTAGTTGTGGGGAATGGTTCAAAAGTAACACTGAGTGAGTAGTGTTATCAGTGCTAAAGTCTTAATTGTGTTAAAACTACTCTATGCACAGGTTATGTGAGCAGAATTCTTCAGTCCTCCCAATCGAGTACTGTTTAGGGACAGATAGCTTGTTCTGTTAATTTGGACAAATGCCTCTTCCAAGTAGAAAATCATCAGGGTCAGTAATACCCAAATTTATACATCTGTCCCAGTTGGCTGGGTCCAGCATTGTTTCCACTAACTGTTTTAGTGCTGCTCATTAAGGATGCTGTATTTCAATGCAATCTTGAAAGGTATGGCTCCTTTCACTGTCTACAGTAAATAGCTCACTTAAAAGGTGTGAGTGTGATGTTTAAAACTGGGTGTGATTGATTCTGTGACTACCTGTGGAAAACTAGGCTCTTGGGCCTGGTGGAATATTGAATCATCATCTTTTACAGTCATGTCTCTTGCTCTGGAGTATCTGCAGTTACAACTCCTGATGGTACTGTTTGTGGTGTCTGGTAGTGTCTTGAAGTATTCATGGCACTCAGGAACTTTGGTGTATGCCCTTCTAATGGCTCATGTTCTGCACTAGCCTGGGTTGACTTTTGGCAGTAAGCTTGTTTAATACAGTCTTCTGGCTGAAGTGCTTTTATGTTGTGACATTCAACAGTATAACTGTGGAGACAACTTCTAGGCCTAATACAAGGCAACTTCAGTAACCACTGCATCTTTAACTTCTCTGAAATAGAATTCTGGTTTTTGTGTTCTCTTTATTTATATATGGATGTAGTGAAACTTTCTGGAGTAACTTCTTGTTTTAACAATTTAGTGATTGGCACTCCTCTGCACCCTGTGCAGTTAGCCTCACATCCCACTACTTAGTGAAATGTTCTTAAAATAATTCTCAAGTATATTGCCTTCACATTAAAGGCCTGATGGCCAAAGAGAGAGTGTTGGCTGGCACTGCAGTTTTCAAAGGGATGACTTTAGCAACACACAGAACAAGAAATTAGAGGAAGTTCTATTTTGTATGCACATATATGGAAATGCAAAGTAAACCAGCATGAGAACTGTTACTTTACCAAAAAGGTCAGCCTGTATCATAACTAAAGACCAATGGCTTGGAATTGCAGGCAAATGTGCATAAATTTGTAGACGTCTGTGTAACTGTCTAGTGTTTCCTTTGTTTCCACTCAGCCTGATGTGGGAGAAGATGCATACAAATCATTGCCTGTGTTTTGAAATAGATCAGAGTCAACCAAATCTTCATGTATAATAGGAGAACTATTGGCAGATATTGTGAGAGAGTCTTGAACTTAGGAGGAGATCAAGAGGATAAGCATTTGTATCTTTATTTTGGGCTACAGATGTGTGTGACACTTCGGTCTTGGTGAGATGTCAGGCACTTTAAAAGAAAGCTTTCTAAGTTAAGTATCTGGAAGACAAATTGTGCATTCTTGATGGTCTTTACTGGTGGGTTAGAGAAGAGGCAATGTTCCCCTATGGATGATCACAAGAAGCACTGAAGCATGACTAAAATTGGTACATACATTTGATGCTTCTTGTGGTTTCAAAAATTCAACACAAAACATTTCAACCCCTAACTGCTTGGAGTGAGAAAACATCTAGTAAATTGGAAGTTCCCAACTACAAACAAGAGTGGAGATTTCCTTGAATTTCAGTGCTGTTACTGGCCTACATGACACATCCTCTCACCTCCCCAAAACAAAAGAATCCCCAATCAGGCTGTGTGATCACAAAGCATCTGCTCTTTTTTTTAATACTTTTTTGTCCTTGATGCTTACTTGTTTGTGATAAGGATGATAAGCTTATTGGACACATTCATCTTCATCTTACTGCCTATGGCAGTACTGAAAGGTGCTGTATACCGGACACTTGCTGCCTTTTTGTTGTCATTTGGGCTCTAGAAAATGAAACTTCTGTGTTTCTCACAGATTGAGACCTGCTTGTTTATCCTACATGGCTTTCAGCTTGGCTGTCTTTAAAAACTCATCTGTCAGAAGAGAAGGAAGCTGACAGTGATGAGAAAGCAGACATTCACTAAATTGTTCAGGCAGTGCTTTTTAGCAGGATTATCAGTACTTCTAGCAGAATTCTGCTCCATGTTTGTTTGTCCTAGGCCTCAGTTGGAGGTTATGCATTTTCTGTGATAGTAGTACTACTTCAGCTAGACTTCCTTATTAAAAAGGAGAGCATCCACTGCCACTTCAGGGTCAGACAGGAACTGATGACTTTGGCAAGTTCAGTTTTCTTGGAGAAGAGTCAGATATTCATCTGCATGTATTGGTTCAGGAGATCTTTCCTCTGGTCAGCTGGGAGGAAGCCAGATTGTTGCCAATCTTAAATGGCTCTTGGCAGTTTTTCCAGCAAACATCCATGGCTTATGCTCAGTGCTGCTTTCCAACTTTCTGGGTCTTTCTCAGAAGAGACTAACTGCCTAAATCACCTTGATTTGACATCATGATTATCTCCTGATGGGCTTATAGGAGAACTTATCAGCAGTATGATGGGTTAAGTAAAAACATATACACACCCCATACCCCCCCCCCCCCCCCCACCCCCCC
>VZRI01013821.1:33521-46733 GCA_013397515.1 Upupa epops | reverse complement strand
CCCCCCCCCCCCCCCAATCCTTGATGGTGTCTTTTAGCGTTGAATTACACCTGACAGTAAGCATAAACCAGCTTGATTTCTGTTTCAGAAGTTAAAATTTCTGCTCTAACAGTACATTCTTGAATTACAGTCTGGTTTATTTACCAGAAGAACCAAACTCAAAAATAAACCAAGACATACGCTGGTATGGCTGCTTAATGTGACTAAATGCTGGGCCAAATGTTCATCTAACATGGCATCTCGCCTTTTATCAGTGGCCAGTAGTAGCAGCTGGCTGAATGGCAGAGGAAATGGGTGAATTCTGTCAGCTGATGAAATATTAACAGTACATTCTGACAGATACTAGTTTAGCGGCTGCCTGAGATGGAAGCACCATTTGGGCTATTGCACTGTGAATAGCAACATCAAGCTATTTATAGGTGAATTTGTTTGCTGCCTTTAAAAACTCATTTGTAACTGGCTTTCATTGTGTTCCAGAGCAGCAAGTTGTTTAACTACATGTTCTGTGAGTGCAATGGGTCGATGGGAAAAAGAGTTTTATTTGTTTCAAACATGCTCCTTAGTCGTCATTTCTCTGAACTATTTCTGACTTCCTCCTTTTTGCAGTGGAAGACACCAGAATTACATGCAGCTTGCTTCACAGTGGAACTTTCTCTGTTCTCTCATCTGTTGCTGATATCTTTGGAAGTTTTCTAACTTACTGTTGTTGGGTCTTGAGCTGTTTGCTTGCAATAGTCTCAAATCTTTTCTGTAAGTAGTAATGTCTAGTTTAAACTCATATGTTTACGAGTTATTTTTTTTTCTGAGTATGTTCCTTTGCACTTCTTGGCACAGGACAATAAAATGATGAAGGAAAGGCAATCATTCAGATATTATCAGATGCTCTAACTCTTTGAAGTTTTAGTTAATTTTAACTATCTGGAGTAATGGAAAGCATCATAATGTTTTCGACCTCCCTTTCTGGCAGATTAGTGAGAAGTGTGTGCACAGTCTCAACCCCTGGTCCTTGTTACAGTAACTCCCTTGCTGTTTTTCTATTCAGTGTTTTCTTTATTTACAGGCTTTTAAAATAAGGGGAAGGTCCTTTTGTGGACCTTACTCTCTGAAGTGTACAGGTGGCTTTCCGTTCCTTGTGTTTTCGATGCAGTGGGATGTATGAACCTTTTGCTGTTCAAGATGTACATTTTCCAGTGTCCCTTTTGTTTGGCTTTGAAGTTGCATGTCCAGAAGTTTCAGTTTTATTGAAGATACAGTCTTCTGTGTGAATGTTTCGAAAAGTGTTCCTTGTATAGGATTGATAATTTTGTTTTAATTTTGTTTTTTTAATGATAGCTTAATCAGCCAGTGCTTTGTGATCTTAGTACCACAAATTACACCAGCACTGGTAGTGGCATTCCCTGTCTCTTTCAGTTTTTTCCTGTTCCATTTTGTGGAAGTCCCTGTATTGCCTTTTTAGGAAAGTCTGTGTTGGTTTTGTTGTGACTAGCTGTAATTTTATTTTAAAAGAATCAATTGGTTATCTCTTTTTGTCATTTTGGTAGAATTTTCATAGTTTTTACTTGAAACTTCTCACTCGGCTAACACTGATCTTGATGAGGGATGTTATGATCAGTTTTAAGGCTGTTTAACGTGCCTTATGGGGAGCAGGTGAGGGAACTGGGGTTATTTAGTCTAGAGAAGAGGAGGCTGAGAGGAGACTGCCTTGCTCTGTACAGCTACCTGAAAGGAGGCTGTAGCGAGGCTGGTGCTGGTCTCTTCTCCCAAATTACTGACGATAAGATGAGGGGAAATGGCCTCAAGTTGCATCGGGGAGGTTTAGATTGGATCTTAGGAAGCTCTTTTCTGAGAGAATGGTTGGGCACTGGAACAGGCTGCCCAGGTTGGTGGTGGAGCTACTGTTTCTGGAGGTGTTTAGAAACCGAGTAGCTAGAACACTTGAGGCCATGGTCTAGGGGTTAGGGAGATGTTGGGATGAGGGCTGGACTTGATGATCCTGGAAGTGCTTTCCAGTCAGAATGATTCTGTGACTGTTGGTCAAAGGTATTAACTCATGTTCAATCCTTGTTTAACCAGAACAGCTCGGTTTGATTTTTGTGATTGAGTTTTGGTATTAGGAAAGTGGGAACAAACATCTGAGTGTTGCAAGAAAGTAGCTTCCACATGTGAATTTACTTTTCACTTGCTGCTCTTTTGATTGGAGATTAAATAATTGGACTGACAGAGCAGTACCTATGTTCTGTTTTATCTGAAGAAGGGTTGCGAAAGGCACATTTGTCCAGAAGACTTCTAGTGCATGGGACAAGAGACTAATGCTTTGTGTATGAATGTGTAGGTGTGGCATCCAGGCTGTAATGGCTTACCTGCTGTAGGAGTTCCCTCTTTCAGCTTTGCTCAGTGATGGTACAAATGTTCCCATATCTACGTGGTTTAGTCTCTTCACTTTCCTTGCTGTTGGTGTGTTTGGTAATTTGAATTACAATTTCACATTATTCAGAAGCTTTTAGCAGCTTGCGCTCCTGTGTGGGTGCTTGCTTGTGATGCTTCACAAGTTGTAGAAGATGATTTTTTTTTTTGTGGGTTAGTATTAATCTGCTGTGGAATTTGAATCTAGTATACTGGGTGACTGCAGCAGGAACTTCGTAACTGTATACAGTTGAATTACAATTTATTGTTGACTGCTAACATAAGACCTTTTATGCAGATTTTGAAGTAAAACCGATGTTTTTAGACATTAATGAATTACAAGTGTGGCTAATGTGTTCTGCTTTTGTCGCACCTGTAGCATAAGCAGCTAGCCCAAATTGGCTTGCTTGGTTTCTGTCTCTGCCTGGACAAACCACTGTTTCATGTATCGGTGAACTTTATTCAGACACTTTAAAAACACAAATCCAGGAAATTAATATTTGCATTGTTAGAAACCAGTTGTTAGGAGATAAGTGACTTGCCACAGGCTATTCAAACAAACTAGTTCTGAAATGGCAACACATGCTACTGCTCATCCCAATGTCCTTTGGTCTCTTCACTAAGCAACAGTCCTGTCCTCTTCAGAAAAATAGTTGTTAGCATTCTGCCTTCTTACAGGACTGGAGCCTGTAGTGTGTATCAAAGGCTGACACGCAAGCAGCTTCCCCCATAGAACCTGTGCCAAACACTATGTGCTTGTTAATGTGAGTTGAGAAAATAAAAAGGGCTGGAAGAATTGAAATTCTTAATGTTTCTCCAATAGATGATTTGAAAATAAGCCATTTAGCACAGGTTAAAGTGACAACAGGGACTATTACTCACTAAGAGTGACTTCTGAGACATTAAATGCTGCTTGTTTGTAGAATTCTTTTAAATGCTTATGCTTGTTTTGGGAACTCCTGCTTGCTACAAGGATATGTGCTTGCTTGAAGCAGAGAGTGATGAAAAGGGTGTGGAGAGTGGCGTCCTGCTTTTCCTTCCCTTTAGGGCAAGTGTTTCTCTGAAGGCAAGGGTCTGAAATGAACCTTGTTTAGTTCAGGCATATTGTGGAGAATAGAGAGGGAGAAACAATTTCTCAAAATTCTGAGATCAGAAAACTAATCTGTAGTGGGGAGAAAAGGCCTTTCCAAGGTGTGTGTATATATAAACTACATGCAAACTTGTTCTCACTTGCCCATCTTTTTTGTGGGGTCTGTTGTCTAATGGTGAGTTATTTTGGACTTGTTACCGAGTATGTATTTTATATATCAAGTGTTTTCATGTTGAAATGAGCTAGTTAAATCACTGTTTTAAAAGTTTATATATTAAAAAACCACTTATGTGCTCTGGTTTGTCTGGGAGATGTTTTACCTTAGAATTGTTGCGGACTGTTCCTTGACAGGAACAAACTTACTGATTTCTCTTTTGAGTTTGGTGTGAATTTTTTTTTTTTTTCAGATCCTTTGGGATTTTTTTTACAGAAAAAAATACAATGAACCTGTATTTGCCTCTGGTATTCAGGTAAACTGTGTATTTCTCTACTAAACATCTAAATCTTAGTGTTCTTTGAAGTTTTGGTGCTGTTTTATTTTGGTGTTTTTGTTTGTTAGAGTGCAGTATTTTGAGATATGTTTGACCTCTAGAACGTTACTCCTTTTCGTTTGGCATGGTGAAGACGAATTTTGAGACTTCATTTGAAATGTAGTTTACATTAACCCAGTAGTTCTGCGTCAGTCTCATGACCCAAACTGACAGATGTCATCCAGGGGCAATAACAGAATTATTGGCGCTTGAAAAGACCTCCTGAGCTCATCCAGCCCAGCCCATGATCTGACAGTACCACAGCGGCCAGACCAGGGCACTAAGGGCCATAACCAGGCTGTTCTTCAACACCTCTAGGGATGGGGACTCCACCACTGTCCTGGGCACTCCATTCCAGGCTCTGATGGCCGTGAGGAAGGGCTTCCTAATATCCAGCCTAACCCTGCCTTGGTGCAGCTTCAGGCCCTGCCCTCTTGTCCTGGCACTGATTGCCTGGGAGAAGAGCCCCCACCTGCCTGCAACCTCCCTTTGGGTAGCTGTTGAGGGGAACAAGGTCCCCCCTGAGTCCTCTCCAGTCTGAACACCCCCAGCTCCCTCAGCCTCTCCTCATCAGCCTTTCCTTCCAGTCCCTTCCCCAGCCTTGTTGCTCCTCTGGATCTGCTCCAGCCCCTCAATATCTTTCTTGAAGTGAGGGGCTGAGAACTGCCCCCTTAAGGGGAGGCCTCACCAGTGCCCAGTTTCCCAGGGGGAAAATGTTAGAATGTTTTTGTTTGTGTACTGGACCTGGGTGTTGCAAAACTATAAGATTCTATTATAGATTCTATGAGCAGAAAAATGCAGGATTAGATAAACGGGATAAAGTAGTTGTCAGAATCAGATTAATCTGGTAGAGAAGTCTCTTAAGACAACACTTGTGCCACCACTTCATTGCGCTTTTATAACTTTCTATGAAAATAAAATGAGAATAAGGAATTAGTGTTAAAAGAGTGAAATGTGAGAGTATTAACTACTTTTGGGCATAATGCATCTGTTGAGAGAATGGGGAAACCTGAATGTTTGGTGAAGGTAGTAGAAAACAAGCAAGAAGAGAAGGTTTTGTCCCCTTAAAGGGGGGGTAAAGGTGTGAAAACAGCGATGCAGCCTGGCAGGTAAGTCCTGTTCCATTCAAGGAACAAAAACAAATGTCTCACTGTAGCTCAGAAACTGCAGGGTAGCTGGTAAAGTAACTAAAGAATTAAAAAATAAGGGCTGAATTTGGCACAGTAAATTGTGATTCTCACATCTCTTAAAATACAGACAGTACAAACAATGGAAGCAGAGAAAAAAGCTGATGCTGGAATGGTGTGGTGGCTTAAAACTGAACGGAATAGGGGAGAAGGGTTAGAGTCCTGCTCATCTGCAGCAGCACTGCACACATTGTACCTGGTTTAGGCCTTGAGGAGGCAGGTCACTCAGCAAGCATGTTTTGTCCATGTGACTTACTTGGGAGTGCGCTCAGCCTGCATGCTAAATGCAACCGACTGCATTTGACTTCACTTATAACGGTTCTAAGAATGTAATGAAATCCCTTCTCCCTCACGCCTCTATTTTGGGATGGAAGGACCTTTCAATGTACTTCAGAGTTTGAAACAAGGCATGTTTAGACTACTTGTGAAATGCTGATGCAGTTAAGTGTGCTGTCATCATTTATCAGTACAAAAATGCTTGTGAGAACCTCATGCTGTTTTTCTTTATTTAACCTATGCACAGAGCATCCTGTACTTAGTGGGTTTTAAGCTGTAGTTTTGTTTTCAGTTTGGTTTGTTTTTCTCCTTAAATGTGCTCAGGAGATGAGGAATGATCAAAATGACAACACAGTATACTGAAATAATAACTGCTGAAGCCAAACTATTTAAATGTAGAATGAGAATATTTTATGGTTAATGTTAGCAAGCTGTACTTAGAGCAGGCATTGCATTTATTTAAGAAGAAAGTGTGATACCTATCCAGTAGCAGCAGAGGGTCCCATCTGCCTCTTACAGGGTTCAGAACACCCAACAGAATCAACAAAAGTCTGAGACTTCTTTGCATACAACTATGTGAGTTAAATTGCCAATATTCTTTCTAGAAAAAATCCCTGACTTCTAGCAGTGAGAAACATTACCTTTTTCATCTTGTTCTTTTGCGATCTGCAGACAGGTTAAGAAATAAGTCATTGTTCTTTGATACCTCTATCATGTGACTATCTGTTCCCTAACAGATAACTTCCTTATTGTATAATCGCATAATTACAAAATCATCATAATGAGGACAGTAAAAAATAGTGGTTTCTATTTTGCCTGAGTTACAAACAGTAGAACGTGCAGAATACAGATGACTTACAAACTCAGATGCCTCTTTTTCCCTGGATGTCCTGTAGGTTTGCCAGTCTCATGAGAAGAATGTGCCTCCATTACTGGATGGGTCACTAAAAACATAGCTCACAAGCCAAACATCTGGCTGGGTTGTGAAAAGTGAAAGATGCCTCCTTGATTACTGCTTTACTCTAAAGTACTTAGTCTGACTGTGGAACATGGAACCTCTAACTACTGAAGGAAGGAGGTTTCCCTTCTGTGGTTTACTCCGTGGCCCTGCTGATTAAGCCTGTGCTTGGTGCTCCCCAGACCTATGTGAATTACTTCAACTTTCTGTGCTGTATGACACCTTCCCACCTTGAAAATGATGATCAAGGGGCTAGAGCATCTAGCTTATGAAGAGAGGCTGAGAGAGCTGTGACTGGTCAGCCTGGAGAGGAGGAGGCTGAGGAGAGGTCTCATTAATGCTAATATCTAAAGGGTGAGTGTCAGAAGGATGAGACTAGACTGTTCTTGGTGTTGCCCAGTGAGAGAGCCAGGGGCAGTGGCCACAGACTGGAATGTAAGAGGTTCCATTTAAAAATAGGGGAAAACTTTTTTTACCGTGAAGGTAACAAAGCTCAGAGATCTTGTGGAGCCTCCATTTCTAGAGACGTTCAAATGTCATCTGCTGTGAATGGTCCTGCTCTAGCAGGGGTGTTAGAGTGTTATCTTCAGAGGTCCCTTCCAACCCCTACCGTTCTGTGATTTTTGTGACTTTACAGGTGGGAGAGAACATAGAGGAGAGTACTTTGCTTAGATAATTAGTTGCTTGTGGGAGTGTTCCAGCTGCAGGATAAATTAAATGTGAGTGGAGAAACTGGATGTAGAACAGGGATTTAGTTAAACCTGTGAATGTACTGTTAATCTAAGCTTTCCATGTGTGTACTTGAACTTGATTTAGTTAGCAGGTTGCATGGGCACGCTGAGAGATGAGCATTACTGACAGTAGAGCATCTGAGTTCAAAAGAGCCTTATGAATAAGGAAGTATAAAAGATTGTCTGTCATTGTAAGCTGTCAGACCATATAATCACAATTAATCTGTATTTTTAAATGTTTACTTATTACATGTGTCCCTGGCTTCTGTTGGGCAAGTATCTGTCCAACATCAGTGGACAGTGGAAGCTTGTGTAGCTCATTTCTGTACATCTCTCACTGAAAGTTTTGCTCTGCTTCAGAGCCTGTGACACTTTAAACCAGAAGTGATTTTGGGGCTGTCTTTTGTCTTCATTATAAATGTATGTTGAATGTGTTTATTCAACAGATTTTTGCATAATGATTTTTTTATTTCTTCTTTTGAAAATGTATTGTGTAACTGTTGGATGCAAGTTGTCCTTCATAAAAATACAGTTATTTCCTTGACTGATGCTACCTTCCAGTAGTTTTCACTATACTTTGTTACCATGGAAGTGGTTTACAGATAATATTTATAAGGTAGAACTAAAACCAGGGTGTCTAATGGTATCCCTGCTGTTCTGCACTATCTTCAGTAGAAAGTTCAGAGTAGGGGTTCTGCATAAATGCAGTAAGTCTTATGTAACACAGAATAATTTTCTAGAATGTGTGTTTGCTTTAAATCAATGTTTATGCATTCATGCTGGATATTCTTCTAAAAAATACATTATTTCACCTTAGTTCTGTCAGTTGTGTAATGACTAAAGTGTGCTGTTCATGTCAACTTTAGCTTTAAGGAAACTTTAATCAAGGATTTGTATTCACTTTGTGCTAAGCTGAAAGAGTGAGCTTGATTTTGCTTGCTGGTAGTGTTCTCAAATACTTCTGGTTTGGACCACTGGTTCTGAAACCTGGCAGAATGAGCAAAATTGGATACTTTGAGTAGAATTATTGAGGCTGGAAAAGCTCTCTTAAGATCATGCAGCCCAGCCCATGACTTAACATCACCACAATCAGAGCACTAAGGGCCACTGCCAGGCTTCAACTCCAGGGATGGCGACTCCACCATTTTGTCCTGGGCAGTCCATTCCAGGCTCTGATCACCCTTTCTGTGAGGAAGGGCTTCCCAAGTCAGGCCCTGCCCTCTTGTCCTGACAGTGGTTGCCTGGGAGAAGAGCCTGACCCCCACCTGACTGCAGCCTCCCTTCAGGAAGTTGTAGAGAGGGAGAAGGTCCCCTCTGAGTCTTCTCCAGGCTGAACACCCCAGCTCCCTCAGCCTCTCCTCATCAGGATTTCCCTCTAGTTGTAGGCACTTCATCTTGCCTTACGTATCCAGGAACGAATCTTTACCTTCCTTGACTGCTGAAGATATGAGGACAAGGAGAGGTGGTGCTGAGAAGTGTTGGTTTGTGTTTTGTTTTATCCCTCGTCTATAGTGTTTTGCTCTTCTAACATTTTTTTGTTGTTCTAACTTTTCGCTTGTTTGGCATTTCCCCCTGCTGGCACATTGCGTTAATAGCACTTCTGCTGCTGCGGGCTGGGAAGGCTCCAGTCGTCATTGAAGGACGCGGTTTTACCATTTGGTTGGTGCGGTGTTTACTTTTATCCTCAGTCTCTGTTACGTAGGTAATACTCAAAAATCCTTTGTACAAGAAAGGGATGTGCACACAGCTGAAGTGGTGCCCATCACAATTGTGCTAGCGCTTCCGGTGACAGTTAGAGATAACTTGTTTTCTCTTTCATGTCTGCAGTCTTGCAGCACTTACCTGGATCATCTTTTGTACCCTGGACCTCTTCCCAAATCTCTTAAGGCACTTCTACCTCACTAACATATTGTTCCTGCAAGTAAGTTCTTTCCAAGATAATGTGGTTTGCTAAAAGGGGAAAAATAGCTTGGCACTCAGTATGAATTTTCTCCTAATGTTTAAAAGAATAGAACAAGCAATCTGATTCCCCTTCATTCTTAATAGGATTTGAAGAGAAAAAATACTTTAATCAGTATTGATTAATGCTTTAATCAAACTAGAGTTGTCTTACAGTTTTGTTTTCCTTGAACCTTGAGTTGTTAATTACTGGGATTGACTATGTTCATTCTTTCTGGAGAGTAGTCTTCTCTCATTCTCGCAATTCCTCCTCCAGATAGGAGGAATTCCTCCTCTCGCAATTCCTCCTCTTTTCCCCAGATAGTCTTCTGTCTCAGAAGTGTGGAAGAAAGGCACAAACTTCTCTTAGTGCCTGGAATGAGAAAGGTACAACACATCTTAAGGATCATAGAGGTTAATAAACTGGTTTCTAGGTAGGTTATTTAAAAAGAAGCCCAAAGTACAAAATCATTTCCTTTTGAATTTCTTACAATTTTGGATACCTAACTGGGCTGGTTTGACTAGGAGGAGAAAACTCTTGAGTTTTTATTGCCTTTCTGTTGACATTTCAATTTACACTTTTCTTTTGACACTTGTATTGAGTTTAATTTGAGGGGTTCACATCTAAAGACAGAGCTTCAATGAAAACTGTTATTCCCTTCTGTGTGCTGGGTGTTCCACACTAATAAAAATGTTTAATTCTTTACCCTTAATAATGTCAAGCAATGATCCGAAATGTGAAAGGATGTCAGGGTCACAATTGCCTGTGTACAAGGAATAATTTTTTGTCTGAGCCTGTGGTGTGCACTGGACAAAACTGAGGTCTTGAAGCCAAGAAGAAAAATAACATAGTTAGATACTGTAACGTGATGCATACAGATGAAGTTCCTGATTTAACTTACCTGGCCTAGCAGTAAACGTGTGCTAGTTTCAGAGTTGGCAAAAATGCTCTCAGAACATAGCTAAACATTTCATTAGTTTATCACCTTTTTTTAGCAATGCGTTTCTGGTTGCAGTAGCATGAGCCTGACTGCGTAACTTGAAGTTAATACTGAGGATGTTACTAAGGTGTAAGCAAACATCTTGATGCATACCTACATAGCTGGTAAATAGGCAGGTGCTGTGTACTGAAACACTTAACCACCAGGGGTAGTTACTCTGATGTACTCTGGGATACCAAGCCTTAAACATAGGGGAGTTGTGATCAAGGGCTTTGCTTTTTTTTAACAACGAGGAAGGTTTTTCTTTATTTCCATACTTCAACAAAAGGTTTGAAGTCGATCTGCAGAGTGATATGTTTTGGTAATGGTGGTGTATTTTTCCTTATGTGTGTCATGTATTATTACTGCAGACCTTAAGAGCTGCTTCTGTGTTGTGTTTTTGGGGGGAGATTACTAATTTAGGTGTTATAAAAACATGTATATAAAGCTGCATTTCCAGCTAGTAGCCTACCTTTTGATCTGGAAGAAGAGAGTGTGTTCTTAATAGAAAGCAGGGGTGGATATAGAAACATGAATCCCAGAGCTGGGGTTTTTAAACCTCCCAAATACTGCAGAATGTATTGTAATAATCTGAGAATTAGCTGTGCAGATTCCTACCTCTGGCAATTTACAGCACGTGCTTCTAGAGCCGTCAGAACACAGCCACAGTAAAATGAATAGCTGATTCAAGATGCCTTTCTACTTGAAGTCTTTAAGAAATCCTATAAAACGTTAAACTTTTCTGACTTTTCTATTGATGTGATTGTGTGCTGTTGAATCTTAACTTTCTGATGTGTTTTGTACTGAGAGTGTGAGAGGCAGCATGAATTCACGTATGTACTCTTGCTGTGAACCAGGCATAGTTTTATTTAATCTACAGAGCAGATTTTATCTGGTACCTTTTTCATTACTACTCAGGGTTGGTTCCTAGTAGCCACAAATGCAGAGAGTGGTTGTAAATCAAAGCCGCTGAGTTAGTTTGTCATAAAGTCTTTTCTACTACAAAAGTGTTAGGAGCAATGAAAAGTGTGTAACTTGTAGTTACTAGTCCTCATGTGTTTACTCTTCATTTTTCTGTCTCGGTTTCCTATCTAAGAAGACTTGCCTGTATCTGGCACAAGTTTTTGTGTGGTTCTTGTCAGTGTGCTGCTTATGAGGAAATTAGTCCTTTATTTATTAGATAGCTTAGATGTTGAGCTATAGAAAAAGCGTGCCAACTGAAAATTCAGAATGAAAGCAAATGCTCAACTGATACTTCATTTTTTAAGCTTGTCCTCTCTGCCAAATGAGGCAGAGATACTAGTAAAAATATTGTGCTTGCAGGAGGGCAGAATGAAAGTATTCTGTGTTTCTAAAGGCTTGACTTCCAAACATTAACTTTTTCTAATGGCTTAAGAAAAAGAAACATTATGTACAGAAGAGGTTGCAGATGCATTTCTGTTCCTTGTCCAGGCCCTCTCAAAGTGACTTCTTCAAGGCAATGCAGCAAATCACTGGGAAAGTCATGATTAAACTGTGTGCTTTGTCCTTTAGGAGCCCCTGAGTTCTCAGCCTGGAATTGTGGCCGTTCAAAATGGTTAAATCTGAGGGCTGTAACTGTGCAACCTTGTTCTTCACTGTTGAGTGTTCATGAACCTAAAGTTCTGCTGTGGGGGCAAGTCTCTCTATAAGATGGAAACAAAAGAAGGAAGGGATCTGTCATTTAACGACAGTGTTTGTATGCGCTGCTTCACAGCGGTGAGGGTTTGTAACTGTTTTTTTATTATTAGAATGGACATACAGTTTTAATTCCTTGTTGAAGACAGTTAGTGCTTGCATGATGAATGAGCTTCCTCTGTAGATTTTTTTTTTTTGACCAATTAAATAACTAATTGTGGGAGGTGGAAGTGATGACTCTCTCAGTAAAGAACTTGTTCCTAAGATCCAGTCTAAACCTCCCCTGATGCAACTTGAGGCCATTTCCTCTCATCCTATCATAATAATTTGGGAGAAGAGACCAACACCAGTGTTGCTACAGCCTCCTTTTAGGTAGCTGTGGAGAGCAGTAGGTTATACTGCAATTAATGTAACAGCTTATCGCTCTAATATTTTGTTGTTCAAAACGCACAGTAAACTTTGAGACCAGGAGAGTGACTGCACTTACAGTCACTACCACCAGTAGGCTTCCTGTTTTCTCTTCTGTGCTTGGTGTTCATGGGCAGCTTGGTTCTGCTCTTTTAGTAAATGTGACCTTCTTTCATGTTTGCTGGTCTCCTCTGAATGAGAGGTAATTCTGGGGCTTTCTACTGCTGTATCTATTTATAAGGCAGGAGCTTAAACTTCAGCTCTGCAGTAAGTAACTTGGGTGTGTATTGATGTGTCTGAAATAATCACGTTACCTGTGGGGTTGAAGCTTAAAATATGCTAATGTTCTACTGTTGTACTAGTGAATTGGAGTATTTTGGAAAAGTACAAAGCAATTGAGCAAATGAGATGTCACTTATATTTTAGCTACCTTATTAGGACTCTGACTCATTACTTTTTTATGAGTCACATGAGGATGAATTAAGAAGTACTACCTAACTTTGCTACTAGTGGTGGTGTTCCCATGGTACAGACAGTGTAATGGGCAGTGCATCTTTTTGGCCTCTCAAGTTCATGACCCAGCGTATTAGCTTCAACTGCCATTAATTTCAGAACATGAGTATGGAGATCTAAGCCTGAGTAACTGTGCTGACACACCACCTGCTCTGCAGTCTTTCTTGTGTTGGTGGGAGTGGGCAAATGCCTGTGTTGGGTAACCTTGGTGTTTTTGGTGGTAAATGATAGGACTTATAATTTGGATGTTTATAAACTTGATACACAGAAGTTATTTTTCCCCAGGAGTGGGGGACATGGGCCTTGTGCAGAATTAAGGAGAGTGTGTACCTGTGTAATCTTTTATTCCCATCGTGACAGTAGTAGTTTGTACTCTAGAGTAATTGTACTCTAATCTGTAACCTAGATTAGAACCTTAGTTCTACTTGGCTTTTCCTGCCATGCTAAACAGATGTTCTTTCACAGTGTCATTTTGTAGGTAGCTATTCAAAATACAATACTAAACCCAAACAAAGAAGGAAAAAAACCACCTAAACAAAACT
>VZRI01013821.1:0-33461 GCA_013397515.1 Upupa epops | reverse complement strand
CCCCCCCCAGCTTTACAAATAATCAAATTTTTGTTTCTTCTGTTTCAAACCGTATTTTAAGCTATTTGTCATTTTCTTTTGTTTTCTTTTGGTAGGAGAGGCAGAGAGTTGGAGGGAGTAACTTTCTCAAAACCAGTAAATACTTCTTCCAAAGGCTAAGATGGCATCAATTCCTGACAAACTTTGGCATATCTGAAATACTGTCCTTCTATTCTGAATATAAANACCCCCTCTGGGCAGCCCCTTCCAGTGCTCTTGTCACCCTCACAAGGAAGAAGTTTCTTCTCATCTTGATGTGGAACCTTCTCTGTTCCAGCTGACACTTGTTGCCCCTTGTCCTATCATTGGGTGCCACGGAGCAGAGTCTGGCTCCTTCCTCCTGACACCTGTCCTTTCCATATTGATAAATATTAATGGGGTCACCCCTCAGGTTCCTTTTTATCAAAGTAAAGAAACCCAGCTCCCTCAGCCTTTCCTCATCCAGGACATGTTCCACTCCCTTCAGCATCTTGTGGCTTTGCTCTGTACTCTCTCAAGCAGTGTTACTCATGGAAACTGTGGTCCCATAAATAAAATCACTGTAGGGCTGAGATTTGAGGCCAAGGGTCTGTAACTACAGTGGACACTTAAGTTCATCTACTCAAAAATACCATTATGGTGGGTTTTTTTCAGTGTAATATGAAAACAAATTTCTTTTATTTGAATGAATTTTTTGCAAAGGAAGACTTTTGTCTAAAATGTACGTTATTCACAGTCTTGCCTTAAATGCAGAAGGCTATCATGACTTCAGGATGGGTGCTGTCTTTGCTTATATATGTATACCCCCTTCCCCTTGTAAGTTGTGTCTCTTGTGTACTTTCTGAAGTAACCAGAGTTTAAATAGCTTGGTGATATTTTAGATGTGTACTGTAGTTAATGGAGATACCAATAGAGAAGTGCCATGTGATTAGAGTTTAAGGTTTCATTCTGTCTCTGAATATTTATATAGAATATAAACATTTGCCACCTTTAATGCAGTAAATCAGGGTACTTACCTAAGTATGAAATGTTACATTCTTGCTGCTAGACTTAAGAAATAAGGGATTGTTAATAACAGATGCATGCAAGGAGGAAATGAAATGGACTACTGCCTTCAACAGTTGAAATCCGTCCAAGAAATGGCAAACCTTTCTCTCAGCACTCTTTCTGGTTGAGACTTGGAAGTATTTCTGGGTGTGCAGGAGATGCACATACTACACAATCCCTTTAGAAATCACTTTTTCTAGTATTGAATAAGGCTTTTACATGTTTTGCTTTAAAAACGAGTGGGATAAAGGTTGTTGGCAGACCAACCTGTCCATGCAATTTCCATCTTTTGAAAGATCTACAGTCTTTTTAATTAATGCACTGTCACAGAACTGAAAGGTGCAGTATGTTTTGAGTAATCTCTGTGTGACCAACAGGAGTAGGGAGATGATTGTACCCTTGTGCTCTCCACTCAAGTGGCTACACCTTGAGTACTCGGTCCAGTTTTGGGTGCCACGGTATAAGTGGGATATTGAGCAAGTCTAGGGAAGGGCACTGAGGCTGGGGAGAGGTCTGGAAAATAGGCCCTATGAGAAGCAGCTGAGGGAAGTGGGGTTATTTAGTCTACAGAGGAAGAGGCTGAGAGGTGACCTTACTGATCTCTATGACTACCTGAAAGGACAGCGAGGCTGATGCTGGTTTCTTCTCCCTAACTACTAATGATAGTAATGAGGGGAAATGGTCTCAAGTTGTATTGGGAGAGGTTTAGATTGGATCTTAGGAACAAGTTATTTACTGTGGGTGGTTGGGCACTGGAGTCACCATCCCTGGAGGTGTTTAAAAAAACAAGTAGCTAGAGCACTTGAGACCATGGCCTAGGGTTTAGGGAGATGTTGGGATGAGGGCTGGACTTGATCCTGGATGTCCTTTCCGGATATGATGATTCTATGATTGTCATGTTTAATGTGGCTTTGGATATGGTATTTAGGTAGTTGGTGGTTCTTCTGGACTTAAGACTTTCAATCTTCTCTCTTAAGTTCAATCTAGATGAGTATATTTTTTAACATGCTGAAGGTATTTGCATGTACTAAATGTGTGTGACTGCTTGCTTACACTGTTCTGTATCTGCTTTCAAAGGAAGTAGCAGCAGTGATTAGCTAGCTGCACTTACATATCTATGCAGACATTAATCTACATAAACCAGAGAAATACAGTCTAGGATTTGTTGAGTGATCGTTTTTTTTTTTTTTTCTTTTAACGTTGGGCAAGTGTTTTTGAGGTACTTCAG
This sequence comes from Upupa epops, assembly GCA_013397515.1. Taxonomy (NCBI): domain Eukaryota; kingdom Metazoa; phylum Chordata; class Aves; order Bucerotiformes; family Upupidae; genus Upupa; species Upupa epops. The sequence continues at coordinate 31,168 of VZRI01013821.1, read as the reverse complement.
GGCATTTTATGAGGATAACTTTGGGTAGTTATTACTACTTGGGAAGGGAAACTACAAATGTGTGGTTTTAGAGAGTTTCGGTTCAAGAGGGGTTCAACCAAGTAACAGCTGCCTGTGTATTTCATATCCAGAAATGGCAAATTGACTGGATTTTAAAATGAACATCTTATTTAGTGTTGTCTTCTACTTCAGAGGAGAGCAACTCAAATGGTCAGAGGCCTGGAGCACCTTCCTTATTTGGACAGGCTGAGCCAGTTGGGGTTGTTCAGTCTGGAGAAGAGGAGGCTCCCAGGTGGCCTTCCAGTAGCTGAAGGGGGTCTACTAGAAAGCTGGGTTAGGGCTTTTGACACGGGTGGTAGTGTGAGGACAAGTGGAAAGGGTTACAGACTTGGAGACTGAGGTTGGACATGAGGAAACAATTCTTTCCTGTGAAAGTGCTGAGATGCTGGAACAGGTTGTCCAAGGAAGCTGTGGCTGCCCCATCACTGGCAGTGTTGAAGGCCAGGTTGGATGGCGCCCTGAGTAACCTGATCTAGTGAAGGTGTCCCTGGCTGTGCAGGAGGGGCTGGAACTGGATAATCTTTAAGGTCCTGTCCAACCTTGGCCATTGTGTGATTCAGTGATTTGGATGTTTAGAAAACTTAAGAAGCTCTTAATAAATTCTTCACTGCCCTTTGCCTGTTTCCTTGCCTTTAAAGTGATGGTGATGCATTCTTTACCTTGGATGGCATTGCTAATAGGTGGTGTCTTATTTGTAATTTAAGAAAGTTCTCATAATTGCTTCTCCTGGTTCTTTTTTCACTAAGGAGAACACTGGTGCTGCTAACTAACAAATACAGCAGATGGCAGAGATGATTGCAAAAGATTATTCTTTATTGTGTGGCCTTTGATGAAGCAGCGTTAGTTTCTTTTTCCTTGCATATCAGATGCTTATTTTTTTGAAGACAAGGTGGTTTCTTATGTTTAAAGTGTGCTTCAGTTTACTTTTGCTGGCAGAAGGTAGCCAGAATTAAATGGATACTGCAGAGTGAGTTGCTCTGGGGCTATAATGGGAATGCTGGAGGAGAGGAAGTATAAAGGAGGAGTAAAGAGTTAGAAAACCTACCAAAGAAAAGGGAAAAGAACCAAGAGGAAATAAAAATACAAAGAAAAAAATAATCAAAATTTTCTTTTCTTGGAAGCCTGAGTCTTATAAATGGAAATTAATTCTTTAGATACTATATCAGAGCACCTACTTTAAAAGAAATACAATATATTATATATAAATATAATATATATATAAAAAGGAGAAATGCGAAGAAATCTTTCAGTCTGCCAGATTTAAATTACAAAGAAAGAAAAACCTAAAATTCTAACATTCTGGGATGAAATTATTTGTGTTACCAAAAGCATTTTGGATGCTTTATGTGCTCGTCACAATGTGTGTGTGTCAGTATGACTGAATTACATTTGGTCTTGCCTACAGCCCGGTAAACCTGACTAGGCCAAGCAACTGCTTGCTTCTGCAAAGCGCTGTCAGTTTTGTAATTACATTTCTTAGAAATTAATATTGAAAAACTTTAGCTGTTCAGGGGACCTACAAAATTACGTTGGAGTGATTTTTATGAACCATCAGTACTACAGTTTGTCACATTAAGGTGTGGGTTAATAGTAGTTAATCAATCATAGATCTTGGTTTTTACAGAAGGACTGTCAGTTTTCTCCATAAACTAGTGTTGTCCCCTGAAAGGCTTCTTTCCCCCAGTGTGCAGTGATCTGATCCCCACAGAGTTGAGAGACTTGTTTTGTTGCATCTCCATACAGAGATGAATGCTGGTTGTTCACTCCACAAAGTCAGCAATGTCACTGTGCTACCTGACTTCTGCTAGAGATCGAAGAACGCAAACCCACCTTATCACCATGAATATTCCTATCACTTGCTTACGTGATTGGCTAACTAGGCCTTAGCTTTTCACCTCTGTTTAAAGCGGTGGCACATTTAGCTTTTCATACAATCATCATGGCTGGAAAGGACCTCCCAGGATCATCAAGTCCAGCCTTCATCCCAGCATCTCCCTAACCCCTAGACCATGGCCTCAAGTGTTATCACTGCTTGATTTTTACACACCTCCAGGGATGGTGACTCTACCACCTCCCTGGGCAACCTGTTCCAATGCCCAGCCACTCTCTCAATAAAGAACTTGTTCCTAAGATCCAGTCTAAACCTCCCCTGATGCAACTTGAGGCTGTTCATTCTCATACTATCATAGTCATTTGAGAGACTATGTAATGTTGCTACAGCCTCCTTTTAGGTAGCTGTAGAGAGCAAGAAGTTCTCCTCTCACTACACTCTTAAGACACATGCTGAGAGTGGAGGGGACTTTTCTCTCCGAGGGGAGGGTGTATAAGCATGTTAATAGAGTGCATTCACAGTGAGTTTGTGCAGTCAGTGTTTTCTCCTGTCAATTCAACTTTTTGTATCTAATGCCCAAAGCTAAAGACACTGGTGGCTAGTGTCTTCCTTTCAACTGCCCTTCACGCTAAGAAAATCTCAAGAAACACCCCTTTTTCTGTCAGTCATACTGATCTATGCCTTTCAGTGTCAAACAACAAACATCCTAGGCATGTTTGATTTGATGATAGGAAACTGGGAGGGGTAGCTGATACACCAGGATACACCAGGCTCTGCTGCTGTCCAGAGATATCATAGAATCATTATGGCTCGTAAGGGACCTCAAAAGATCATCTAGTCCAGTCCTCCTGCCCCAACAGGATCACCTGCACAGGAATGCATCCCTGGGAGGGCTGGAGAGCTTGGTGAAGCTGATCCTCATGAAGGTCATTGAGTGTAAGGGTAGAGTCCTGCATGTGGACAGGAATCACACCAGGCAGCAGTACAAATTAGGAATTTTTCTCCATTGTACTGCTTTTCAGCAGAACAACCTTTGGAGTCCTAGTGGATAGTTAGTTCTTCATGGGACAGCAGTGTGTACTTGTGGCCGAGAGGAGCAGTGCTATCCTGGGGTGCCTTAAGAAAAGGTTTGTCCAGCAGGCCAAGGGAGGTTCTCTTCTACTCCTCTTCTCCCTGGTGAGACCACTCCCCAGTTCACGAGAGACAGGGATCTACTGGAGAGAGTCCAACAGAGGGCTGTAGAGATGATTAAGGGACTTGAGCATAGAATCATTAGGGATCAGAAGGGACCTTGAAAGATCATCTCATCCAATCCCCCTGCCACAGCAGGATCACCTAGACTGAGTCACACCAGGAACAGATCCAGGCAGGTCTTGAGCATCTCCAGAGAAGGAGACTCCACAACCCTCCTAGGCAGCATGTCCCCACTGAAGACTGAGAGAACTGGAGCTGTTTAGTCTTGAGAAGAAAGAGAGGAGGTCTCAATGTCTGTAATATCTGAGGACTGGGTGTGAACTGGAAGGGGCCATTCTTTTTTTCTGTGGGGCATAGTAAAAGAACAAGGAATAATAGACATCATCTAGAATATAGGAGGTTCCATCTCAGCCTGATGAGAAACCTTGTTACTGTGAGGGTGATGGAGCCTTGGATCAGGCTATCCAGAGAGGTTGTGAAGTCTTCTGCTCTGGAGACATTCAAACTCACCTGGATGCAACCCTGTGTCCCCTGTTTTAGGTGAGCCCTGTTTAGGTGAGCTCTGGCAGGGTGTTTGGACTAGATGGTCTCTAGAGGTATTTTCCAAACCCTGACATCCTTTGATTCTATGTATCCTTACCCAAAAATCAAATTTCCAGAGCATATGAAAAAAATTACGAAGGACTTGTTGCCTGTGTAGTGGGTTCCAGTTTTCATGAGCTGCTCTCTGCTGTGTTTCTCTGAAGCATGGCTGCTTTGAAACTGCAGTGGTAGGGATCTATTGCAGACGGTAGGGATCTGTTGCAGACTACACTTGTTCTTGTCAATGAATGGAAGTAATAATCTGGGATTCTGTTTTCTGATTAGTATTTGTGGTAATAGAACACAGAAGTATATGTAATGTCTGCTATCCCTTGATACAAATTACAGTTTTATAGAGTACTGCTGCAAAGGAAGCTGTTTCCTCTTGTCGGTCTGTCTGTGTTGCATGTGAGAGAGGCCCTTGCAGAAGGTTATTTTATGTGTTGACTGGAAGGTCTCATCAGGCCTTTTATTATTTAAATAAGTTTTTTTATTTAAAATACCTTTAACATCAGACAGTGCTGACAGAGAAGGTTTAAATACAATGTTTGTTAAGTCCCCTGGATAGTCTTCTATTTTAACATTCTGTTTGGAAGTAGAAACTAATAATTTAAATAAATGAAATGACACACCCACCCACCCCCAACCTTTTTATTTTTGGGAGTTCATAACTAGGAGAACAGTTTACTGTAGTGAGACATTAGAATAGAATTCTCTTAATTCATGAAAACCACGCTGTTTTACAGCCTATGTGTCTAATCTGACCTGTTTAATACCCTTTTAAAAACAGGTCTGATTGCAGAGGCCTCTGAGTTGTCTATGATACCTGGGAACTATTTGTGAGTAGTTTTCAAAATAAAACAAGAACTCTTCTAACACTCCGTCAGTTCTTTACTGTGTGATGTCTGGATGGAAAGCGACTGGAAAAATTGCTGAGTAGTATTTTCCAATGGCTTTAATGTATCTGCATTTATAGATGTTTTTCCAGAGTTCCATTTGGATTTGAGCATGTGGAGTAGAGACAGGAACATCTTCATCTTGATTCAGGACCTGCTACTTTTATTTCTGTACAAAAAAAACTTCAGTCTAATATTCAATGCTTTGAAAAGTATGGCTGTTTCTGTGTGGCTGAGGTTGGGGGGATTAATTTGCTTGTACAAGTCAAAATGGTAGTGTTCTACATGTAGAATTCCAAGATTAAAAGGATTTTTAGAATTAAGAGTTTTGAAAAAGCCCTGTGCTGCTTTACATTGGTGTTGTGTTTTTGTCAAAATAGGTTTCAACTGAAGTGACTAACTCAGCACAACCTTTAGGCAGTGGTTTAAATATATTAATGCTTTGTCAAATCGCATGTAGGCCATCGAGTCTATGAACAGGTCCGTAGTACAATGGAAATCTGTTATAGTGTGTTCTGTTTAATAAGTTATTGCTGTTTGGGCTACACAAATTTAGTCTCCAGAATATTTTCTCATCTACACAGATTTATATTTTTATTAAAATGTTGGTGGTTTTGTTATATTTTCTAACTTAATTTGCAACAGCGGTTAGATACTGGTAGGAAACAGCTGTCCACAAGCTAAACTGAGGGACAAGTGTGTAACTTTGGGATGTGTGGGATGATGTAACAAAAAAAAACCCAACTCAAAGTCAGGTGTTTTCATGCAGCTTGTAGATTTCTTGTGTTTGCAGTGCTGTTTGTGTTTAGGCCAAAAAGCTGTGTTCGAGTACAATTTGCTTCTAAATTCCAGTTTTTTTTATAATCTCCTGTTTTGAAACACACTTACCTCTTTCACTAACACAACCAAAACGTCTCTTTTTCTATAGCTCTGGTGTTGAAGAGGAAACCAGAGACCAAAAGCACTAGAATCAGCAAAGACACTTCTAGAGAAGGTAGAGAATGGAGCTGCAGACTCTACAAGAGGCTCTTAAAGTGGAAATTCAAGTTCACCAGGTAATTTGTATTCTTTCTTGCTTTATACTTTCAAATCCATAGCAGCATTAATATTGCTAGTAGTATCATGGCTGATGGCAGCATTAAGCAATAGCACCACAGCTATAGCACTGTTTTATCAGCTTGCCACTACTTCAATGTTGTATATGCTGCCTTTTGACCCCACCACCTGTTGTGTTTTTAGCAAATGTGAAAAATTTCCATACCAGGGTGTGGGTGGGGATTAAACGGTTTGTTTTTAGCAATATTTAGCAATAGTGGTAAAACTACTGCAAATAATCTGTTCAGCAGTTTGCGCCTGTAAGGTTTTTTTAGAGTTTTAAAGTTGACTTTGATGTTCAGTTGGCACAGGAAGAATATGGTGGAGGAACTGAAAATCAAATTGTGTAGTTCTGCTGTCACATCTGGTGCTGCTTATCTCAAGAATCTTCTACTTCAATACTTTCTGAACTTGTACCTGTATAGTTTCATTAACCAAAACATTGCAGAGCTTGGACTCAGAGAGCTGGGGTTCTTTTTGCATGCTGAGACTTCATTGGTGGCCTGTTGGATACTACATGGCAGTAGAGTTGCAGCCTGCCCTTCTGTAGTATTCTGTTGTTATAACAGAAATAAGAGAGACTAAAAACAATAAAGCCTAGCTTAGCAAATGTTAGAGGACATGTGTAATTTGTTTTTTGTTTTTTTTAAATCATTAAACACTAAACTTACTGTTAAACATTTATGTTAATATTTATATTTTATATTTATTATCATATTATAATAAAAATTTACTGTTAAACTGTAAATTGTTAAATGCAGAGTAGTAGTCAACTTGAATTGTTCAGTTTGTCAATGGGACCTTTTCTAAGGACAGTTCTCCAACAATTTTGTTTGGATATCTCAAAGTCACTACAGTGGATAGAATTATTATCAGTGTAATTCATCACACAACATCCAAAAAAATTTCCACGTTTCTTGGTGTCTCGCCTAAACAAGTGTTCTGAGTAACCTATAGTTGCTTCAATGATTAGCAGGGTGCAAGAACTCGAGTGTAGGTGGATTAGTAAAATGTAGCTGTGTCTGATTTAAGAAACTAAAACTTTCAGCCAGGAAGAAAGTCTTGAAAAAGCTAAAAACGCTTTTCCAGAAGTACAAACAAGTATTTTGGTATCCTCATAAACCACAAGACCTTTGCATTCAAACTTCATTGAAGTTTTGTTACAGGGGTAAGAAAATGCAGCGACTACCCATGACATTTTGCTGCAGCTGTTAAAATGTTTTCATGCCACTAAGTGGTTTTTTTTTTCTTTTTCTTCAAATATTATCACTTGGGTAGTGATCACTGGCTTCTGTACTGGTGTTAGCCTCTTGTGTGTATCTTCATTTTCCTTTATGCTTCAGCTAATAAAAATTTAAAGGCTGTGAATGTTGAACAATCGTTAGCATCTGTTCATAATGATGATGATAAACAGGGATGACTGGAAAAAGTTAAAAAAAAAGCGTCCTTTAAAGAAAAATTGAGGGTTTTTTTGACCCTGCTTGCCTTAGCTTTGCACTGTGAACTTTGCACTGAAATCAGCTTTAATCAAAATTTGGCTTAGTTGGTGAAACTAGGCAAGGCATGTTTTTGGGTTTTTTTCATTCAGGATACTGTATATCCCTATAATTACAGCTAAGAACAAGTATAAATCTTTACAATGTAAAATAGCTCTTCGAGCAACATCTTGGGTGCTTCAGTAGAAACATGGAATATCTTGAGTTAGAAAGGACCCTTAAAGGTCATTGAGTTCAACTCCCAACTTCACTCAAGTCAAGTCTAATGTTCTGTAATCTTAGTTGACCTTCATGTCAACTAAGAAGCAGATTCAAAACAAAAAGGTCATTTTACATGAGTGCTATAGTCAATTTTGGGACAGAAGCTTGAGTGTTTTCCTGAGCTCAAAAAATAACTGAGGCAGATTAATGTAAGGAATTGAAGTCATTGAAGCCAACAGAGATGTAAATGTCTGAAATACAGGAGGTAATGCTGTACTCATGTGCAGTGTACCCTTCCCTATCATGGTGATGCCACTATTTGCTGTTGGCTAGTACTGGAAAGAAAATGCAGCAGATATACCTGTGAGCTGCTGCAAAATCATTTTTCTTGTTTGCTTTGTCCTGTTTCTCACTCTTTTTTCCCTGATTGTGATGAGCAGATGAAGAAACTGCAGAATGGATGTTGTGCTTGGCGAGTATGGAAGGGACATGGCAATGTGATCAATGAGTGTGGCTGTAGCCAGTACAGGAATTTGGAATATTTTATTTATATCCATCATGGGTTATGTTTTTCCTTGGTGACAGCTACTAGACAGCAGTTCTAGAGGAGACACTGCTATTAAATGATTTTACCCAGCTGGCTTAAGTTGTCCTTAAAAGGCATCACTTGTTCAAGAGCTGTCTGGACAAAGTGGTGGCTTAGTGCAATAGTTTTACTATATTGATGAGTCTTTAGATATAACTTATGCAAATGTGTGTGTTATATAGATGATATTATATTGGTTTGTACTGGATTCCAGGCTTTGCTATTAAAATACTGTAAACGGAGTTATTTTATTTTACTAAGTTTCATCAAAAATATTGAATTTAAAGCTGTTTGACAAGCTCTATAACGATACTCTTCATTGTATTGTGACAACTTTTTTCTTTCTAGAAATTGGTTGCTCAAATGAAGCAAGATCCACAGGTAACTACTATTTTTTATCTTATTTATTTATTTTGTTATTATCTTTAAAGTTGTTATCTTTAAAAATACAGGAAACAACAGTGCATGAAGTTTGTAAATGTTAGGTATTCCTTGATCATTATGAACACAGTGCTTAGAAGCAAACTGTTATGAACATAAACTATTCAACAGTCATTGTTTAAATATAATATGAACATAAAACTTCTGTCTATATGGAGACTTCTGCTCCATATCCTTAGTTTAGTATCCCATATCCTTAGTAGTTTAAATCAAGTGACTCTTGTGAGCTGTGGTGCAGTTCAGATGTACAGGAAGTTTCTGATTCTGTCAGAGGCTGCTTTTTATAAAACATGCCATTACTAAAATGCACTTTTTTCATTTTTGAGCATCAGAGTTCACAGCTGTACAAAAAGAGGATATTCTGTCCAAGAAATGTCCAAATAAAGAACCTACCTTAGGGCTGTGTCCAAGTTGCCTCTTGAAGTTAGACTTGGGTGCTGTAGTGTCCAAAGAGTGGGTACTAGACCTTAGGACGATTCAGAGCTACTGAAGTTGGATAACTTCATCAACAACAGAAAGTCATCCCTTTCTCAATGTGTAAGGACACTGGCTTGTCTTGGACAGCCATTAAACTGTATGCTGCAGTGTACTGAACAAGAAGTTCTATGGAGTTCTTCAACCAGTCTGAAATGTTCAGTAGAGGGCTAAAGGAAGCTCACTTGAGGCTAGCTGCTAAGTGGTTCCATCCCCTTGTAATACTAAATGCCCTCTAATTTTCAGAGAGTATATCTTTCTGAGCTCTGTGGAGTATGAAGACAGCTTTTGTAACAGTCAAGTAATTAGATTCCTGATTGGGAAGGAAGAGCCAGGGAGTAGGACGGTATTGGAAAATCTGCTTTATTATGATGGGATTTGGGTAAAGGTGTGCTGCTTGCTCTTACTGGGCTCTACAGCCAGTTCATGTCCAGTTCATATCCAATTTATATGTGCTGAAAGGTAGGTCATACTACAAACAGCCATGTCAAACTCCTGAAGCCAGAAAGAAGAAATCTGGACTCAGCTTTCAGTGCTCTCTAAATGCATTTTAATCCCAAACAATTAAGTGGAATCTAGAAGAAGGAAGGATGAGTAGTCAAGATCTGTTGCTAGAACTGTGTTTATCTTGGGGAGGACTGCCTGCCAGTAGTCATTTTAATGCATTTCAGAACTGAATGGAGGGACATAAAAGTAAGCTGTCCTGAGTATGAAGTTCCTGTAATGGTACCAATGCTGTGTTTTCAGATTTCTACATAGCACAGCAAAGCTGCATACTCTAGGTGGAGTTACAGTAGAAAAAAAAACAACAGAGCAAGTGAAAAAAGAAAAGTGTGTGCAGGAACTTGCTTCCCCATCATGCTTCTGCAGAGGTCCACAAGAACAGAATTTCTAAGTTGTAGTAGTTCTGGTAGAAAACTCATTTCCCACTGTGTCTTTATTAATGATGGTTATGGTTTTCAAGTCTTAAAGTGCTATTGCAAGGAAAGTGCTGATAGGAATAATGTGCTAAAGTAAATGTCTTTCTCTTAAGTGCAGTGTAAGCCATAAATGTATGTGAAAATGAAGGCTTAGATGTGTTAGCCTTTGTTTGGCACATGCCAATTACAATTTAATAGATAAGATTGCTTGACAAGATCAGATGTCTTTGTGTAAGTAGCAGAGGTGAGAATGCTCCAGGTACCATGGCATACCTTGGATACAATACGATGGATATTGCATTGCATATTAATCAATGTTTCTTGTTTAATTTGGAAGCTTGACAAAACTTCCACATGTGCTTTTCCAAGCACTAATGGATGTTTCCAGCAAACCTTCATTGCTTGAGTGCTAGAAAGGTTCTCTGTTGCTGTGATCAGTGGCTTAAGTCAAGTTCTGTTGAGCCCCTTGAGTGTATTGGCTGGACATCCAGAGGTGCTGTATTTATAGCACACTGTGCAAAAAAAAAAAATCCCGAACCAGCAAAGCCCCTATGCTGTCCTGCTACTACTCTGTGTTAACAAATGGAATATCTTTCTCACTGATATTTTTTCTTTCCAATCAGAATGCTGATTTGAAGAAACAGCTTCATGAACTTCAAGCCAAAATCACAGCTCTGAGTGAGAAACAGGTAGGGAAACTGAGATATATTTTTAACACCCTGTTCTAAAGAAGTCTCTCTTCACAGCTCTGAAGAGAGCTGCTGAATTCTGAAGTGCAAATGTAAATGTGAATAACTGTACATTCATTTCTTATTTGTCAACAAGAGAGTATGATTTATTGTGAGGCTATCAAACACACAGCTACTGTCATCAGTGGAAGCTATAGCAGTTTTTTTGGAGTTGAAACTGGTGGTTTATATTGAGAGCTGGGAATGAGTGCATGTTGTCACTTACTGTTAAGTTTTTGTAAACCAGACTCTGGTTTATGCAGAGCTTTAGATTTTGTGTTATTTGGTTCATGCTGTGCATCTAGATGATTGTGCTGGCATTTTTATTTGTGTCTAGACCAAAATGATTTTGTATCAGTTTTAGGTACCTAATAGTCAATTACATCTGCCGTTTGGTAGAAATTCTCTTTGACAGGTTCATAGTGTGAGTAATAATGAAAAGGACTGTGGAACTTGAAGACTGATCATACGGGTAACTACAAGAAAAATAAGCAATACTGAGATCTGCAAAATTGTTCTCACTTATATGCGTATATTTTTTTTTTTAAACCAAACCAGCAATACCCACCAACCTCAAATGCAACCCTCAAAAACCCCTAGACTTTAGCTGTCCCTTATTTGTAGTGATGTCTTGTCAATACCAGAAACAAATTAAATCAGTAGATATCATCTTGGGGCGGGGGGGGGAGGATGGACCCATTTTAGAATGGGAGCATAGGTAAGAAGGTAAGAACACAGCTGTGTATCAGGGTCACATTTACCTGTGCTCAGCTGTTGTTACTTGTTTGTTTTCTGATTTGAGAGTTATCTCCTGTAAGGAAGCGGTCAGACAGCAATTAACATTTATCTAGGGGAAAAAAAATGCTCTTTGTTTACTGAAAACTTGTGCTGTGTTTTGGTGGTGGGTCAGTGAGTCTAGGAAGGAGCATGGAAGGGTAATAAAGGAAATGATTTCTAATGAGAATACTAAGTCATTAGAACGTGAGGTTTTGCTGATGTCAAAGGCAGCAGTCAAGGTGAATTCTTAGGAGAACCTCCCTTACTTCCCAGTGCAGAGAAAGGCTTGCTTCCTTGTATTTGTAGAAATTTGTTCTGTAGACGTGTGCAGCTCATTTTATAGCCTACACAAAGGGGATTGTTTTGGTTCTCACTTTTGATTTTTCGTTAGGAAAAATACTTTTATTATTCTTTTCGTAAAAGAATAATGTCCAGCAATTGTCACACAGCATGGGGAAATGTGCAGTTTTGCATAGTAAGGGAGTACACTTCCTGAGGAGTGCAACAAGTGTCAGCTGTACTGTTGTTTGGAGCCGAGTGAGTAGTCTTATGTCTGATGAATAATCTCTGATGGCCTAACTCCACTGTGGACAGTTGGGGAAGGCATAACTGACATTGTGCCATAAGCTTTTAATGCAGTGTGCAAAGCCTGTGTGGTGTCCATGAAGCTGACACCTTGGTGTTAGAAAGGCAGAATACAGAAATATTTCTGGCTTCTGAAACATTAGGTCAACCTAACGCACCTTTCTTCTTTGCCTTCTTGTTTAATGAAGTTGCACGAAGAGTTGTGAAAGACTCAAGTCAGTGGTAGGTTAGCTAACAGATTTTAATTGCTTTAGGACTTCTTTCCACTTCTAAAGCACCGAGAGAATTGTGCTGATGCTTTGCCAGTTGCTGCAGTCATTCATAGTGGCTTAGGATTCTTGCTGAGACTTAATAATGACAGCTCTGTTCAGAATTTTGTGAAACTTGAAGAGATCTGGCATTACACAAAAAGAAAGCAGATAGACTGTGCAGCATGTGGGCTTCACCCGAGAGAAATTCTTTAGCTGATGCAGGGTTAAACTGTTGCCGCATAAGGTGTGTCTTATATTCCTCTGTTTTGGAAGTGTGAAAGAGGTGTGCGTGCTGATTATGTTCTCTCAAGGAAGAAAAACCTCAAAGAGAAGAAACTTACTTGATGATAATTTGCATTCAAAGGGCAGTAACCATGAATCCCTCAAATTATTCTTTTCCTGTGCTAGTCTCTTTATGTTATTACCATGGAGTTCTCAGCTGTGCTTACCTTATTTTTCCAATCTGTGGGCGATAAGGTGAATACAGTTTCTTTTTCCTCAGCTATAAATGAGTCTGAAAACCCTGAATGCAATGGATTTAAATCTAGATTCTTTCTTCCACTGCTCTCTTCAATAAAGAGAAGTCAAGAGTAACTTTCTGCAAAGCAGCATTCATTGCCAAATCCAAGCTTGAGTTGTAAATATCAATCAGTTTGGTGGCGCTGTAGTACTGAGTTTTATTATGTTTTCACATTTTTGTGAGAAAATCATTGTCTTGGAATGCATAATGAAGAAAGGAGTGCTAAGATAGCGCTGTTCTTTGGTATTCTGTTTGGTAGACTCATACCCACAATTATCTACCACTTCTCAGCTTTTGTCTGGGTTGAACATACTGCTTTGAATAAAGACTGTAAAGTGTGTTTTTGAATTTGGTCACGAGGAACTTTACCCGTGTCTACTTCTTTACTTGTGGAAGGTGGAGTGGAGATTATTTGCCAGTCATACTAGTGAAAGACTCAGAAGCAGCGGGGCTAACACAACGCAGCAGGAACGATGTAATTTTGAGGCAACGCATTTCTTCTTTACCTCCATAGCCATTTTTTAATTAGGATCTTGTAGAGATGTCATAATTGAGCATGTTCCATAACAGGACTTTTTTCCAGTGACAAGGAAGAAGTCCTGTTTATTTGACTAAAGAAATGTGAAGAAAAAAGTGGGTAGCAAACAAATGCTCTTCAGTAATGCTATGTAGAGGAATGTCTATGTCTGTCCTTATCACAGTATCTTGTGCGGGTTAGAGCAAAGTTCTGTCTTAAAAATGGAAGAAAGCTTAGAGGAGTAAGCATGTGCTGAAGAGATCATGGGACTCTTTTCCCTCTATTTGAAAAGAAAATGTGAATGTCTCTTACTGTAGTTGCAGTGAAATTCATTTAATCTTCAAGAAAACAGTCTTGTAATGCATTTGCTCTTGAAATGGAAAGAACAAAGCAGATACCATTATAACTTGATTTCTGAAGAGCTGGTCACACTGGTAGGTAGCAGTACTTGAATTGCACAGGGTTTTTACCATGGGGGAAAGAGTTGAATGTGTTTTACTGAGAAGAATCGTTGGAACTGTAGCATTTAACCAGAAAAAAGCACGCTATTGAAACAAGCTTATCTGTTGTTAGGAATAGGCAAATGCAGTGGCTTCTGCTTGTGTTGGAAGTTTACAGCAAACTGAGGCAGTCAGGGATTCAAAGTCCTGTGTATTCAGAGTGAGGCTCCTTTTAACCTTTGCCACTGAGTAGCGAGTAAAATGAAAAGAGATTTGGAAGGATTTTAGGAATCATAGTGTAATTTGACTATAGCTTTGTTTAGTTGACTAAATGTAAGCATTTGGTATAGACTGAAAAAGGAAGCTTGTTATTTAAGTCTTTGCAGACTGCCAGGGGTAGGTTTAAGCGTTAATTGCAATATTTACTACAGTACTATAATTAAGTAATGGAAAGATTGCTCATGTGCATGAATTCATCCTGCGAGACTGTTCCTCTTGAACACTTGTCATTCATAGGAAAGATGAGTGTTTATGGAGAATTTTTGAACACACTGTCAGAAGACTGTACCCAAATCATGTTCTGTCATATTCTGTCACATGAAAAGGCAACGTTTTGGTTCCAGAAAGGTAAAGAGCGGGAAGGAAACTGGTTGTGGAGCAATTTGAACTGCTGCTGCTTAGGAAGGTGGGTGAGAAAAATCCAGAATCATGAAATCACAGACTATTAGTGATTGGAAGGGACCTCAGAAGATTGTCCACTCAAGTCCCCCTGCCACAGCAGGGTCCCCTAGATCCAGTGTCACAGGAGCAGTTTAGACAGGTTTTAAACATCTCTTAGAGAAGGAGACTGCAACTCCCTGGGCAGCTTCTTCCAGTGCTATGTCACCCTCACTGGGAAGAAGTTTCTTCTCATGTTTATGTGAAACCACCTCTGTTCCAGCTAACAACCATTGCCCCTTGTCCTGCCTATCATTGGATGCCACTGAGCAGAGCCTGGCTCCTTCTGTCTGTCACCTGTCCTTTTCATATTGGTCAACATTAATGAGGTCACCCCCCAGGCTCCTTTTTTCCAAGCTAGAGAGACCCAGCTTCCTCAGCCTTACCTCATCTGGGAGATGCTCCACTCCCCTCATTATCATTGTGGTTCTGCTTTGGACTCTCTTGAGCAGTTCTGTGTCCTTGAACTGAGAGCCCCAGATAAAATATGCTGGCTAAAGCAAATTTTGTATGTTGCACAGACAACTGATGGGTGGGCACAATGCTAGCATATCTTCCCTCCTCCCTTTTTTGCTCTGAACTTTATTGCAAAACTGATACTACAATTTGCGTATGATTAGAATATTGCTAAGCTTTCTCACTTATCTTGTAGTTCTTGAAACATGATTAAACCAATAGTTGCATCTAAGCTTGAATTCCCCATTCTTAGTTTTGCGTAACTCCACCTAGACTTCCCATTGTTTGTTTGTGAGCTTAGTTTTTGTGTATCTAATAGAAACTTGCACTGCAGAGAACTAGTGTAGGAACAGCAGAAAATCAGAACAGCAGAATAGCCTACTCTGCTTGGATATCAGCACTGTAGATAGAAAATGGGCAGTGAAAGTACAGTGTTTCCTTGAAAATCTACTGCTTGTGAGTGTACTGATAACCTCACACATTTTA
This sequence comes from Upupa epops, assembly GCA_013397515.1. Taxonomy (NCBI): domain Eukaryota; kingdom Metazoa; phylum Chordata; class Aves; order Bucerotiformes; family Upupidae; genus Upupa; species Upupa epops. The sequence goes on along the minus strand of VZRI01013821.1, from coordinate 15,915 downwards.
GTTAAAGGTCTGCTTTTTTCCCTTTTATGTGCAGAGGAAAGACAGCTACTGCTGCAGACGACTACATTAGTATTAAATTCAGTCTTCCTGGAGGCTACTCATTACCTCAGGCCTGCTAGTGCAGCTGGAGCTGGGACAGGATACGAGTGTGACACATGGGCAAAGCAGTAGCAAAGTTTTGGTTAGGCTCTGTTGGATGTGCGAGTGCACTTGGGTGTCATTGCTTAAGCACTGTGTTGAAGGAAAGGGAGTTTCTGCGGGGCTACTGTTCCTCTCCCTGTGATTCTACTCTAATTGTAAATTTTGTGATGGTAAGATGCAATATTTTAACGTCACAGACCATGTGAGCAAACATGCTGTAGCATTAAAGGGGGGTGGGGGTTAAGCTTGGGTGAAGCTCTTTGCAAGTGGGATGAGAAGGCTTACTACCAAAGAGTGACAAGCAGCCTTACTTTCTGTTGAATTTGAAGAAGGCACAATCTAGACAGAATGTCTTGATGTCAGGGTTTGGGGGTTTTTGGTGTGGATTTGAGTTGGATGTCATGTTTCTTGGCTTATTTTCTTCAGTATGCTGTGAAGAGCTGTCAGAACCAAGCTGACCTTGAGCAGTTGATCCCAGGTTTGAACTGGATTTCAGTGTCATTGTGATAAGTTTACACTGGCCTCAACCATGTTGCCCAGCAAGAAAGCTTTTTTAGTGTGTGGCAGGGATAGAAACAGCTTTATAGCTGTGAATTGCAAACTCAGACTTGCCCAGTTCCCTTGATTTCCTGCAAATTCAATTATTAAATGGCCTGACATAAATCATTAAATGCACATTTTAAGGTTCTAAAATGGATTAATTTTTAATTGTTTCCCTCGCATGTAGCCACCCAATTACAATTTATAGTAGGCTAGGAAAATTATTAGGGGATTATCCTCGAGGATGCTGACATGAAATGCTCACGTCAGGAATCCTGTTTGGAATGTTTGCTTTTGGCATCATCCCTTTTAGAGTTGAATATTCATGTTTGACCTGGTCAAGAAACCGTTGATTTTTTTTTTTTTAAAGTGAGTTTAAATTTTGTTTAAAAATTAATCTTTTGACAGTTCATTGTGTGCATGTAATGCTGCATCAAAACCAGGGAGTTGCGTGGCAGTACTTGTCTGCAGATGCAGTCAGCTGAAACTTAGCTACCTTGGCAGCCCCCAGCATGGAGAGGGGAGACTATGTGATGAAGACTGAATGGGGAAAAAGCACTGTATTGCCTGCTCTGATATTTTCTTACTAGTTTTAAGTAATCCATTCAGAAGTGATTATGCTGGAAGTCACATAAATGAAGATTTTATTCCCCTGTGCACCGTTGATTAGCACAAAAATTCTAACATCGAGATGTAGAATTTTTACCTTGTAGAATTTACCTCTGCCACAATCACAAAGGAATTTCCACGTCAGTATGGTAACATTTGTGTGGTGCTTTGAGGTCATAAATTCCCTCGTAAGCTCTAGGGACAGAATAATATTATAATCTACTTTGCTTGCTCACACCTAAGGAATGGTACCAGCCTTGTTGCACTACCTTGGACCCACTCCAGCACTTCAGTGTCCTTTTACTGAGGTGCCCAAAACTGAACCCAGTTGGCCTTCTTAGCTGTGTGGGCACACTGCTGGGTCCTGTTCAGCTGCTGTCAATCAGCACCTTGGGATCGTTTTCTAGCCATCTTTCCTCAAGCCTGTAGCGGCACAGGGAGTAGTTGTGATCAAAGTGTAGGACCTCATGCTTAGCTTTGTTAAACCTCACACAACTGAACTCGGCTCATTGATCCAGCCTGTCCAGGTCCCTCTGCAGGGTTTCCTACCCTCCAACAGATCGACACTGCCACCCAGCCGCCCAATTTGGTGTCATCTGCAGACTTGCTGATGATGCACCCAGACTCCTCATCCAGATCATTAATAAAGGTGTTAAACAAGATTTACCCCAGTACCAAGTCCTGGGGAACAGCTTGTAGCCAGTCACCAACTCAGTTTCACTCCATCCAACACTGCTCTGTGCTCGGCCATGCAGACAGTTTTTCACCCATTGAAGAGTCCACCTGTCCAAGGCATGAGCCACCAGCTTCCCTAGGAGAAGGCTGTGGGACGCTGTCAGATGCTTTGCTGAAGCATAGGTCTGTCACCCACAGCCTTCCCCTCACCACCAGATGGCTCCCCTGGTCATAGATGGAGTTCTGGTTGGGCTGCAGGACCCTGCCCTTAATGAACCTGTGGTGTCTGGCCCTGATTCCCAGCAGTCCTGGTCTTGCTGTGTGAGTGAGCTTAGGATGAAACACTTCATCTTCCCCAGTACTAAAGTCAGGTTGACAGACCCATAGTTGCCCTTCAGGGAATGTTTTCACTTGTGTACTTCACTGCTGCCGGTAAGGATATGAGACCACTGCTACAGTGGTGTCCTAAGACAGTTGCCAACAGGATCAGGTAAAATTAATACACATCTGGCCAAGTTGTTTTTCTGTATCCAAGATAAAATACTTTCAAGGCTAGAAAGTAGAAGTCTTCAAGTGAAAACAGTGTTAAAACCTAATGTGTTGCAAATACATTTTTGTAGTAGGAATTTGTTCCTCAGAGAATTTATAATCTGGATAGAATACTAGCTGTGTTAAAGTAGTTTTTCTGGCATTTCTGTGCCATAAAAGAAGTCGATAAGTATGTAGCAGAAATAAGTTGATTATAAGTCTGGTTTTTACTTTGTATGTAGTTTAAAAATGAGCAGGCAGACTTGTGAGCATGCTTTTCGTTCTGTTGGTATTTGAGTAACTATCTCTGTAATTTTGATAGTTGGTGTTGCTTATGTGATAGAAGAAGCACAGACTGAACTGTTAGAATCATCCTGGCTGGAAAAGACTTCCAGGATCACCATGTCAAGCCCTCATCCCAGCATCTCCCTGACCCCTAGACCATGGCCTTAAGTGCTCTAGCTACTTGTCTTTTAAACTCCTCCAGGGGTGGTGACTCTACCACCTCTCTGTCAAGGGCTTCTTCCTGAGTTCCAGTCTGAGCCTCCCCTGATGCAGCTTGATGCCATTTCCCCATATCTTATCATTAGTAATTTGGGAGAAGAGACCAGCATCAGCTTCGCTACAACTTCATTTTAGGTAGCTGTAGAGAGCAAGAAAAGGTCTCGTCTTCTCTGGAACCCCAGTTCCCTCAGCTGCTGTTGCTGAAGGCTTCGGTGTTAACTGCAGGAATTATTTTGCAGTGTCTAGTAGGTCAGGCAGTTTAGCTTATTTCATTAAGGGCTGTTGAATTATAATATTAAACATTTAATTTAGAATAGACAGTGCAGGCATATATGGCAGTTAGTCTGTAAGTGTGTGTGAGTCAGGGAAGTGGTAACAGGTTAGTATAGCCTTGTGTTCTTTGTGAATATTCTCAAATGTATTGGTGCTTGTGCCTGTCACACTTGTGAGTATTTCAAGTGTTTTACTTCAGCTGCAATTTGTAGGGTTCTTTTTTGTGTCTTTAAGACAGCTACAGTGCTCACACTTGAACGTAACAGTGAATAGAAAATGCCTATTTCTTGCATTTGCTTGGGTCCTTCTTCGTGTCACAAAATTACTTAGGCTGGAAAAGACCTCAAAGATCTTCAACTCCAGCCTAGTAAATTCCTTAATACAAAATACCTGGAAAGTATCTAGTCTCAGTGACTCTTCTGTAATTTCTGCATCTTGATTGCTGTGTAATCTCTGGCATAGGTATCATCATATCGGGACATATGAAAAGTAAGGTTATAGATGTGTGTTCATCTGCTGTGAAGAAAATCTGATATAAAGAGATAATTTTGTTTCTCTGCACAAGTTTGACCTTAGCTCTCCATTGATTCTTCAGCAGCCTACCAGTCCAGTCTGGGGGCTTTGTGCTTTGCTGCACTTCAGGAATGCCTTGGTATTGCTGTTACAGCTTTGTTATTCACTCTCTGTGCTTCCTTTCATGTGTCCTTACTCCCATCTTTAATTTTACCTGTCTTAAATGATACTTCCTGCTATTTGTTTGCTGGGGGGGATTCCCCTCTTTCGAAGGGTATGTGTTTTGCCTCTAATAACCTTCCATTACACTGGTAAAAAAATTGGTATCTTTCTCACTTTTTAGACTTTCTATTGTTTTCTGTAAATCTTTTGCTTGGTAAAGGGTGGTGAAATTTTGGTTTCCTTGCTGTTACTTGTAAAGCCTTTCAATTTACATAATTTTTATGAAGTTATTCCAGGTGGATATTGCTGCCTCACCCAAAGGACTGTCCAGCCTGGGCAGTGTCTGTGCACACAGTATGCATGCACCTGCTTAGCCTCCTTGGGTGTTTGTAGGTGTTTCCCAACCTAGTCAGAGGAAACTGGTGGAGTTGGTGAACTGAGCCAGGGGTGTAGCTCTGGATTTTTTTTTCCTCCCCTGTCGAAGTGTGCTGGCAGCTGTGGCAGTGATGCTTTTGGATTAGGTTCAAAGGGAGTGCTTCCCATTGGAGCATCCCCTGCCTGACATGCAGCCAGCAGCCCCATTTCATGGCCTTCCCCAGTCAAGCTTTCTGCTCTCGTTCCTCCATGCCTCTGACTGCTGTCATGTGTCATCTTTGTGTTTCTACCTTATCTTGGGTTTTGTTTCCCTGCTAGGAATCTCTTCCTGCAGAGGAGCAAAGACCATACTCTGAACAGATACATGTATTTCTCATTTGTGTGCACTCACACATCGGCTGCATGTTGGGATATACGCCCTCCTCCCAGTCAGTACCCACTATTAATTATATTCATTAACTTTTTGTTTGCAGCGGATGGAATAAATGAAAATTTTAGTGCAAATGCTGACCCAAAGCAGTATCGGGTTATGTTCTGAAAGCTCAAAATTCTCTTGTAAGATACCAGCTGGCAGAAAGTCAGTTCACTGGTTAAGAATTATATTGGGAATAAAAAAAGCCATGTCCTCAAGGGATGCGGAGCCACATTAAGAACTAATATCTTTCTAGGAAACTATTTAGGGTGACATCTTACTGCTCTCTACAAATACCTGAAAGGAGGGTGAAGCAAGATCAGAGTTGGTCTCTTCTCACTGGTAACAGGTGACAAGACAAGGAGAAATGGTCAAGTTGTACTGGGGGGGATTAGGCTGGATATCAGGGAAAACTTACAGTGAAGGTTGTTCAGCACTGAAACAGGTTCGCCAGGGGAGGGGATTGAGTCACCATCCCTGAATGTGTTTAAAAACCACTTGTATGTGGTGCTTGGGGACAAGGTTTAGCAGTGGATTGTTAGAGATAGGACAGTAGGTTACGTAAAGGTTGAACTTGATGATCTGCAGGTCTTTTCCAGCCTGAGCAGTTCTGTGGATTCTGAGCAGTTGAAATAGTTTGGTGCAGTACATACAGTCCCTTTTCCTGGGGTGAGTAATCACAATAGCCAAAGGAGACAGTGGTAGCCTTCTTGTTTCGGTTTGGTCAAACTCCTTGCTGGAAGGTATCCTCTCCATTAGGTTTGGAGCCACTTTTGTCATCCTTCACTTCAAAACCCAGCAGAAATGTGCCCATGTTGGCTCTTGGTTGTCCTAATTCTAATGAAGGTGATATTGACTCAAGATGCAATTCTTCAGAGTTTTAAAGGCCCCTGTGTGTTTGTGTCTCTGGAGAACTGTTGTGCATTCTCAGTTGAAATGAATTATTAAAAGAAGGTGGGTAGGTAAGAGGGTGGGCTGGAAGCTATACCAGGAACTGACTACAGAACTGGACACCCATTTCATGGAAAACAAGGTAAGAAGATTTAAAAAATATTCAATAATACAAGAAAAGTGGTAGCTCAGACTGTCAATTGTCTAATGTTACAATCCTGTAAGAAACCTGTTTTCACAGGCTCAGAGCCCCATCTGCTTTTATTGATTTTAGTGCCTTTAAAATGAGTCTCTTTTTTTGCTTAGGCCTTGACTTTACATTTAACTGACCTACACTTGCATTTTTGTTTTTGAAATGTCTCTGCTTTAGTTCTCCCATATGTGAAGTTAAAGAATAATGAACACTCCCTACAAATGTTAGGTTACTGTGGAGATCAATTATGCTTGTAAACATTCTACAAATGCCAGAATAGTGCCAGCAGCGTTATTGTGCTTTATTAGGTATTTGCATGGTTCATGCTATAAATAAATGTGTAATATTCAATGATGAGTAGTTAGCAGTTGATAGTTTAAGAAGCCCAGAATTATTGAGATTGTAAAAGCTGTCTGAGCAAATCCAGCCCAGCCCAGGACCTAACATATCTCCATAGTGTCTGCACTAGGGCACTAAGGGCAACAGCCAGGCTGTCCTTAAACAACTCCAGGGATGGGGACTCCACCAATGCCCTGCCTCTGATCATCCTTTCTGTGATGAAGGGCTTCCTGAAATCCAACCTGTTCCTTTGCTGGCAGCTTCAGGCTCTTGTCCTGTCACCAGAACAGCCTCTTGTGCTGTTGCTAGTTGCCTGGGAGAAGAGCCTGACCCCCTACCTGGCTACAGCCTCCCTTCAGGGAATCGTAGAGAGAGAGATCTCCCCTGAGTCTTTTCAGGGTAAACACCCCCCAGCTCCCTCAGCCTTTCAGTGCCCAGTACAGGGAGAGAATTGTGTCCTTCATCCTGCTAGCCGTGCTATTACTGATACAAGCCAGGATGACTTTGGCCTTTTGTGCCACAAGAAGTTGTACAATATTGATGACAGTCTGCTTTGTCACAAATTATAGCAAGAGTGAAATTAATAAAGTATAGCAATAAGAAATCAGAATTTTCAAACCTAGTGATGTGTATGTGAGGAATATGAATGTGTATATATACACAGACACACACAGATCAGTAGGGGTTGGAAGAGACCTCCAGGAGTCATTGAGACCAACCCCTCTGCTTGAGCAGGAGCACAGAACCTAGGGCAGGTCACACAGCATCCAGAGGGTCTTGAAAGTCTCCAGAGAAGGAGATTCCCCAGCCTCCCTGGGCAGCCTGTTACCAGTGTTCTGTAACCTTTACAGTAAAGCAGCTCTTCTTCACGTTGAGGTGGAACTGTTGTGCTCCACCTGACAGCCAGTACCCCTTGTCCTATCACAGGGTGCAAGTGAAAAGCGATTGTCTCTTTTTACTTGAAACCCAGTCCTCACGGATTTATAGACAGTGATTAAGTCCCCTTGTAACCACTTCCTCTCCAGGCTGAAAAGTCCCAGATGCTTCAATCTCTCCTCATAAGGCAGGTGCTCCAGTACCTTAATCATCCTCGTGGCCCTCATATTTAGCTTTATTTTTATTTTAACATTATATTGATCTGAGCTACTTTATGATTAGCAGAAGTAAGTAAAAAATTGAGTGCTACTCTGTCTTGTTGGAGAGATTAGCAGGCAGCAGAAACTAGGGTTTGTTTCTAAAAATTTAAAAAGAAACACAGATTTGGAATAAATCCAAACCCAGCTGATTCAATGAGGATTTTTTTTCTGTTCAAATGAAACATCAGACTTAAAGCTCACTAAGTTCCCTGCATGCCCTAATGGATAAAATGTGCTCACAGATTTAATTGATGGCACTTGCCTGATAATACAGGGGTACCTGTAGGTCTTTGTTCCTAGGAGTCACAAAGGGTGACAGCATTGTCTGAATCTTTGCATCCCTGGGATCTGTTTTGTTTCTCAAGCCATTAATATATGTTTTACTTCTTGATCTGAGCACCGGGAAAGAGAAGTAAGTGAGAAACAGCAGTGTGCGTTTGCTGTGGTGGCATAGGTAGCAGTTCTGTGTTACTGTTCTGTTGGTAAATAGATGACCTCCTGCCCTACTGTGTGCCACCACACAGGCTTCAGCTGCACCAGCAGGATTGAAGAAAGAAGTAACCCCCATAAAGGCTGAATTTATTAGTAATGTGATGGTGTGTAGCAGCAGTAGGATATAACCACAGCCTTGCCCTGAGCACCCTGAAGTAAGTGTGTGACTCTCCCTACTCCAGTTACCCATAGGGTTGTACATGTTGCCATTGGATTTTTCAAGAGAATGGTTCTTTAGTGCATTACTTTTTTAGCGACCACTTCTGTTACTTCCATGAGTTTTGTAGGTTTTTATGTCTTCTTAAAGGATGGACTTAAATGAAGACTCCTGGGGAGTCTGTATGAATGAGAATTTCCCATGTTGGTCACAGCGTGATTCTGCCACACCTGTTTGTGCATGCTGTACTGCTTAATATGCAGCTGATGTCAGGTTGATATAACTTGATTTGAAGCTGAAGTCCTGAGCTCATCAGAAAGAGCTTCCAGTGGCAAATGAGACTGCTGACATCCCAGAAAAACTCTAGAGTGCTTTAAAAAGCACAAGAAACAGCTTTTCTCTGTAATATTTCAGAAGTTAAAGCAAAAGCCTGCTATTTGAAATGAGAAAGTGCAGACTCTCAGACAATGCTGTGTGCACGTGAAGGAAGTAGATTAGTTTTTAATCACTGAGGGCATAGCTGGTGTCATTTAGAGAACTTTTTTAACAGGTATTTAAAAAAGAGTCTTGATGTATGCCTCAAGTATTAGAAAATGTCTCAATAGCAGTTGATAGGCCTGGCCTTTCTAAACATCATTTCCTTCTAGCAGCTGACTTTTGAATGGGTAGTATTGGCCTCTGTCTATTTCTAAAAGTCTAAGTTTGAATTATTGTTTAGTCTCTGTTCTTTCACAGCTTGAGCTGAGAGTCTGTCAAGATGAAGATGTGCTTTTGCTACAGATACACATGATATGTGTTAGCTTTGCAGTTGTCACAAGGTTTGTAACTTTGGCTGATGCCCTGCCCTGTGTTACTGTCATTTGTCACCTTCATCAGGAGCAGGTCCCAGTGCCTGTGGCACACTAGAGCTGAATAAAAGTGTTTTGTTATTTACTGTCATCTGTGTGGTTTTTGTTGCTTTCACATTGTCTACCTGATGTTAGACAGAGGAGCTACAAACATTATCACCATTGGGGGAAGTGTAGTTGTTTCTGCTGTCCCTGAAACTAGCAGTTGCCTCAGCTGGCAACAGTTAGAGCTGGATGAAACCAGTCAAGTTGATGACAACATTGTCACTATGAAATGACCACACAGTTGAATTTCGGAGGTTACAGTTTGTGTGATAGTGGAAGGTGTTTCAGAATCCAAAATGTGATAAATATTATGAACTATTGGAAGACATTTCACTGTTTTCTTAGTCCACAGATGTTTGGGAGTTTTGTAGATGATTTAAATAGACTCCATGTGCTGTGCTCTATGGCTCTGGTACTATAGTTCATATGAGTGTGAGTATGGTCTTGCAAAGTTACCTTTAGAAGAGGTTTAAAAAATGGCTAATGAAAATGATAGAAGAAGCTTTGTAGATACTGAGAAGGGAAGGGACAGCAACTGCTGCTTCTCAGCTTGAACAGCAGAGGGAATCTGGCCTGACATTCAGCTACCCTGTATTAACAGTTCTCATGATGTTATCAGCAGCTTCTCAGAATCACAGAATTATCGAGGATGGAAAAGACCTGTGAGCTCATCCAACCCAGTCCATGACCAAATATCACCACAGCAGCCACACCAGGGCACTACCACGTCCAGTCTGTCCTTCAACAGTGGGGACTCTCCCACTGCCCTGGGCATCCATTTCAGTGTCTGATCACGCTTTCTGAGATCCAATCTAACCCTCCCCTGGTGCAGCTTCAGGCCCTGCCCTCTTGTCCTGTTGTCAACCAGTACTCCTAGGTTTTTCTGCCAGGCCACTTTCCAGCTACTTATACCCTGGTCTGTAGCTCTGTGGGCATTCTTGTGGCTGAAGTGTAGGACCCTGCCCTTGGATAGGTGCGAGTGCTCAGTGATGGTAACAAGCAAAGTACAGATGAGAGAGCCTGATGACTCCTCTGCTAGCGCTTGTTTGCTGGGTGCTGACAGCTTTTGTAGCATTTTTTCCTGTGTACTTCACGTGCAGTTAGTGGAGTGGCAGACAGGGGAGACCCAGTAAGGCTGACTGCGTGGCAGTATCTGTGCTTTTTTGATGGTTAATAAAATTAAAACAAGCATGCTGGTGCAGGAACCAGAATTCTCTCTTATGGAAAATCGCTCCTCCCTGGGAATCTTGAGGTATAAAGTGTCCCTGGCAGAGCTTCACATACTAACAAGGCACTTAAAAAGCTTAAAACATTAGGAAAAAGACATGTGCTTTGTATTATCTTGAATTGAAAGGGGAAAGCAATGTTATCTGTCACTTTTTGGGCAAGACTTCTGACCACAAGGACATTAGGCAGCCAGGTGCTGCTGGAGAAGTGTGGGTAAATGCTTAGGTGTGCAGAAGAGCTGGGATTTCAGGCATTCTTTCTCTTCAGGATTTCTTTTAGGTAGAACTGGACTAATGGGATTCTAGGTGTTATAAATCTTCCTTTTGTGTTAACTCTCACAAAGCGATGTAAAAGGTGCAGAGGTACCCCAGCATGGTCATCTGAGTCTGTGTGTATGTAGCCAGGAATGTGGAGCTGTGCTGCACTAGCTAGTAGGAAAAAAGGGTAAAAAAATAAGAAGGAAATAACTTGGAACTCAGTACCTCTAGGACCTAGAGAAGTGGCTTTTCTTGTAAGGCAGCTTATTTGGATCCAGTTCAGTACTGATGTTTATTCCTGAAATTGCACGTGTAGGGGTGTCTGACATGCTTTGCTAGCCTATTAGCTCTCTAAGGCTGATAGACAATGGTTTCACCTTCTATTTTACATTCTGTTAGAGGACTCAAAGAAGGAGATTGGGTTGGTATATTGCCATTGCTTTTCAGTTTCTCGTAGTCCAAACCAATCTTTCATGCAGCACTGTTACTGCATTACCCTGTATAAATAGTGGAGAGGGAATCTGTACGAAGTGACTTCTTTCTCAAATGAAATGCTTTCTGTTAGTTAACTGTTGTGGTTAGTGTATCTCTACTGTTCTATTTCCTTGAAGTATATTAGCTTTCAGACAGAGTTAATATTAATGAATCATTTAAAAAGAAAAGTTTAATTATTAATAACAGCACAGAAAAAGTCACTAATGTACTGGAACAAAACCTGGAGCTTCCTGCAGCAAGATTGTTGGAGTAAGGCTTTTTAGTCAGTGATTTCCAGCAGCAGCCAGCACAGGAATTTGGCAGTGTTAGGCAGCATCTGGCATTCTCATGTTTAAAACCTGTTCTTTCTGTTTCTACACTTTCTTAAAAATGTGTTTTCAACAGAGGGAGATGTTCTTCACTTCAGGTGAGAGAGACAAAGCGGTACCTTTCTGTTTGATTCTCTAAGTTCTGATTCACTTTTTAAATTCCTACGTTGTCCTTAGCTAAGTTCATCCTTTCTATTTGCTTATTTACACTCTCTTTTCACATACTAGTATGCTTTTAGCTATTCCTCCTGCATGTTCAGACACAAATTGAAGGGGAAGAAAACAAAGTAAATTTTTTTCCTTCCCCAGTATCAGTTGAATTAAGCTCTTCCAGATGGTAAAGGCTTCTCTTTGCCTATAAATGTAAACAGTCAGAAGACCTGGTTAAGATTAAAGTCTCAGCACATTCAGCAATTGTACTGGCTGTTGTTTGGGGAGGTTTTTAGTTTCCTGAAAACAGTGCAAAAATGTCAGGAGAGAGGAGAGGGTGTTTTCAAAATGTGTGGATATACTTCACTGCTTCTTTAAGAAGTTTGGGAGCAGCACATAATAAAGCTGAGGTCTGTGAAGTTAATAAAAAATCACTTGTCTTTTACAATGCTGGAGTTTCTTGCTGACCCATCAGCTCTTTGGGTTTCTGCTCCCAGAGAGCTGCTAGGATGGCAGAGGGAGGTGAGCACTCTCCACATGTAGTGACGTATGGTGTGCGGGACAGTGTCAAAGTAGAGGCACCTGTATTCTGTTTGATGCCCTTCTAGGCTGGGGGAGTTTTTGTCAGTGACTTTTTTTTTTTTTGCTTTTTAAAAGCAAAATACTCCTGTGGATTAAATCAAAATCAGGCAGTTATGAAAGAAAACCAGAAAAACTGCAGATTTTGCTGTTGGCTGCTTTAGTCCTCACGCAAGTGGATTACAAGAAGTTTTGAAGCAAAGATCCTTTATTAGTTCTCAATTCAGTTCTCCCTTGAGTTAATGGAACAGTGGGAGAAGTGATGGAAAGGTTTGTTAGTGGTTTTGCCAAAACCACAGCTGTTTGAGTGTGCATTGGATCTTCTAGAACCTTCTATTTTGAGGACAGGCACCTGATCAGAGCTGCATTTTTTGCTACGCAGAATGGACACTTTGCCTTAAAGGCTGGGCTGGTCTTTCTCTGTTGTATTAAGACTGTGTGTTTCATGCCTGATACTGCTGCAATGCCCCTGGGCGATTGCTGTTTATTCATTTATAAGGCAGAAGAAATAGTTTTGTCACCCTTACAGCTTGAATAGCTTGTGGCCAGGCTCAAAATATTCACATTGAATAAAACCATAGGTAGCAGCAAGTGTTCCTTGTCTTGTTGCACCTTCCTTAAGACCAGATGTTTCGCAGAACACCCTAATTCTAAATTTTCCTTAGTAGAGTAGTGTTGATTGTGCCCTTGTGGCTGAGCAATGTGCTGTTGTGGTCGAGAAGACCAGTGGCATCCTGGGGTTGATTAGAAGGAAGATGGTTAGGAGATGGAGAAAGGTCCTCCTCCACCTCTACTCTCTTCTGGTGAGACCCCATCTGAAATACTGTGTCCAGTTCTGAGCCTCTCAATTCCAGAAGGACACAGACCTGCTTGAGAGAGTCTAGTGCAGAGACAGAAAGATGAGGGAGTGGAGCATCTCCTGGATTAGTAAAGGCTGAGGGAGCTGGGTCTCTCTAGCTTGCAAAAAAGGAGCCTCTGAGGGGTGACCTCATTAATGTTGATTACTATGGAAAGGGTGGGTGTCAGGAGGAAGGAGCCAGGCTCTGCTCAGTGGCACCCAATGATAGGACAAGGGGCAACAGGTGTCAGCTGGAACAGAGGAGGTTCCACATCAAGATGAGAAGAAACTTCTTCCTGGTGAGGGTGCCAGAGCCCTGGAAGGGGCTGCCCAGGGGTGTTATGGAGTCTCCTTCTCTGAAGACATTTAAAACCGCCTGGACTGTTCCTGTGTGACTGAATCTAGAGAATCCTGGTTTGGCAGGGGAATTGGAGTGGATGATCTTTTCAGGTTCCTTCCAATCCCTAACGTTCTGGGATTCTGTGATTGACTCCACCTCTGGAACCTTAACATCTGTGGTGCCTAGGAGGTCTGAGTACTTGTGGATGACTGACAGTGGTGCCCATTTGTGATCAGTGTTTGTTAAAGTCCTGGCTGCCTGGCCAGCATTACAAATGTTTCCTGGTCTTGAATGTGAAAACCCCTTTGTGTTTGTGGATGTGGCTAGTTTGCTTGCTCTGATGGGCTTGTGGCAGTTGCTTGCAGGTATCTGGGACTTGGTAAGAAGTGCAGAACACATTTAAATCAAACTCTGCCATAGGTCACAGAAATACAGAACCCAATTTCTAGCATTATTGACTTCCTTGCATCCCTTATCTGTGTGTGCTGGTGTGTCTTGGTTGGATATCAGGAAAAACTTCTTTACCATGAGGGTTGTTCAGCTCTGGAACAGGTTCCTCAGGGGAGGAGGTTGAGTCACCATCCCTGAATGTGTTTAAAACCCGCTTGTATGTGGTGCTTGGGGACAGGGTTTAGCAGTGGGTTGTTAGAGATAGGGCAGTTAGGGTTAGGTTGAGGTTGGACTCAGTGATGTTGAAGGTCTCTTCCATTTCCCAACCTGAGCAGTTCCGTGGATTGACTCTTGTGTAGACATGTCTTGTCTCTTCCCATTGCTGCCTGAGAGTTCACCCTTGCGGGTGACAGCTCCTGTGCTCTGTGGGAAGTATCCTTAATGGTCTGCCAGTTCTGTTCTGCTCTCTGAGGGCCATTTCCCGGGGATCCTATTGAATAACTCCTTGAAGAGCTGGGACTTCCAGCTAAAGCCTTTGCAAATCCCATGTGTGTGTCAGGAGAAGCTGAGAGCCTGCAGACAGCTTTTGTGCTGACTGTGACCTGTAGGAACAACTTGATTAGGATTTAAACTTGACATAAAACCTCAGAGCTTCAGTTTCACTACTAGCAGATTCAGTTGCTTTGTGAGAGGAGAAAAACCGCGCAGGAATTTTAGAGTGGTGAGGGTTGGATTTTTTGTTATTACCCGAGAGCCCTCCAAGCCAGATCCCTGCCGAGCCCGCTAGGGGGCGCCAGGTCCCGCTGGCGCGACAGCGCCGGGAATTGGGGTGGGGGTGCGTTATAGGCGAGAGAGAAATTCGTGAGGTTTTGGTTGAGGAGAGGTGTTCTGTAGCAGTTCCAGCTCGTTTTGGGGTTTCTTTTTATTGCCGGAGGAGAGGGTGTGTTAATGTGGTTGGCTATTCATGCTTAGTATAGGAATTAGAGGATTAGTGTTTTGTCTCTCTGGATACTGGCAGCGGAGGGAGGCTGGAAGGGGTGACTTCGTGCAGAGCAGTGACAGTCACACACAATCACAGACTGTCAGGGGTTGAAAGGGACCTATGAAGATCATAGAGTCCAACCCCACCCCCCGACTCCCTTCCAGAGCAGTACCAAAACTAGGGCAAGATCACTGAGAAATGCATCCAGGCAGGGCTGGAAATGCTCCAGAGAAGGAGACTCCACACATTCTCTGGGGAGGCTGTTCCAGAGTTCTGTCACCCTCACAGTAAAGCAGCTCTTCCTTGTGTTGGGGTGGAATGTTCTGTGCTTGAGCTGGTATCCATTGCCCCTTGTCCTATCCCAGGGCATAAGTGGAAAGAGGCGTTTCCTGCCTTCCTGCTGCCCAGCCCTCATCTATTTATACACGTTAATGAGATCCTCTCTCTGTCCTCTCCAGACTAGAAAGCCCCAAATGTCTCAGCCTTTCCTCGTAAGACAGCTGTTCCAGTCCCGTCATCATCCTTGGGGTCCTTTGTTGGACTCTCTCCAGTAGATATGTATCCCTCTTGAACTGGGGAGCCCAGAACTGGATGCAATACTGATTAGATCATGTCTTTGAAGACTGGTTATTGCAGATATCAGGGTTCAGGCCAGTAAAATAACTTTAGTGCTAACTTTAAAGTGTCGTGATGCAAACCCACTTGTTGATGGCACATTCTTCCAGATGCACAGAGCAGGCAATGCTTGTTTGGTACTGAGTGTTAGCATTCAGCTTGCTTTCTTTTAAAGACCATTCTGATCCCAATTAATTGAAAATGAATACGGAAGCATTTGTGTAGGGAAGGCTTTTGGGAACCTGAGGGGCTTTTTTGTGTGTGCAGACATAGTAGAACGGAGTAGCTTTGGAAAAGAAGTTGTAAAGCAGAAAGCAGTAAGCAGAAGTGTTTGGTGCTGTAACTGGGCTTTGATCAGCAAAACAGCAGCAAAAGCATTTAGCTGTCTTAGAACAAATGGAAATGTGACTATCAATTCAATACCTCCAGAAAATGTCAAGTCTAAAGGAAGGATGAATTTTACAGGTGCAATCAGAAGCATGTAAAAGCTTGCCTGTCCCTGTTTCTGTAGGAGTTAATATCTGTTGGTCTGAATCTGTAAAAAAGCTTGTTAGGACCTGGTGAGTTACCTGAGTTTCATCTACTTCATCCTGTTCTGTTCAGAAAAATTGATGGTATTGCTGAACTTGTGAGACCATACCTTGAGCACTGGTGCCACAGTACCAGAAAGATGTAGAGGTGCTGGAGCAGGGCCGGAGAAGGGCAACAAATCTGGGAAGAGGGCTGTTGAACAGGCCTTATGGAGAGCAGCTGAGGGAACTGGGACTATTTTAGTCTAGAGAAAAGGAGGCTGAGAGGAGACGACCTTGCTCTCTACAGCTACCTCAAAGGAGATTGTAGTGAGGCAGGTGCTACATTTGGCTGCTTCTCTCAAATTGCTTATGATAGGGCAAGGGGAAAT
>VZRI01013817.1:66948-78233 GCA_013397515.1 Upupa epops | reverse complement strand
CCATCTCCAGTTTTGCTCCATTCCCCCTAGTCCTGTCACTACCTGAGATCCTAAAAAACCCCTCCCCAGCTTTTTTGTAGCCCCCTTCAGATACCGAAGGCCACACTAAGGTCACCTGGGAGCCTCCTCTTCTGTAGACTGAACAGCCCCAACTCTTTCAGTCTGGCCTCATAGGAGAGGTGCTCCAGCCCTCTGATTATCCTCATGGCCCTCCTCTGGACTCATTCCAGCATGTCCACATACTTGTAATAAGGGCTCCAGAACTGGACGCAGTACTCCAGGTGGAGTCTCACCAGAGTGGAGTAGAGGGGGAGAATCACTTCCCTCTACCTACGGGCCACACTCCTCCTGCTGCAGCCCAGGATCCGGTTTGCCCTCTGGGCTGCATGTGTGCCATACTTCTCCTTAGAAAGGAGTAAAAAGGAATAAACTTACACTTACTCGTTTGTCAGATGTATGACTTCTGCAAATGTATGTTCTGTAAGATTCCTCATCGATCCATGGCTTTGGATATTATGTAGTATATATATTTATGGATATATTTTATTTGGCACTGCACAGAAAACTGACCTGGAGGTTGCCTTTACAGAAGGAGGGGGGTTTAAAACTGTCCATATGTTATTTAGGTAACTTTGGCTTCTCCCTCTGTTAATAGCAACAATTATTAGGAATGAGATGCAGGGAATGAACCATACACTGTCGGAGAAGAGAAGCAAGTTTCTGGTTTTCCATTGTAGAATCTTGCTTTGGGAAAGAAAAAAATGCTTCAAAAACATTTGTAAACAACTGACGATAAGACTCACAGCTGATTAGCATCCAGGAATCTGCAGTCTTAATTAAACTTGGCATGAAAACTCAATGTAAGAGTTTTGAAAATTTCTAAGTGGTTTCTTCAGAGATGTACTCTTTCCAGAAGAGACTTTCACCTCTCAAAAGACTAAAACGCATTCCACAGCTATCTATTATGGAGGCACTTGTGTACTATTCAAAAGACATAGAGCAGGCTAAGTAGATACCAACAAGCCAGCCTTGCAAAGCTTCCACATTGCATTTTTCTTCCCCAGTACAATCAGAGATCCCATTTTTTAGCCTTCAGCTAAAGAGCAGCTAACAGATCCCAGTCTTGACAATGCCATATGTCCCACTCTACTAGTTGCTGCATATTCTTTGTATTTTCCAACTTACTCCTGATTCCTTTGACATATAGGCTTTAAAAATACAGCAAAGAAGTGACTGTCAGCATGCATCTGCCTGCAATTATCACTTCACTGAGTAGCAGTCCAGAAATCAGTTTGGAATGAGAATGAGTAACACGCTGTGATACAGATATCAACAGCAAATAGCTTAGTAGAACGACTTCAGTGGATGGTGGGAGCCATCCACCTTTTGCAACATTTTAATCATGCAATCATAGAATCCTTAGACATCAGCAGGGATCTCGAAAGATCATCCAGTCCAATCCCCCTGTCACAGCAGGATCACCTAGACCAGGAACACCTCCAGGCGGGTCTGGAATGTCTCCAGAGAAGGAGACTCCACAACCCGCCTGGGCAGCCTGTTCCAATGCTCTGGTACCTTCACTGTGAAGAACTTCCTTCTGATATTGATATGGAACCTCCTCTGTTCCAGCTTGCATCCCTTGTCCTATCACTAGATGACCTTAAAGGGTGCCTGTGAGAAAGATGGGGACAATCTGGTCACAGAACAAGGGGTAATAGTTTTAAACTAAAAGAGGAGATCTGGACTAGATATAAAGAGGGAGTATTTTACAATGAAAGTGGTGAAACTGGAACAGCATGCCCAAATGGTGATGGAGGTTCCATCCCTGGAAACATTCAAATTCATGTTTGATTGAGCTCTGAGCAACAGAATCTAGTAAGAGAAGTTCCTACTCACAGCAGGGGTGTCAGAATACATGACCTTTAGAAGCTTTTTCCAGCCCAAAACATTCTATGATTCTATGAAAAACCATCAGGTCTTGCATATCCTAAGTGTTACATGGATAAAATCTGCAGGTAAACTGAAGTCAGCTGAAATCACACTGACTGGTGTGACAGCAAATTCAGTGAAGGCATCCCTTTATTACATACATGGAATTGAGAACAGCATCTAGAACCCATTATTGAAGGCATACAATCTGATTTAAACACCAAGATTTTACATGAGGCATGATTGTTAAGATCATTGAAATAGAACTTCTTAAAGTTGACAGTACTTTTCACAATTAATGGAGATTATTTACATATCATGTTTCATCATTTAGTCAGTTCTAGAAAAAGAAACCATCTGATATGTGCTGTTCAGACAATGAACATCACATTCTCTTTAAATCACAATGAATTTTCATCAAGAAAATGTTGGCTCAACTGACTCTAGGATTTGCAAAATGTACCTCATATTTAACAAATAAAAAATATATCTCAGTTGATTCTTTGTTTAGGAGATATCGGTACCTTGCTTTTCCTTTTGTTTTTCCTGTTCTACCATGTTAAATTGTATAAAATAACTAGGTCTTGCTATACAGAATTTGGCTTGTTCTATATCACTGATAAAACTTGACTCTCTGATCTTTGCAGGGAACAGTCACTGTTGTTGGCCATCTCACTAGAAGAATCCTTCCATTAACTGTACATTTGTGCGACTTGGTCTAAGTGATCCTGCTGTGGCAGGGGGATTGGACTAGATGATCTGTTGAGGTCCCTTCTGATCCCTAATGATTCTATGATACTTAGCAGCTACTATGATTAGGAAGTGCTGTGCAACTCCATTTTCATAATGTTTCATGAAAAACCTCTTGAGATAGACTGCTGTTTAGCAAGATGCTTGATCTTCATGCTTCTAAGAGTATTTACATCTAGCTAGCCCTTGGGCAGAAGGAATTAACAGGAGAGGAGACCACATTCCTTTGAGAAAAAAACAACAAAAATTGAAAACCAAACCCCCCAAAACAATTTCTATTACAAAAATAATGCCCAAAACCTTAGTTTTCTTACAGCTGTCTCTCAAGCTCTTGCTGTGCTAATCGTTGGATTTATCCAACTTTTTTTTCTTGTTTCCATCAAATTGGAAATCTCTTTTCCCAGACATACATTGTTTTGAATAACATATTTTTTGCTTGAAGACAGGTGCATATGACACTTATCGTTTAGAAAGAAAAATAATGCACACAAAAAAAAAGAGAAAACTACAAATTTGAGGTCACAACCAGCATGGATTCACCCCACTTTGCATATGGAAGAACAAATGCAGCATACACACTCTTAGAGAGCAAATGGGGAACGTATATTTTACAAATGGAGAGGAGCCAGATGTTTCCTCTGCTGCGCGTTAGGTTTTTATATATTCTCTGAAGGTCTTTGTTCTTTTTATTCTTTATCTTCTTCAAAGATTCTTTCATTCCATGCAATATATATTCTAATTCTTGTTCTATATGACATTTAGAGTCACAGAACTAGGATTATTTTTGCTTTCTTTTTCTCTCTTTACAATCCATGTACATGAACACTGAAGAAAGCAGTATTTAGAAAATACCTTACTCCAGTTAACACAGAATGAATCAGGGAACACAACCAAAAAGATACAGCTGTTGTGCCAAAATTGTCTATACAAACAAATAAATAGGCAAAAAACTGTTCTTGTATACTTCTGATCAGCAGTATAGAGTAATGGTAGAGACCATAAATATCATCTTTGTAAGGAAGATCAGAAGTCCATGGATGTTTTCGACATTGCCAACAGGCAGCCTCTCACAGGCACATTTAAAGAAACACATTTTCTGCACTGAATGATCAGCCACCATGCTAAAAGTATCTGTATGTACCTGTAGCACTGCCATTCTAGGGAGGTGCTAGCCCCTTTCTATTAGTGGGAAGGTGGTTTTTGAAGACACTGTGTCACTGTCATTATTGAAAATTACATGCAGCATTTTACTCAGAGGATGCTGATAGCGAATGAGAAAATACAATCGAAGCATTCTTATCAGTCTAGTCTGCATTTTTCAGTGTTTTCCTGTCTTTGCAAATCTCATTAAGCTGGTTTAAATAAACAATAGAATTGAAAATTCATTAGTTCCTGTTACAAAACATTGCCTGCAAATGCTGCAATTGATTACAGATCTGCCTTTTTACATAAAACTGCTTTTGACATTCTTTTTGATCAAATCTTTCTGCTTTATAAAAAGAAAACAACTGATCTCCAAGTGGAGTTTCTATCTCTTGAATATTGTAGTCCATAATGAATAATATTCCAGAAGGGAAAAACACATGAAACTCCTATATTAGCTGAGCAAAAGTTTGTTATCTATTAGATCTATGGTGAAATCTACAAACAATGATTTAAAAAGGGAAGTTACTAATCCCTCACTTATTCTAAAGCTTCATATTTCTTACATTAAGCACCTTGCCATCCTTTTATCAATCAGATCAATACTCTTGCTTGTTCAAGAAGTATTAGTTTAACAGGAAACAAATATTCCTGAGAGTACTGCTGTGGTATTTTCCTCATCTTTGGGTTATTGTGCTGTGCTGATTTATGTCTGCTGAACAGCCAACCCAATAACTTTTGAGGAGAAGTAAAGCTGGACTCTACATGATCCAATGTGAATCAAAGTGAAGACACTTTATTGCTCTAAAGCTGCCCTTTACATACAGTTTTACTATCTCTACACATGTTCATTCATTTGCTGATTGGAAACCTTGCTAAAGCACGCAACAAGTATTTATTGTTAATTGGTAAAGCCTTGCTAAAGCACACGCCAAGCAAGCACCTAGAATCACCTTATCATCGGTTTGTCATTATCTGAAGAATGCACTCAAGGTCTTATTTCTGCTGACATGCAGTTTCGTGTCACTCCATGCAAAAACACAGTTTCAGTTTTAACCATCCCGGAGTACTTCACACTAACATTTCATATGGCTGCCTCACAAGATGCCCATTTTCCTGCAAATACATTCCAACAAACTTTCAAAGTGAATACATCAGAGTACATGAGTCCACTCGCATTCGAATAAGTGAAAGAAAGTAATCTTCCCACGTTATGCTGCATACTGCCTTGCTTGTTTCAATAAAATCATCAGAGCTGTTCCATCACTACTTACAAAATGGTCCTTCATAATCTCAGTTTAAGACTCCGTGAGAACAGACATAATCACTTTTATACTACCAAGATAATATTTTAAAGTCTAATCTGTTTTGCAAAGGAAGTACTACAGCTTTGTGGACTTTGTCTTATTCCTATACCTACATAGCTTCTCTGTTACGTGGACTTTCAAAGCACCTTCAGATCTCCCTGCCATAGTTTTGCTTGCTGATATATTAGGGCTATGAAGCTATGAACTCTCCAGGGTGATAATAGTTTTTGCAATGTGTTTGTACATAATCTCATATAAAAAAAGGCATCTATCTTACTTGATCCTGCAAATGCTAGTGTAGCACCAATAAAAAACCCCTATACCATTGTATAGGTGAATTTGACCTACTGAAGAACGAAATAGCAAAGTGTGATAAACAAAACTAAATCCTACGCACCTGCTTGAAGGACTGTTAGAACAGCAAGTTGGGGTAAATTGCTTTTCCTCTCAAGCACTTCTTTCTGCTTGAAGTTTATTTCATACATTGTAAAATGCAAAGGGTGGGTTCTAGTACTCATCGTTTTGCTGTCACCACTGCTTGATGCAAAACTGATCCAAGTGATTTTAAAGAGATTGTAATTTCATCACCCATTCAAATTATTTTCTTCTCACTTTCCCCTGTGTAAATCTTCATTCCATGTGTCAATGGGAAGAGACAATGGTCAAGTACACCTTTAGTGAGTTTGCAGATGACACCAAGTTGGATGGGAGCATTGATTTCCTTGAAGGCAAGAAGACTTTACAGAGGGATGTGGACAGGCTGAATCCTTGGACTGAGAGTTTTGAGTTTCAACAAGGCCAAGTGCCAGGTCATGCATCTGGATCTCAGCCACCCTACGGAACACTTGGCAAAGAGTGAATGGAAAGCTGTTCAACAGAAAGAGACCTGGGGGATTAGCTGATCATCAGCTGAATATGAGCCAGCAATGTGCCCAGGTGGCCAAGAAGGTCAATACCATCCTGACTCATATCAGAAATAGTGTACCCAGCAGGAGTAGAGAAGTGATTGTCCCCTTGTACTCAGAACTGGTGAGGCCACACCTCAAATCCTGTGTTCAGTTTTGGACCACTCACTGCAAGAGCACTGAGGTGCTGGAGCTTGTCCAAAGAACAATGAAACTAGTGAAGGGTCTAAAGCACAAGCCCTATGAGGAATTGCTGAAGGAACTGTTGATTGTTTAGCCTGGAGAAAAGGATATTTAGGGAAGATCATCACTTTCTACAGCTACCTAAAAGTGAGGATTGGTCTCTTCTCATTGGTAGCAAGTGACAGGATGAGACGTTGCGTTGGATGTCAGGAAAACTTTCTTCACTCAAAGAGCTGTGAAGCACTGGAAGAGACAGCCCAGGCAAGTGTTGGAGTCACGATCTCTGAAGGTTTATAAAAGACATGCAGATGTGGTATTGAGGGACATGATTTAAGGACACTTTTTGCATGCTTCGTCAACAGCTGGAACTTTACAATCTTCAAAGTGTTTTCCAACAAAACAAATCTATGATTCTGTGTCAGCAAGACAGAACACGTTATTAAGGGTATGTATTGGTTTTTTACCTACAGAACTCCCAAACTCATTAGAAAAATTAGAGTTGAGGTTTTCCTGAGGTCCTTTTTAAAATGGAAAAATAATAAACACTGGAGCCACTGACATAACTTATACCTGTCTCTGTAGGTTAAAAAAGGAAAGACAATTTTTAAAGGGATTTTTTTTTTTCTCTGACAGAGTGGAAAGGAAACTAGGCATCTTTCCCATGCTAAACATCCACATTCTCATTACCATGAGTAACAGCCAGAGCAGAGTAACATTCAGGAGCATTAGCAATAAGCCTCAAAATCACAGAACCATTTGCCTCTGACTTAATTAGTTTCTTCTGTAAGAATTAAATTGCTTTTTCCTCACATAAGAATGTCTTTCTGAATTTTATTGCAGTCTGGTATTAATATTCAAATCCAACAACCCCTCTTGGGCACAGCAGAATGAGTCTATTTATTTTACCACATGAAAACACAATGCAGCCCCCAAATGCACTTTTTCAGTTGGAGGGGGGGGGACAGATAGCTATTTACAAATGAGTGAGAGAACATTATTGTAATATTATATTCCATAATAATACCAGTGTTTAAGATGAACATAAAGGAAACATGCTAAGGTACAGCCTCTGGTAAAACCATTTGCCCTGTAGCTTTGCATCTTTCCCCATCTGAACACCTACAGTTCACCTGTGGAGTCAGAGCTATGTATTCAGGTACGTTCCTGAATCACCCAAATTTGTAAAGCTTGGGGCAGTGGTTCCCAGCGTGTGCACCATGAGGCCACAGTACATCGTGCATATAAGACTGCCAGAGGCGCTACAAGTCTGAAGTATCATAGAACCATTAGGGATCAGAAGGTAGATGAATTTTTCCTCCATGAACTGCCATATAATGCCTCTATTTGATCCCCAGCACAAAATTTGTCACAGCCTATTGTTCACACAAAAGGCCTTCCTACTGCTCAATAGCTCATGAGAAGATTAACTTGTCTAGGATTTGCCCCATACTGAACATACTTGTGAAGCCTTCACATCTGCAGTTTAATCTGTAGTTTATTCGGTGATGTAAGACTGGCTTGGTACATCTTTCTGTAAGTTACTTTCTGGCTGATGCAACAGAAAATAACATGGGACAGCTGAAGCAGAAACTGCAACAAATGTGTTAGACCACCACATGAGCACTTACCACATCTCTTTGCTATCTGATTTTAACAAATAGGTTTTGAAGATAAAATATGTACAGGACCAAGGATTAAAATTACCAGTTTCTCCAGAAATCGAGTCTGCAAAAGTCTCTGAATCAGCACATTCAATTCTCTGTTGGACACACGCCATTGCCTACTGACTTGTAAAGAGATTAAAAGATGTCAACTATTACTACTCTTTCTCAGACTTAATTACTACTGATTTGAAAGAGGAATTTTATAGAGGGTGTCCAGGCAAAGTCCAGTAAAAAGAAGAATTCATGAGTACTTCTAAGAGATGATCATTCGAGGTCCCTTCCGATCCCTGATGATTCTATAAGCAAATACCGCCACCGTGCCTCTGCTAGAGGCAAGATTGAAAACCACTCTTTTCAAGTAACCAAAACCAGAAAGTCTGTAAGGAAAAGGAACAACCCTGGCTCGCACAATAAAGTTGTTATAACAAAATGCTACCATCGACACATAATTCAAGATGGATTGAACCTAATTTTCAGGATATACGGCATTGAAGCAGGGAAACATCTGTCATTTAATGGTTGGCTGCCCACAGCATGCACAAGTGAGTTATATCAATGCTTCAGTGCATTTGCTAAGTGCAAGCACTGAAAAATCCATTGAAACGCTTTTATTTAAGAATGCGAATTACAGGTTTCATAAGAGACTGACAAACAACAGCAAAACTGAAACTCGGGCTCCTGAGACTTTAGGCAGACTAACCTCCAGGGAATGAGATAGCTTCTGCAGTCCATAAACACCCAAGACTTCAGCTGTCACTGCAAGAACACCCTGTTCCAGTTTCATCACCTTCATTGTAAAATACTCCTTCTTTATATCTAGTCCAGATCCCCTCTTTTAGTTTAAAACTATTACCCCTTGTTCTGTGACCACAGACCTTGCTACACAGATTGTCCCCATCTATCTCATAGGCACCCTTTAAGTATTGAAAGATTGCAATAAGGTCTCGTGGCACCCACCATCCACTGAAGTCATTGTTCTAGTAAGTTATTTGCTGTTGATAGCTGTATCCCTGATATGTTCCTGTGTGACTTGGTCTAGGTGATCCTGCTGTGGCAGGGGGATTGGACTGGACGATCTTTCAAGGTCCCTTCCGATCCTGGATGATTCTATGATTCCCCCACAACATCATGTATTTAACATTTGCAAACAGTGAAACAGTATGACTGCTTTCAAGAGCTAAAACAGTAGCATCCACAGCCTTGTTTTCTTACTGGAAAGTGGGGGACTTTAGCCATTTTGAAGGAAGCTGCTTTGGGAACGTTGGAATCACTGAGGTTGGAAGGAAGCTCAGGCTCAAAGCAGGGTCAAAACTTCATACCCATTAGGTTGCTTAAAAAGGGGAACATTTTCAAATAAGCAAAGAGTTTAACCTACTTGTGCACAATAAACACTAATATATAATTGGGGAAATGTTTTTATTATCATTTCAAGGTGTCACTACAAGGCAAAATTTAAATTGATTAATTTTTAACTCTATTCCTAGGTAGACATTCCACAGGTTCTCTTAGTTTTGTCTTTAGCTCTAAATTCCCAGAGGCTTTTACTATTTTTTTATTTAACATTTAATGATTCTCAAATGATTGGTGTTTTTTCTTATTCTTTTTATATGAATCTTAGTAATTTTCTTAAAAGATTTGTGTGTATTCATAGACACACATACAAAGTAAACACATTTCACTTATATAACTTTTACCTTCTCATATTCCTGTAGTTGAAACATAGGAATTAAGTATGCCATATTTATTCAGAGTCTAACTACATTGGAGTCTCCATATCAAATGTTTCCTATTGATAGTTACTGTTGAGTATCTAAAGGCAGACAAGAGGAGCCACTAGACACGATAACTTAAGAGGAATTTAGATGAGTTGACTTAGACTCTTCATATTCGCTGAGCTGTGTAATGTAATGCTATGAGCACTAAATAAGATATATGACAGTCTCTAAGATTTCTACTTAGCCAGACAATCTAAGTGGTTTTTCATCACGTTAATTACATTGATCGTACAATCTGTTTTCATAACTAAGCAATTGCGAAAATCTGAAGCTTACAATCACACTTCGAGAAACTGAACACCTGGACGAACAAGAAGGCAGCACAGCAATCGTGAAGTACCTCAGGCTGACACCAACCAAGCTTCTGCTTATCATTACTTCCAACTTGTCAAATAAGACTGTGATGAGAAGCTAAAAGACAGTTTTAGAATGCTATTCTGTACATTTGCTTTAAAAATTCATGTGTTTACAAGCTATTAGTGTAAAGATCTCCTGCGTAAAGCTTTCAGCAATACTTAAAGATGCCATTAAGCTTGCACTCAATTTTAATTTAAGTATGGCAGATCTATATCTTTTTAAATTGTTATCATTGCGCTGCCTGTTTAACTGATGAATTAGCTGAGGATGCCAAAGAAAATATTGATGCAAGTACTGTATTAATTGTTTTACTCAAGATAGAATAAGTATTACCGTGAATTTCATGTTGTAGTTATTCAAAGTTGTCTTCCTTTGACATGAATACTGAGATACTTTGCTTGCAATAAATGATGGCACAGCTGATTCCAGTGTATTCAAAGGAGAAGGCTGATCTTTTTCCTAACAAGAAAATAAAAGGGGAGAAGGGTCAATGACATGACTGTCAAATAGCTTAAATGACAAAAAAAAAAAAAAGACATTTTCTGACACCCAAATGTGTATCTTTGAAGAGAATATCGCAGAATAAAGACATTCCCAACTACTTCCTAGGAAAAAAATTGATTTCCCATTGGCTGCACTGAAAAATACCCGTTGATCTAGTAATTACTAGGATTGCTCATTTTCTGCAGTAAGTTCCCACAAGGAGTTTTCAATACCACTGTAATTTCTGTGTTTAAAATGTCTCTCCACATGGCAAGTTTCTCTCCCACTACTTTTATTATTGTAGTGAGATTGAAAAACTACAAAGCTTTAAGAATGGACAAGCATGAAGGAACAGAGATTTCCCAGAAAAAAACCAGACCATTCAATGTAAAATAAAGGATTTTAGTACAGGAAAAAAATGGTGCTCAAATATCTAACTTTCTCCATTTGTAGCTAAACTCACTGGTGGAGACAAAAGTGTTTGACTCAAAAATAACTTCTACCCCTTCCTTCACATAAAATGAAAGCAAGCGGTTTTTCTTTGGATTTAAGTAATTAAGTTAAATGTTTTATTCTGATGTCATTATAAAGTAAAGTAAACATTTACAAACAGCCACAGGAGAGTCATCTCCATTTTTTCATTCAACAGCCAGTATTCCCCTTATAATCTAGTATTTTACTCCAGCCCTTCTGTACGTGCTGATCCAACTCAAATGTCATTTCTAGTTGTTCACTGGAGCAGTGAAAAGGAGTCCAGTACAAGCTGTGGGCTGCCCTGTTGGAGAGCAG
>VZRI01013817.1:26263-66599 GCA_013397515.1 Upupa epops | reverse complement strand
GGGATTGGACTAGATGATCTTTCAAGGTCCCTTCCAATCCTGAACGATCCTATGATTCTATGAGTCAGGTGAAATTTTAAATGAGATTTTTCCAAACACCTGGCTATCTACATGATCCTTCGCTTTTTGCCTGGTTTTGTTTAATGCAGACTCAACCAAGAACAACACAAAATTCTGTGTGCAACCTACTCCAATAGGGTGGGAATAAAATTCTCCCTAAAGTCAGGATACACGAAATCATGTGCACATTGGAATAGGAGAGTCTTACGCACAAGTCTTCAACACAGAAGCATAGACTTGTTTTGATTTGCAGAAATCTTTAAGATCACCAATCCAGCTGTTAATGTAGCACTGTCAAGTAACTACAGAAGTGTCCTGACCAGCAAGCAACCAGAAAAAGACAAACTAGCACCAGTTTTTCTGCTGCTTTTTATGCCTAGTCCTTTAAATAATTTTATTTCATTGGAAGTGTCAAATTGTTCTCAGCACTTTTCTCCACCTTTTGTGATTTATTGTTTTGTCTGAAAACATTTGTTAAGTCTGTGAAAAACATTTTCTTGCACTGTCTGAAAGCCATGGAGAAACAGATCCACAGCAACAACAAACTAAAAGTCACAAAGATGCACAGAGTAAATTTTCACCCCAGTAAGGGAATGATGAACACTTCGACCCCTGTACTTAGACACACAGATATAAAGATAGCATCTGTGCTAGGTAAACCTTCACATTCACCAGCCCTCCACATACGATTTCATGCTAAATTGCCTTTGTCTTTGGTACAGAGTAGTTAAGGAATATTATTCACACACACACACACACCCCTTTGCTTGCACAGATGAAGGAGCAGTGAATTACATTGCATTGTTATCCTATCCACTGAAAGGAAGTTATTTTATGAGTAAGGTCACTCTTGGGAGTAACCAAGCCAGGATCAACAGCAAACCTCATCCACCTTTGCACACATTCATGAATTGCACTTAAAAATTTGTTTTAAATTACATAAACTATGATTGATTACAGCTAATACAGTGCTTGAAATGATAGTGTCTTCTGCAAAGACTGTGAACAAACAGAATGCTACTGAATAGAATATAAAATAAGCTATTATTGTCTTTAGCACATAGACACACATGGAACAAGAGCCCTACATGTAGCATTACCTGATATTGTGGATGAGAGCAAGATTAACACAGAAATTCTATGTACTTAAGAGGGAGACAGATTGGTACTTAAACCCTCTGTTCCTGCCTTAACCAAGATATTTGAGCACTTTTCTTAATCAGTAATAGCTATGATTTTAACCAACAGGACTTCATGATACATAACAACAGAAGAAACTTGAGCTAGAAATCAGCAACAAAACCATCCAGCAAGGAGTAATTACTATAGTCTGATTTTTAGCGAGATTATAATACCGCAAGTACAAGCTCCTACCAGCAGCAGAAAGAAAGAACAGAAGTGATCCTACTTTTTGGTGGGAAAACCAAATGGGATAAAAGAATTTGTACAGCATATGGGACAAACCTAAAATTTCATCCAGTAGCAATTAGAGTGTAGAATAACCAAGCCTGGAAACTCACATTACATCAAAAGAGTAGTACTGAGAAGAACAAACTACAGATACAAGGAAACTGTAAGTAGGACAACTCTTCTTTCAAGAGTGCTGTATTTGGCACTGGTTAGACTGCACCTGGAGTATTGTGTTCAGTTCTGGGCCCCTCAGTTTAGGAAGGATGTTGAGGTGCTGGAACGAGTCCAGAGAAGGGCAACTAGAATGGTAAAGGGCCTGGAAGGTCAGCCCTATGAGGAGAGGCTGATGGAGCTGGGTCTGTTTAGCCTGGAAAAGAGGAGACTCAGGGGTGACCTTATCGCTGTCTAGAACTACCTAAAAGGTGATTGTAGTCAAGCAGGGGTCGGTCTTTTCTCCCTGGACACTGGAGACAGGACAAGGGGTTACAGTCTTAAGCTCCATCATGGGAGGTTTAGACTTGAGTTTAGGAAAAGGTTTCTCACTGAAAGAGTGATCCAGTTTTAGAACAGTCTGCCCACAGAGGTGGTTGAGTCACCATCTCTGGAGGTGTTCAAGGTTAGTCTGGATGAAGTGCTTGAGTGGCATGATCTAGATGCTAGATGTTAGGTTTACTTGGTTGGTTTTTGGTTGGACTGGATGATCTTTAAGGTCTTTTCCAACCTTACCATTACTGTGAAAATCCACTACATTGAAAGTAAATGATGGTATGCTGCACAAGGGCAACCAAAAGGAATTCCAAATTTGTAGGCTAATAAATTGCTACAGCTAGTCAGAGTTTGTACCCCACATATGGGCTGCAGGAACCATGAACATCACCATCACTCCTTCACAGTGACGCGTCACACACAACATAAGCACCCCAAACCGCTAGCGTTAGTTTGTACAATAGAGGGGCTTAGCTGCAGAGCCTTTTATACAACTTCTGCCATTGTCAAGCAATTTTTGTCATGCACACAGGAAAAAGCATCATGACACAGGGAAATAACAAAGAAAGAAAATGGAGTAGCAGTGAGTAAAGTGTGCAGATACCACAGACTGGGTCGGGCTGCATGCACTATTCAATAGCCAGCAGGTTTTTAAAGTCCAGAAAACATTGATCAAGCAATAAACTCTGCTGATATCCAGCATTTTATGAAGAGAAGGCAGCCAGTTTATGAGTTTCACTTTATTTTCTGGGAAACTCTAAATGTCAGGATGAAGGATTTCTTCCATTAGTTAGAGCCTCTCTCTTTCATGAGGCAACAGAGTGATACACTCCAGACAACATCACATATGAGTTGCCTGTCACATTACATGGCAAGAGATCAAAAGATGTGCTACTTCATTTGCCTAATGTGGAGGGAAACCCTTTGTTAGAGAAAGTACATCTTTTCCTTTCAACGAAAAAAAATACCTACCTGCCTAACAACTTCTGGGTTCCAGCTGGGCAAAAGACAGAAGAGATGCAGTCACAGCACAGTTCCTAAGGCTGTTGAAGACACCAACCTACTTGTGGCTCTCTTCTTTTGTTTTTATCCCTCTGAAAGCCTCCTCTCTGAATCATTCTTTTCCATTGCTCAGCAAAGAGCAGTACTTTCTAGCATGTGGGGGATGTCCTCACATAAGTACTAATGTCCACCTCCTGCTATTGTCCAGAATACCTACCTGCTCAAAGGAAAGGTGTCTGAACAAAGATAGTCCTTTGCTGTTGCAGTGAACATTACATGATCTGTTCGTTTTCCTATGGGGGACCTTGAGCTTGACCATTCACCGAGGTGCACATCAATGTGATGTCAGTAAAATGGCGTTTATTATCACGTGGCGTACACTTATATACCAGTGACCCACCCTTCGTGTACGCCCCCTTTCTTGCCGACGTAGCAGAATAGAGAACCTATCGCGTTACATCCCGCAAGCCCGCATGCGCACTCTACAACACTTTGCCAAATAAATACTTCTACTTACCATTAAAGCAGATGTTTGGCAGCCACTCTTAGTCTATTAAATTAAATAATAGCTATTAAATATAAAAGTCAATTGTTTCTGAATGAATCAGTAAGAATTCAGACCATCATGGATCTGGTCACCCAATCTTTTATACTCTATAAATCACTGAGAGCAGAGCTCCTCTTGGATCTCTTGCAACCTCAGAAAGAAGTACTTTAGTAACAATTGTAACTAATATCTTAGGAAATGGTCTGCAGCTCTGACTTTATTCCCCTTGTTTTTCATGAAGACAGACGTGTATTGCATTAAAACAAACATCCTGAATGAGCAGCCTTCCAAACAGGCTATGGGAAAACCTGAAAGATTACATCTATTGTTATTAATGAGAATCTTACTACTAACCTGCATGTAGACAAGATTATACCCAAAACACTCCTTACTGCAATCCATTCCTTTTAACTCAAAGTCTTTATGAGGTATCCAGAGTTCAAGGTTTGTTAATTTACTTTCATTTCACAGTCACAAGACTGACATAATGGACCAAATTTGTCTTCAGTGAAAGTCCATTTAAATTGCATTATGTACAAGTTTGTTCTAGTACTTAAAAAGAAAATTAACCTTTACCTCAATCTCTCCTCATTCCTCAAGGTCAAAGAAAATAGAATCATGGTGGCAGTGCAACAATAAGATCTATTTTTAAATATACTAAACTTCACTTCAGAGCCTCTGTGAGATTAGAACTGGTTGTAACTATAAATTTTAAAGTTAATGGTACAGATGTCACTTGGCTTGCTTATTGCACTCTACATTTATTAGCATGAAATCTTTATGTGTCAATAAAATCAGCAGCTCTTTCTTGCAAAGAAATTCTCAAAGAACAGTAGTGATCTCCTGACATAGTAATGATCTCCTGACATTTCTGCTACCTTTTCCAGAAGTTTCTGTTTCTGCAGCATTCCAAAAGAACTTTTAGATATGCAAGAAAACTAAGGCTGCTCCATTTGTAGTGGTCTTCTGACTGACTTAAATCCCCACACTTAATATTTTAGCATTAGTGTTTTGGAGAATTACAAAGGCATTTCTTGCTTTGGAATGTAAAGAAACCAACCAAACAAAACCTCATGTTTTTCAAAACATGTTGAAAAACAAACAAATGCATTTTGCAAGATTATCTGAATCTGTAGATCTTCACACTCTTCTAAACGTAAGAATGTACATAGAATCATAAAGGACCAGAAGGGACCTCAAAAGGTCATCTAGTCCAATCCCCTGCCACAGCAGGATCACCTAGACCAACTCACATAGGCGGGTCTTGAACATCTCCAGAGAAGGAAATGCCACAACCTCCCTGGGCAGCCTGTTCCAAAGCTCTGTTACCCTCACTGGGAAGAAGTTCCTGCTGATATTTAGATGGAACCTCCTCTGTTCCAGCTTGCACCCATTGCCCCTTGTCTTATCCCCAGATGACCTTGAGAAGAGCCTGGCTCCATCCTCCTGACACCCACCCCTCACATGTTTATAGACATTAATGAGGTTACTCCTCAGTGTCCTTTTCTCCAAGCTAAGGAGACCCAGCTCCCTTAGCCTTTCCTCATAAAGAAGGTTCTACTTCCTTTATCATCTTTGTTGCTTTACCCTGGACACCCTCCAGCATCTCATAAAAGGTGGCTTTGTTTACTTTAAATTATGATTTGAAACTGACAGCAAAGTCCACAGGATTTTGCTCACATGTAGGAATAATTTCTTGTTCAGAGAACTCCTTTGCAGTCCCAGTATGTATATTTTTATGACCTATTTGCCGGTGAAATTATATAATGCAATAGTTACAAGATTTTCAAGTTTTTTTCTTTTTTGCATTAATTTCTTTGGTCTATTCTCCCTCCAGCAAATTCACTGAAAATATTTTAAACATGCTGCAAAAATACTTTTTTTGGAAGGAGTGCAAATATAAACACATATTCTGTCATAGAATTAAGCTGAGTCTGAGAGCGACAGCTCCATCTGGTGTATTCACTCCTCCCCTCGCTTAAGTGTTATTAAACAGTAATTCTTATGTGTAAAATTCTGGAAAATAGTCTCTGGCAATGAAAGAGGATTGAAAAAAATATAATCAGGAGCTACAGTTTATCTTTGGGAAGGGTTGCATTTAGGAATCATCCTTCACAATCTGAACATCACAAAGCAGAAGCAGTAAACTGTAATATTGCTGTTAAATATTCAGGCATCCTCCAGAAACCAGTGCAATGTTGCTGCTAAATATTCAGGCATCGTCTACCCCACAGAAAATGACACTCTGTGGATCCTGCCATGGTCTCAGTGTTTATGAGTTTCACAGTTATTGCTTTGCAGTGGGGTCATAGTTTACATGGAACCCAATCCAGACCCTTAGAAATCAGCAGGAATCCCTCACTACAGAGAGCTTTAGATCAGACTTGAAATTCTCTTGACAAATTAATTAATTCTTCACCAGTGCACATTAAATCCAACACTATGAGACTCATGTGTGTGCATAACAAGGGAACAGCTTTCTCCAGCTCAGCCTTTATTTCATGTCCCAGTGGCATGTGCTGTCGTCGTGCTATACACAGCATTTCCCAGCAAGCCTGCCACATCCTTATCATATAGTGTGTACCAGAGGTATTGATTATCACCACTGCACAGTATGCTCCAATTTGATGAACTAGTGGCTAATAATCAGCCTACCACTCATGATATCATAGAATCATTAGGCATCATAAGAGACCTCGAAAGATCATCTAGTCCAGTTCCCCTGCCACAGCAGGATCACCTAGACCAAGTTGCACAGGAACAAATCCAGGCAGAGAAGGAAACTACACAACCCCCCTGGGCAGCCTGTTCCAGTGCTCCAGTACCCTCATGTCCTCCGAGTTAGAGGTCCCACTGAGAGACAATACAATATAAAAAAAAAATCTTAGCAGTTTTAGTTGATAGCATCATGTGCATGTCCACAGACTACAACACCCTTTATTTTGGACGTTCTTCAAGGGCCCAGCAGCTAGGTAATCTCTTCCAAACAGCAAAGGCCATTGTATGTTTCTATTGTTTTGAAAAGGCAATGCTTAAAATACAAGGTTCTCAGTGGGACATTTACCGTTCTATTTGTGGAAATACCATTAATACCACAACAACAGCAAGCGCTCTGCTGATGGAAATTTCCCCTTGAAAATAGCACCCTTTTTTTAACAGAAATTATATATACTACCGATTTTAACTGTGATGGCATGGTAACAAGCATTACCAGGTACTGATATAGAAAGTATGGAAAGACTTTTTAATCTATAAATATTGTGTGAATTGCTCATATAAACTCTAAGTTGGAAAAGTGCAAAGAATCACATCACAAGTATTTGCACTTTCTGAGCAGAATAAATGCAAAAAGGAACAGTGTCATTTATTTTGAATGCCACTTCATTTACACTGGAGGATCTGTCTTACCATCAGACGATACTTCATTTCTGATTCAACTGGTCTTCCTGCTTCCATACAGGCTGTGAACCAGGATATATCTAGTAGTTCAAACCTGGAGCTGTCACTCACAGCCTGTCCTTTCAGCCAGTCCAACACTTCCAGGTAAGAGTTGTTTTCAGCCACAATGTGAGTAACAAAATCACTGTCAAGAAGCACAGAAAACAAGCACTCAGTGTTTTGTTTTTTTCCTGAAGCCAAATGCACAGAGATATAGAGCTGCAATTTCCATATTTACTCACCGTGCACTTCCTGAACTGCAACTCTGACAGCATTTGGCTTGCAGTACCATTAGCAGTACTGTAACAAACAGGTTGCTTTACAATACCTGACAGTCTTTTTCCCAATACCCCTAATCAATGAATGAAAGCTTTACAGTATGAAAGAGTTCCTTAATAATCTTTACAGCTTCACAGTTAATACTAACTTTTTGTAAATGTAACTTTTCCCTACTTCCATTAAACTCTGTACACGTGAAATTTTTAAGTGTTTGTTACTTAGAATGAATAATTCATCAGATTTATCTAAACATCACTTCCCAGCTACTAAGATACCAGTCTCTTACCAAATAGGTTAGTGAATATAAAATTTAGAGAGTTATTGTTCAATGGATTACACGACGTGCATTGCTCCATACAGGAGCACAAAGCTTATTACACTAAATTTGGGGTGATGTATCAGAACAACATTGGAAAGAGTTCTCTGGTATTTTATGATTAAAGAGACACAGTTCTGTAACTTCCATGGGAAGTTAGGAATTTCTGAGTGATTATGGCTCTTTCCCCCACCATAAACATCCCGGGAGTGTGCTGTCACCCACAAAGACAGCAAGAGATAAAAGGAGGCAACTTAATTTTCATTAAATTGGTGGGACCCCCGTAATTCTGAAATACATGCCAAAATTCATTGATATCAGTCAAAAGATTCTTAGACTTCTTGGGAAAAAGGCATAGATAGACAGTTTTACCTAAATAAGCCTAGAATTTGAAGATAAATTCTTCCACCACCTCCATTTGCAAGCCTCTGTAAACTGCAGCTAGCCCATGCCTTGTGTACATACAACAAATGTTAAATGAACCCAACAGACTTGTTTGTAGCCCTTCTGCAACACCTGAAGAAGTGAAGCCATTGATCTATCCAGGTAGACAGGGCATCACTAGTAGAAATAGATGGCCTTTAAATACAATGTGTACTAAAGAAAAAAGGAAGTCTGTAAAACCTTTCAAAGCAAACTACTGTCCAGGAGGTGAGCAAAACCCCTGGTCTATCCCAATTCATCCTGATTCACAAAAATAATCATTGATTAAATTAAAACTCCAAAGGGCAATAACAAGTACTGGAGTTACCCCATAGGTAACTTGCCATAACATTAGATAGAACTATAGAAATGTATTGGATGCACTACAGAAATACAAAAACTTTTGTTCTCTCCATATTGTGCAACTTGTAGAGAATAATCTATTGAAAAAAAAGTAATCACAATTTAATCTGAAATGATTACAAACTCTGGTTAGGTGAATCTCCATGTAATACTGTTGGGTTTGTGACTATTTAACCCTGCTATGTTTAATTTTCATTTAACTGTCACATCTTTAGTTGAGTAAAAAAAGAAAAACCCAGAGACATAGAACTTCTGCTTCCTGTGGTTTATTTCACTTTATATAAAATATTCATATGTAATGTTTTTGCACCAAGCTGCAGATCTGGGAACTCGGCCATCACTATGCTCACAGCAGCAGTTTAGCTGCTGTGCACCAGTTTCCTCTGCTATCTCTACAGCTGTGCTTTTTTTCTTGGCACAGAAAGTAACAGATTTAGTGTTTCCTCTGGTATTTTCAAAACCAAAACCCAACAGTTAAATAGTTTTGGTTTAGTCAGTAGCAGCTAGGCTGAAATGAGACATATCACCTGCCTTGCATACAACTTACAGAAAGACAGAAATGTTGGCAATAAACACTCGCATGTCAAAGCAGTCCAGAAAAAGCTTCTACTCAGTCCTCAGTGGATTCAGTAGAGTCTGATCCATTCTTTTTCCCTGAGAATTCAATTAGTTTTGTATCAGACGCTAATTACTTACTTCTGTTCAATACCTGCTTGGATCTTGTTCTACAAATTATTTCATCCTCCCTTCTTCCTCAGGCTTTGAAAGTTGATGGGTTTGAAAAATCTGTGGAAATGAGCTGTTATAGCAAGGACCCAATTGTATACTGTCTGCATACAGATGCAAAGAAATGATCAATTCTTGTTATCCTTCCAGCTTTTCAGAGAACCTGCACAACGATGCAGTTGTACGCTCATAAAAAGCAGTATTTGGCGGAAGGCTTCCATCACAATGCAGGCTTATTGACTTACGGAAACACCATCAGACAAACCTGCAGCTGGATTATATTTTCACTCTGAAATGCTTCGTTTGAGATATTTTATTCCTAGTATTTTTCCTGCGGTGCTCCAGTGCTCTTCCAGATTGTACAGAAGTGTAAGCCAGTGATGCAGAGATGGACATCACAGTATTACTCCCAGGTAGGTTAAATATTAGAATACCAGGAATGTTCTAGAGAAATGAGCCACTAAACCCATCACATTTTCCCTTCCTGCATATGTATTTTTTTCATTGCAGAAATCGAGCGTTAGGTTTAGATTAAACTTAACCTGAATTCAGGGGGGAAATAAGCAACAGCTGATTTAGATCAGCTAAAGACATGATTGCAGTGAGACTGTGCAAGCACATAGAAAAATATTGTGTGAAAACCAGCTGCAAGTTCACACCTTACATACTTTATTTTCTGTTTGAGAAGCAGCACACTGAAAAATGCTACTACATTCAGATGGCCAGATTCAAAATAAACTAGAACCACAGATTTTAGAGGTAAAAAACTAGACAGTTTGCTAATGTTAGTGTTCCACTTGCTCTCTGCCCAGAAAGCAATAAGAATGAACCAACTGTGCTTTAGGAGCACCAACGGAAATCTTGAAACAACTTTGCCATGGGAAAAACAAAGTCCACACACCAAATACATCAGCAGCCACAGGTATGACTGCCTTCATTAGATGAGAATGCTTTGACCAGCATTACTACATGTTATTTCTACACATATAAGCGTTCCCTTACCTGAGTTCACTTTCTACTCTGAAACCTTTTCTTCTACCCAGCTCCATCAGAAACGTCCTTCTGGTCACCCCCATCTTCCTCTGCATAATAAAAATTACTAACTTACTAAATTTGATTTCATAACTGCAGGAAACATTTGGAGAATTCTTTCTTTTCCATCTTTTCCTCTGAGAGAATACAGATGGAGCGTTGATCTTATCCATGATGCAAGGTAGAAGTGTTTTCCCTTGGGCAAAAGGAAGACAAGGTGCTTTCTGCCAGGCAGCAGCTGTATTTAATGTCACCACCCAGTGAAGAAATTCTGTGTTTCCCCTCTGCAATTAAAAAAAACCAGGTGCTACGCAAGCGGAAACATCACTTGCTTTCTACCAGCTGGGATTTATTGCACTGAACTGCTCCAGACAGGAGCAAACACGCTTCCATTCCTTAAAACAGCGATTTCCTATTCAGATTTTATCCAAATATTATTGATCAGAGCAAAGCTATCTTGAACTACCAGCCAGATCTTCAGCTAGTTTAATACCCAGTTCCATCAAATTTTGCTTTAAAATGTTTTACAAATCCCACTTTTCCAAATTGCATTAATTTTCAGTTTATTTTTAATAAGTAATTCTTCCGGCCTCTATCTAGGAACTATGTTCTAGTATACAAGCATATAAAATGATGCAAATACAGTGTAGAACAGCCTATAAAATCAGTTTGATTAAAAATTGATTGTTTTTATTAAGAGAGCAAAATAAAAACAAGCTTTTGAAGTTAAATTTACAATAAAAGAAAGCCTTTGCCTCTGAGGCAATGAAAGACAAGGAGAAAACTTGAGAGATGTCTTTAAATATACCTTTGGCATGCATTGCCAACCACGCTTTCTAGCATTTGCACCCTGTAACGTGGCAGGTACAGTAAGGAAGAGGTAACTACCTTCCTGCTTTAAGCGCTCACAGACCTCATGACAACTACAGAGAAGATTATAGAGGCTATGTACCAACCTGTCCTGGAGGATGGGGTATTGATCAGAGAATTATGCTAAAATTTCTTGCAGACATCGTTTTAGATTCAGTTAGGTATCATCCTGAATTTCCATGGGAGCAAAGTGAAGTGAAAGCAACCAGGTTTACAGCATGCACATGGTAAATACCCCTATTTCCACGTTCAGTTGGATTTTTATTTTTAGAGTAGCAGAGATCTTGGATTTTACTAGTCCTTCAGAATGTGTCTGAAAAGTTGTATCTAGCAATTCTCACTGCTCACGTTCAGGAGAGAAAGTAAGGTAGAAAAATCCTGCCTAAGACAGGTCTATAAACTGTATTTTCAGTCACTCTATTCTGGATGGCTATACAACCTGAGTTACAGAAAAAAGAGTCAAAACATGTTTCTTCCAATTATGGCCATGAGTTTCACATTTGATTATAAAATCATTATTGTCATTTCCCCAGCTATTAGAGCTCTTGCTGCTTCAGCTGTACTGTCACAGATATAAGTAAAATTCTCATCAGAAGAGAAACCAATCATCAAAAATTAATATAGAATGTTTACCTCTGGGGTCTTTCTGAAACCATGAAGAAAATATACACATAGTTCAATAAACAGACTAGACTCCACTCATTTCTTCCCTTGGCTAAGGATAACCCAGAAGCCCAAATACCTATTTCTCTTTCTGATTCATAATATGAAAATAGTCAAAATAAATAATTTCAAGGTTACTTGGAAATTATAGGAGATATTTTCATAGAAGCTGGAAAAGGGGCAGCAGGCAAGCGTAAAGAGGCTTAAGCAAAAGAATATCAATAAGGAAAGAAAAAGTAAACAGTGATGAGTCTGGTATTCATGCTGAGCAATCTGTTTCGGTCACTCTTTTGACCATTTTCCAGACCATTAATCAACCATGGATCAGTGGCCACCTCTTTGTTTACAACCTGCCTAGGCTTGGTAAAATGCTTTACTTTATCTCAGGCCCTACAAGGAATAATGACAAGAGAAGAGATTCTTCACATACGTTAAACAAAGTCTTATTTTATATTATAATTAATTCAGTGCTCTGACATTTAATTTCCCGCAGTGTAGCATCAAGATGCTCAGTGCCAGTAAAATCCTCATGGCATAAAAAACACATAAGATATTATTCCTTTGTGCTACTGTAATAACCATGGAGCCAGATTTTCGAGAGCATTTAAGTTGCCAAAAAGTTGCAAACAGAGGCCTGGTGGGATTTTCAAAATATCTAAGCAGCACAGGCACTTTAGAAATCAATGTCTGGCTTTGAATCTAATGCAAAGAGTCTAATAAACTTGGTCTAATTTGAATCTAATGCAAAGAGTCTAATAACTTGTTTATTAGACACCTGCCTAATAAATTTGGTCTAACACCATGACAATGCCCTTGATGCAATTTTATTAAACATAACTTGTAAAATTTCCATACCCCAGATGAGTGAATAACCACCTCTCCTACAACGTCACTTCACAATATTTCTGACTAACACAACTTGCTTTCTATAGGGAGAGAAAATACAGCGGAGAAAAAGCACATGTCTTGTTTAGGACAAAAGAAAAGCATCCCATTATTCAAATCACGACACCATGTGCATACCTTACTTTCCACCACATGGTTAGTGGCCTAAAACCACAAACTTGCAAACATTCCCCACCTCCGTGCACTCTTGTACAGTTCAAACCTAGAACAAATCTCCGCATCCTTGCTGTGGATCAGGTTTGCATATTCTCAGCACTGTTGACGGGCATGGAAGGAAACAGCTTTCAGAACACATGATGCCGGTGCCAGTAACAGCATTCCAAGCAGTCACTGAGCAGAGTCTAGTTACAGACTTCAGCCTGAGGCCCAGAGAACTGCTCTGGCTTCAAAGGGGGAGGAAAAGTGTAGGAACACACAATTTCTGAGAACCACAGTTCAACTTGTCCAAATTTCAGTATTCACACATGCTTTCACTGCACCTTGCTGATTACTGTTCAGGCAGTCTTTTAGTGCCCTTCTTTGATGTGAACTGCATTGTAAATATTTTATAAAATGCTACGTGCCAATGTTATATAGCTTTCCTGTGAAGAATGCAGCATAGTGAAATGTGCTTTTTGAACACAGCTGCTGTACGTGAACCTTCAGAGAAAGCATCTCTGGAGCCCCATCAATAAAAACCAAAGTGATTGCATACTTTTTTTGATTTCACAGAGGCTTAACTGCATCTCACAAACTGCTGTTTCACAAGGATTGGTGTTTCTCAGATTCTCATTTTAAAGTCTTTAGCAATTCTGCATTTTCCAGTGAACAAGTTAACAATTTAAGAATCCTTCTGGTATTTATTTTGGTCCAGATGTTAGGATGACTTTGCTTTTGTTTAAATTCTGAATTAC
The DNA here is from genome assembly GCA_013397515.1 of Upupa epops. Taxonomy (NCBI): domain Eukaryota; kingdom Metazoa; phylum Chordata; class Aves; order Bucerotiformes; family Upupidae; genus Upupa; species Upupa epops. The sequence goes on along the minus strand of VZRI01013817.1, from coordinate 53,185 downwards.
GATTGCTAGATGTTCCCTTTGCTGTTGACATTTATCAATTCCTCCATACCTAAAAATAAATGGCAGGCATGTTTTCTGGCTCCAGTAAAAATTTTGTGCGACTCATTTGTACTATGAGTACTTTGTACTATGATGTACTTTTTTTTATCATTGAAGTCAGTGTATAGAACTTTTCTGTATTTGTACGACTTACACTTAACCAATCACCAACACAGAATCATAGAATCATTAGGGATCAGAAGGGATCTCGAAAGATCATCCAGTCCAGTCCCCCTAGGATCACCTAGAGCAAGTTGCACAAGAACACATCCAGGCAGGGCTTCAACCTCTCCAGACAAGAAAAGTCCACAACCCCCCACGCAGGCTGTTCCAATGCTCTGGTACCCTCCCTGTGAAGAAGTTCCTTCTGATATTGATAGGGAACTTCCTATGTTACATGAAGGATGTACATATAATAAAAGATTAAATATTTATAGGAACTTTTTTTGAAGTTAATACTTATAAATAAGTACAGATTTGCATCTTTTCATTTGTTTTACTTCAGTCTCCCACTGCATTTGTCACGAGGGAGCTGTTGGACTCGTGAAGACTTTGTGTTTCTGTCCTTAACTGCACATCACCTGGGAAGTTTTCATTAACATTTAGTAGACAATAAAAAACATTAACAGTCTTTACACCAGTCAAAAAGGGTCAGAACTGAAATTCCTGGACACTGTTATCTGCACCAGCAAACCTTGTTTCAACATATGTTGCACGCATCTACTTCTTTACTCCATTTTCTTCCCCTAATATTAGAATACATAAATGCTTACAAAATCAGCATGGCAAACCAATCCGGCTAGTTCTCAAAACAGAGTAACAGCACATCATGTTGTTACATTTGATTTCAGTGTTTTAAATAAATGTACTAGTATTAACGATAAGGAAATGTTGAGAAGTACAGTCTGGAAATTTTCAGATACATTTAAAAATCAATTTTCTTTCATCCCCTTTGATGTTTATATTCTTTGAACTACTACCTTCATTTCAAGGGGGGTAACTGTGGAGTATGCACACTTGAGTTATTCACATTATAAACTCATAAAATACCCAGATGTCCTACAATTTTGAAAAACTGATGAGTGGCTAGCATGCTCTGAATGTGCTTACTTGGCTGTACCAGCGTATTTGGCGTGCAAGATAAAGTAGGTTCAGAAAAGGCACAAATTGTTGTAATTGCTGTCAACAGATGTACAACGTCTTGGATGTGTGTAGTGAGGATAGCTACTTATCATTTCTCACCACCACCACCACTGCCTCTCCCCCAAACTGAAGATGAAATCCTGAATGAAGCTGTGTTTAGCATCATCTCTCAAAAGCTGCCGTGTAGAAAACATACTAAGAGCTAGCAGCTCCTTTAACTGATTGTATAATGCAGCTATTATAGAATGGATTTGTTCTTCTAAGCCTTTTCTTAGGAAACTAGGTGGAAATAGGAATCTAGGAAAAAGAGTGATATCAGAGTGCTGAATAATTAAATAGAGCAATAGGATTCTCCTGTACTGCATGGGGAAAAGTAATTGGTGACAAAACCTGTCAGGAGCTACTTCCTAGACATATCAATATGCCTGTATTCCCTGGAAACTATTATTTTCACTTTTCTTCAGTCTCTCTGTTCAGAACAAGGCTTACAATAACTCTCTTTGTTTACTCTGCTAATGGTAGCTGCTGATCCTTGTTGTGATTGCTAGTGGACTGTTCTTTGATTTTTTTTTGTGATGGTGCATCAACACTTTTCTCTAAACTAGTCTCACGAGAGCCTCATCAACCTCTCAGCAACAAGCAGATATCTACATAATCCCATCAATACATACATGGTCACACAGGTCCTTTGACAGTCACGCATCTCTTCCAAGCACAGTTTACAAAGGATATTGAGTACATTGTGTTTAGACACTCATATTTATCATACTGCCACTATTACAGACATTTCCTCTACTCAACACACACAGAACAGCCTTTTTTGATATAGTATCATTTGGTATTTGTTAACTTGCTCAGTGGTCTATATTTTGACAACTGAAAAGATTATTTCTCTCAGTGGTGACCAAATAACCTGCCTGTGGACATTTCAGAAACCCCTTGCATAAAAAGATCCAACTAGAAATGAATACACTGGTACATACAAATTCTTATCCTTCTTATCCTCCCCTGCTCCTCTAGTAGGACAGTGCGGATATAAGAGCTAAACTGAGCATGGGTTTTCTTTTAATGAGTGGTTACAATAGTTAGGAGATGATCGAATTGGAGCTTTATGCCTTCTACACTTACAGACAGTAATGCACGAGATTCAGTTAATAAATATAGATGTACTTAAGCCAAAATAATGACCAAAAAAATTAAAAAAAGAGGAAAAGCCTGTTATACACTCAACTTTTAGAAGTCAGGAAAGCTTCTTTGGCTTGCACTTCCCACATACAATCATAGAATCATCAGGGATCAGAAGGGACCTCAAAAGATCATCCAGTCCAATCCCCCTACCACAGTAGGATCACCCAGACCGGGTCCAGGAGGGTTTCAAATGTCTCCAGAGAAGCAGAACCCACAAACCACCTGGGCAGCCCCCTCCAGTACCGTGTCACCCTCCCTGGGAAGACGTTACGGAATCAGTCAGGGTTGGAAGGGACCACAGGATCATCCAGTTCCAAACCCCCTGCCATGGGCAGGGACACCCCACCCTAGAGCAGGCTGGCCAGAGCCTCATCCAGCCTGGCCTTAAACACCTCCAGGGATGGGGCCCCAACCACCTCCCTGGGCAACCCATGCCAGGCTCTCCCCACTCTCATGATGAACAACTTCCTCCTCACATCAAGTCTAAACCTCCCCATCTCCAGCTCTGCTCCATTCCCCCTACTCCTGCTGCTACCTGAGATCCTAAAAAGCCCCTCCCCAGCTTTTTTGTAGGTGAGAACATAAAGGTGAGATGATAATCACAGCAGGTGATATAAAAGAGAGAAGTAAATAAAACTAACATTGATAATGGTGTAGAGGAGAGAAAAACTAATGAATAATAGTATGTAGTACATCCCCTTGTCCTCTCTAAAATGTATGCAAATCTCCCCAAGATAAGAATGTTTAACCCACTTTCTAGTTATTGAGCAAAAGCAAGAGGTAATGGCTAACAGAATGGTGAGAACTGACAGAGCCCTTTCTGTACACTCTACCCAAATAAGTTGTAGTAAAGAAAGTCAGAGCCAGCGTCAGAGAAACTGAAGAATTGCTGATGAGGATTACACAGATCTTTATGTGGTCTCCAGTGAAAAAACAACACAGAAGTTCATCCAAGTGACACGATGCAAATTTTGCAGGTGAAAGAAAAATCAATTACAAGCCTTTTTTATTCTAAAAAATTGAGCTGAAGGAAGCTTCAAAGCAGAGTGGAATGGGGAAGAATTTTCACCTTTTTGATTGATGGAGGACCTGAGTTTTACTAATGCAGAACTAATTACAGCAAAAGTAACCTAGCAGGGTGATTAATTCATAGCAGGAAAGAGTTTGCTTTATCCAGCTGGATTTTTTTTAATCCAGACTGACTCTTGACACAGTTTTCACAAAAGCATTCTTTCCATTTCTTATTGATTTCACCTATAATTTGGCAGCTGCCTAGACTATCATAAAAAAAAAATCCTTTTATTTCAAAGCGTAGATTTGATATCTCTACCTTTCATTACAATGAAAGCTATTCTTTTTCAAATGCATAAAAATCTTGCTTCTCAAAGACACTAGCAATCCTTTTTCCAGGATATCTCAAACTTTACTCCCTCATTTCATTTTGCAGAAAGTTCAATAGTACTACATCAATTCTGAGTTGCAATAACCACTACAAGCCCTGTCCCGGTGTAACATCACATACTTAGTCATAAACACATTGTGGTCAATCTTTACAAAATACCACACTGTCTTTATATATTTTTTGAGAAGGAAGCCTCTAGAGCCATTGTTCTGATTCCTTGAATCACATACATATATCTCATGCCGTTATTTTGCAACACACACCTGCTTAGTAGGAAATTGCAAGACAAGCTTGGACACATTTTTATACTATTCAAAAAGACTGCATAATTCCACCTAACTGAAGTACTTGTATTAAAATCTTTGCTCTTTCCTCCGTTTATTACTGGAGAGATAATCCAGTTTTCAGAATTGAAAGTAATTGTGTGCTATGTGAAAAGTCACACTCAACATACCAATGCTTAACTCTGAATGGAGATGGTAATTCAAGAGCGAAGTGACAAATCAGACTGCTGCATCAAACTGAAGAACTTTATGCTGGTTTCAGTGTTTTTCTTCCACTAAGGCTTCCCATATCCTTGTTTTCTATTTCTATGCTAAGCTAATTATTACCATACATTATGAAGCATGACAGCAGGAAGCATGTAAAGCAGGTAAATCTATTTGTGAATGTCTTTTTGTTAAAACAATTTACTCAAAATTTTACTAAATCACATGCTGTTTATAATTCAAAGACATTTTCATTTAGTTGCTTTGCATTTCACGGTGTTATTAAGGACACATTTCAACATCATGGCTTTCCTTTGCTCTCTGCAGATCATTAGGAGGTTTACAATGCACTAGAACTCACAGCGTCACTATTACAAGCATGAGACACAGACAACTTCACCCTCTATTTTGTATAACTGTGTTGAAATAGGTGAAATTACAAACACACAAAAATCAGGCCAGTGGTAATGGTTGAACCCTGCTAATGGGAACCATCAGACCATGCTCATGGTTAAAACCAACAGGCACCAAAGTTTTCTTATTCCCATTATTTTGATAGACACATATGTTTTCAAAACACAACTGACTCACTTACAGCTTATCTAGGTTGCTCTTCATCAAGCTCGATTCGAGCACCATAGAAGTGACACCACTCAATCACCAAGTCTCCACTACCCAAAGCCAAGTCAAGCGGGAGGATTTAATAGAATCATAGAACAATTAGGGGTCGGAAGGGACCTCGAAAGATCATCTAGTCCAATTCCCCTGCCACAGCAGGATCACCTAGACCAAGTTGCACAGGAACACATCCAGGGAGGTCTGGAACATCCCCAAATACAGAGACTCCACAACCCCTCTGGGCAGCCTGTTCCACTGCTCCGTTACCCTCACTGGGAAGAAGTTCCTTCTGATATTTATCCAGAACCTCCTGTATTCCAGCTTGCACCCCTTGCCCCTTGTCCTATCACCAGATGGCCTTGAGAAGAGCCTGGCTCCANATCTTCATGATGAAGATTTCATATGAATATGAAATGCATATTTCATATGAATGCATATGAAAATCACAGCAAGAGAAAAAAGTCTGCAGAGGAAGATACTTAGTGACCTACTAAGACCAAGATAACAATATAACATATAGTCATATTTTTAAATGTATGGAAAGTAGTCCAAGATGTCTTTTTTTAAGTAAGAAAAAAACTTATGTAAGCAAAACAGGACACAATATAGAAATATATACATGTGTTAGTGTTCTGGGGTCAAGATTGTTCCAAGGTCCAACCTGACAGTAGATATAAAGGAAAAGCCTCTGATTTTTCTGTCTGGCTCCCAAGTACCAGGTACATAGGTAGGACCTGGGGTCATCAAGCTTTGAATCAGGCTGCATAGGGAGGTGATGCAATCGTCATCCCTGCACATGTTTAAAAGCCATGTAGGTCTGGAGCTTAGGGACAGTTTTTAGCCTTGGCACAGTTTGATTTGATGCTCTTAAAGGTTTTTTCCATTCTGAACACATCTGTGATATTTGACTAAAAAACTATGAGCTGTGTGTACGTGTCAATCAGTGAAACACGCAATTAACATTGATAAAGCTACATTCTGTTAACAGTATGGGTTTGCATTTACAGAAAATATGATTAGTTGATCTATTATCATATGCTGGCATCTGATAAGGTGTGGAATGTAGCATGTTGTACAACCTGCACAGGGAAAAGCTATGCACATTTCTGTGCATCAGTAAACTTGGAAAATTCTCCATGGTAACTAATTACATGCAGTTTATATCTTACCCTTTATGCAAACTCAGCTGCTTCCCGATTACTTATTCACTGATTGCCCTTGTACTCAGCCATTGTGAGGCCTCATCTTAAGAACTGTTCTGGGCCCATCATTACAGGAAGACATTGAGATACTGGAGTGTATCCAGAGCAGAGCTGCCAAGCACATGAGGGGTTTAGACAACAAGTCTTTTGAGGAGAGGCTGAAGTTGCTGATCGAGGGAGGCTCTTCTTTCCCTCTACTCTGTACTAGTGAGGCCACATCTGGAGTATTCTGTCTTGTTCTGGGCCCCTCAGTTCAAGAAGGACACAATGCTGCTGGAGGGTGTCCAGCATAGAGCAACGAAGATGGTGAAGGAAGCAGAACAGCTCCCTGGTGAGGAAAGACTAAGGAAGCTGGGTCTCTTGAGCTTGGAGGAGGCTGAGGGGTGACCTCATTCACGTCTATAAATATATGAGGGGTCAGTGTCAGGAGAATGGAGTCAGGCTCTTCTCAAGGTCATCTAGTGATAAGACAAGGGGCAATGGGTGCAAGCTGGAACAGAGGAGAGTCCATTTAAATATCAGAAGCAAGTTCTTCACAGGGAGGGTGACAGAGCATTGGAACAGGCTGCTCTGGGGGGGGTGTTTTTCCATCCATCAGGTATTTATGTATTTGTGGGTATGGATATGATTGAACTCGGTGATCTAGTAGGTCCTTTACAACCACAATTATTCTGATTCTGTGATACATAGGTTACGCAAGTTAAAATGTTGTCTTGATTCTTCCCCACACATTGCTGAAAGCTCAATGTGTTGAAAGTTCAAAGAGGAGGGATGACTGTGGGTGATTATGCTCAACTTAGAAGGCTGCAAGAAAAAGTTCAGATCAACTTGTCAACAGGCCTTGCTGCTGTGCTTGCATACAGCATCGGGAAAGGAGACAGAGCAGAAGCATTTATGAGAACTGATAGATTTAGGTAGTTGTTTTAACCCTCTCTGACTGTAAAAGCAGATAGTTCTGAGAGGGAATAAAAAATGGCAGGTTTGTGGGAGAGAATTTTAGAGGTAATAATGTTCTTCATTTTGCTGCAGTGAGTGGAAAAAGATGGCTCTGTCCTGCAGAACAGTTTCCAAGTAGGATTTGATCATAGCAAGGATGCAGGCATATATCAAGGGCATGCGATGCTGGTATGCACTGTCCAATAAAAGCTGAAAGATACCAAAAATATAATCAGAGCATTTGCATTGGATTGTGAATTATGTATTTTCCACATAAATGCTATATATATGCAGACAGAGTTTATTATCTCTTTAGTTCCATATAAAACTATTTTGCCAAAGCATTACATTCACAGTTTTAACAGTCAGATGTAGTCATTGCTGGGGCAAATGCTTTTGAACTTCAGCAACCATTTATATGTGTACTCCTCACTCTCACTGGTCAAAACCAACAGGCAAAAAACCAGAAACCCCACCATCCGTTGTGGTGAGATACAAAGCCATGGCACATGCTCCCTGCAGCTCCAGAGCAAACCACCACAGGATCACCTCATGTTACCTCTGCAGCTGCGCTACCCACAAACATGGTACAGCACCAGCGTAAACAAACGGCAGTACAACATCAAAGAGGGCCAGATACTGAGGATAAACGTTTTAAAGGACTAAGCAGGAAAGCAAAAATAACTGACAGTATATCTTCAGTTCTACTCTATGCCCTTAGACTCAGATGATGTTCTCAAGGCTACTTTGCATTGTTTGGCATTCTCGCAAATTCACTGAGGAAAAATTATGAGGAAAACAACAGAGCACTAAACATGTGAAACTATTTTCAATGCATATGGAGTTACAATTCATCACCAACTTTTCACTCACAACCTGATTCTATATATTTGACATGAAAATGTACAACTCGGCCTCTGTAAAGTGCCAAGCCAAAAGAAGTCAATTAGAATCATAGAAACATTAGGGATCAGCAGGAACATCAAAAGATCATCCAGTCCAATCCCTCTGCCACAGCAGGATCACCTAGACCAAGTCACACAGAAACACATCCAGGCAGGTCTTGAATATCTCCAGAGAAAGAGACTCTAAAACCCCCCTGGGCAGCCTGTTCCAATGCTCCATTACCCTCACTGGGAAGAAGTTCCTTCTGATATTGATAAGGAACCTCCTCTCTTCCAGCTTGCACCTATTGCACCTTGTCCTATCACTAGATGATTTTGCAAAGAGCCTGACTCAATCCTCCTGACACCCACCCCTCACATATTTATAGACATGAATGAGGTCACCCCTCAGCCTCCTCTTCTCTAAGCTCAAGAGACCCAGCTCCCTCAGTCTTTCCTCCTAAAGGAGGTGTTCTAGTTCCTTCATCACCTTTGTTGCTCTACACTGGACACCCTCCAGCAGATCTGTGTCTTCTGCAGCTGAGGGGCCCAGAACTGGACCCAATACTGTAGATGCAGTCTCACCAGTGCAGTGTAGAGAGGGAGAAGAACCTCTCTCCATCTGCTAACCACCACTCTTCTGATCACCCCCAAGACTGTTGGCCCTCTTGGACACAAGAGCACATTGCTGGCTCACAGTCATCCTGCTGGCCACTAGGGCCTCCAGGTCCCATTCTCCTACACTGCTCTCCAACAGGTCAGTCCCCACTCTATCCTGGTCCCTGGGGTTGTTCTTGCCCAGATGCCAGACTCTACACTGACCCTTGTTGTCCCCCATTCCATTTCTCTCTGCTCAGCTCTCCAGCCTGTTCAGGTCTCACTGAATAGCAGCACAGTCTCCTGGGATGTTGGTGACACCACCCAGCTTTGTGTCATCAGCAAACTTTCTGACAGTGCACCCTAATCCCTCATCCAAGTCATTAATGAACAGATTGAAGGAGACTGGTCCCAGTACCAATCCCTGGGGGACTTCGCTAGATACAGGCCTCCAACTGGCTGCGTCCCATTGACCACTATTCTGTGGCTTCTATCCTGCAGCCAATTTATGATCCACCTCACTATGCAATCATCCAGTCCACACCAAATCACCAAGGAAAAATTCAAAAACTTTTCTCTTGGAAAGCCTGAGCAATACGAAGTTAGCAGAATCAGCTGAGAGGGCACTTAATCAATCTGGCAATAGACCTAGTTGCTTTATGACTTACTTTTCAGAAAAGGCTATGCCGCCTCCTCAGCCATCTCCAGTGCACTGAAGAAAGATTTTTAGCTATGCATTAAAACAGTGATTGCTCAGTTTTTCTCTTCTTGCTAAATTTGAGAATATTTTCTCATTGCAGCAATGACTGAAGGTCTGTCCTGTTGATTTATTTCCTGAGAAGGCACATTTTAGAGTCATCCATTTACATGGGCACATTAAAAATGCTCAATCTTATTAAGATTGCTTTTGTATTATAAATTCATTTTATATACCAGGACAGTTCTATATAACTTTTGAAACTAATTCATGCTGTGCCTGAACAGTAGTGGATACCCTCTCTATTTTTCACATTTCAGAATCAGCACATGTTAATTTGAACCAGCAGTCCTGGTTTTTATTGTTCACTAGTGACTAGAAGCTCCAGATTTACTCGCCTTCCACTCGAATCACATTTCACAATATCTTTGGTTGTGAACACCACACTTTTCACACCTAGATCTCACCTCCATCCCAGGAAAAGTGATGGAACGATTTGTCAGGATGCTGTCTCTAGGCACATCAGGGGCAAGAGAGTCATTAGGGACAGTCAGTATGGCATCACCAAGGGGAAGTCCTGTATGACCAACCTGATAGCCTTATATAAGGGCATAATCACGTGGATAGATGATGGCAGAGCAGGTGATGTGGTTGACCTTGACTTCACTCAGGCATTTGATGCAGTCTCACATAGCAACCCCGTGGCCAAACTGGAACAGTGTGGACTGGATGATTGGGTAGTAGATCGTGAGCTGGCTGCAGGATAGAAGCCAGAGAGTAGTGGTCAATGGGACAGAGTCTAGTTGGAGGCCTGGATCTAGTGGAGTCCCCCAAGGATCGGTACTGGGACTTGGTCCCACAATTTTTTGAGATACCTCTTAATTCTGTGCCTGAAGTATAAACCTCAGTCCATCTGTACACAAACTGAAGAATCTTTTTTATTCCCACTGTAAAATATAGGGGAATGATCAAGGCAGTGTCAAATCAAGGGCAACGGCTTCTGCAGAATCTGATAAGGCACCATTAGGACATCTAGGTGCAATTTAGTGCTTTTAATATGATTTTACCTCCTGGGCCGTGGTATTTTGGATAATAAATATTGCCTTTGCATATTAATAGAACAGAATGCTGTTTTGGACAAAGGTTAGGGCTGTAGCTGGAAGACAAAAGAGGGAATAAAAAGGGGTTGAGGAAGGTTCAGAAATACATATTAAGGTGTATGCTTGGTTTGCACTTACCGAGAAGAGGTGTTCAGTACATCTGCAAATAAACATGACACGAATAAGCTTGGACTTACTGTACCCAAGATAAGAAATCCTAAATTTGGGATAAGGACTAGGATTCAGATCAACAAGGTCATATAATGTCTACTTTAATAGTATCATGGGGACCACCAGAATAGATGTAGTCTGAGCCAGCAGCTGCCAGCTATGGGTGATGCAATCTATCCATACCAACATCAATCAGGTCAGGATAATAATTCTGTTTGGGGGTAATAAAGGCCATTTTCCTGGGGTTTAGACAAAGTCTAGAAATGAGAAAATATGACTGAGCACTGAGGTCAGCAAGAGCCTGAATCTTGTTCTAGGATTTTAGCTAAAAAGAGAAATATCTCAGCATTAATGTAGAGGTTAAATCTTCAGAGTTCAATGAAGAGTTGAACTATATAGGATCCCATGTGCCGAGAAGGACTATTATGCTAGCAGTTCTGAGCCTAGAATCACAGAGTGCATTGGATGGAAGGGCCATTTAAAGGTTATATATTGCAACACCCCTGCAGCGAGCAGCTAGATACACACAGACAATATTAGGGTAGCAGAGATCAAGACTGCTGGAATTATTAATCCACATTGCTCAGAGTTTTATGGTTAATTAATTCCTGTGGAAGCAAAGAAACATTGCTGTTTGTGTGTGTTAGGTGTGTGGAAGGTAACGGCAGACTGAAGTCAGACTTAGAAGCAGCCACCTGGTTTGGTTTTGTGGTCATGAAAACAAGAACTCTGCAGAATTCTTAGCTCAGCTTTTGAATCTCTTCAGTATTTAATGTGACTCTAACCCTTTTCTTCATTTTAGAATCATAGAACCATTTTGGCTGGAAAGGACCTCTAGGGTCATCAGGTCCACCCCTCATCCCAGCATCTCCCCTAATCCATAGACCATGGCCTTAAGTGCTCTATCTACTCATTTTTTTCCAGTTCATTTGCTGAAAGTCACTGAAGTAAGTTTGTTCTGTTGTAAGCAGCAGAATGTTTTCTATTAGATGCCAAAATGTTTCTCTATGATTGAAAGACTTAATTCAATCAACAATTAAACTCCTTGTATCAATTATTCAAAAATACCTGCATTCAGTTTAGAGTGAACAATGAGTACCATTTGATAAAACAACTTCAGATTACTTGCTTCACTAATCATTTGGGGGTGTTTTTGTTAAGTACTATTTTTACATCAGAAGTAAACCAATCACAAATCTTAAACTAAAGCATTTGAGCTATTTCCATTTTTGTCTCTCCCAGAACTTTTTCTCTTATTTTTCTGTAACACAGCACTGGATGGAATGCTTCGCGGAATCTGGTGTTATGATGTACTTCAAATTCACTAAACAGAAATGCCTCCATTCTCCAAAAGGTGATTAAAACTTGTTAACATACAATTTCCTATCTTAATTCAACATTGCAGAGATAATACTGCTGAATTTACTGTTTACCACCAGCTCCATATATCATGTGTTAAATGTCTGGCTTTTTTTAGGTTCACATAACAGGATTGAACATGGGGTAGGGGTTGTTTGTGGTTTGGTTACATGGAGCTTTTTTTAAACTCTTGCTATTGTTTAAAGATGTTGCAGCCCTTTCCTTAAGTATGTTCCTGATCTTTAATAGTCACATTTTGGTGTATAGAGATTAGCGTTAATGGGATATCTTAGGACTTAGACGTATTTAGACCAGTATAGCATATCATAACATCAGAATTCCACAAGAAATTTATAGCAAATATGATCCATTCACCTTCATCAACGTCTGTGAAGCTGGATTGTGGTAAATTTTCAAACTCTTGAAAATTCTTTTTTATCAAAAGAGGGATATTTTTATGACCTGTATGCTTTAGTTATATCATGGTCATAGGACAAAAAGCAAGAATTTATTTACATATATCAATTTCTATTATTCAAATTGTCATATTATTACTAACTATTAGTCAGTTACAAACTTAACACTTAGGCAACTACGAATTACAGTTTGAAGCCTCCAGAAAAAAAGAGTGAAATGTGTACTATGATTTCTACACTGAGGTTTGTCCATTTTCATTGCTAGTTTAAGGCATTAGTTCTGGATTATTTCTTCAACTACTGTAATTGCAACTTGAATAAATGGCAAAAAACTTGTGTTTCAGTAAGGGATTCATTTCAGGTTTTTCAGAAGATTAGATAAGTAAACAAGTTCAAGAAGGGTGCTCCCCTTTACTCTGCAACTGGTGCAGCAATAATATGCTTTATACACACACTAGGTATGCACATTTCATTTCTGTGAATACCATTTTGGTTGAGCTTGGAGAAGAGGAGGCTGAGGGGTGACCCCATTCATGTCTATAAATACGGGAGGGGTGGGTGTCAGGAGGATGGAGCCAGGCTCTTCTCAAGGGCATCTGGTGACAGGACAAGGGGCAACGGGTGGAAGCTGGAACAGAGGAGGGTCCATATCAATATCAGAAGGAACTTCTTCTCAGGGAGGGTAACGGAGCATTGGAACAGGCTGCCCAGGGGGGTTGTGGAGTCTCCTTCTCTGGACATATTCAAGACCTACCTGGATGCGTTCATGTGTGACTTGGTCTAGGTGATCCTGCTGTGCCAAGGAGGTTGGACTAGATGATCTTTCAAGGTCCCTTCCAATCTCTAAAGATTCCATGATAGGTCAAACACTTAAAGGTGAAAACATTTATGACTCAGTTGATGCTACTTTATTAGGGACAGCAGTACTCTATCACCAAAGTTTCAGGACAGGACAGCAACCTATTCTTGATAGATTCAGAGCCTGAGAGAGTTGTGCTGGGACAAATTTTCTTTCTATAAAACTATTTATTGTTATACTGTCAAGGTAAGAATGCTATTTTGCCTAATGGCTGATTATGTTTCGTGCTTTTTTAAAACACTACGATTAAATGTAAGTCTCTCTACCCCTATTATGTACATCACAGTAATGTTGGTACTATCCATATCATCATGGCATTATTTCTAGAGGTAGATTCTTCTACAGCTCATCTCATGCCTTTCAACTTAAGCTTGTAAGCCAAGTCATTCTGTCCACAAGATGATAATAAATCAAGCAAAAGACTTTCTAAGATAGACTCCAGTGTTAGGAAATTTTCTCCAACAAATGTTTGGACAGTAAATTGAAATGAAAGAAGAATTGTTCACTGAATGATTCGGATCAGTTACTTCAGTGCAAAGGGTTGATGTCCCTACGTGAAGACAAATCTCTGCTACAAGTCATTCAAACAAGTTTCTACACTTTTGTTATCACTGGCTTTGATAGGGAAAGGAAGGACTGTTAAACACTCAAGTGCTCCACCTGAGAAAGGACTGTGAACTACTGCCCCTGACTGAGAGCCCATTCCCCCCGTTCCTCTAAACACAAATACACTGTCAAGTAAAAGTAATCCTTTCAAATAATGCAACTGTCTTTAGCTCATTGTTAAGACAGGAATTTCTCTCAAGGCTTTAGTCATTTTTAGAGATAGTTTGATGGAAATGAAGGTATCATTTCCAATGTACTGTTGACACACTTCTTGGAACTTGACTTACTGAAGCGTGAAAATGTACATGGAATGTCTGTGTCCAAGATCACTTATTCCCACTTCTCTAGCTCTGAAATCACAGTTTCATCAAAAGCAGAGAGAAAATCCATTAGGCTTACAATCAATGACTGAACATAATTGTCAAATAAAGCCTTTGTTTAAGGCCTCATTTCAAACTGAACAAACATTAAGTGCAGAAATTATATCATCAGCAAACATCTATTCACCAGAAAGGCTATCAAAGACAGACTTTGGCGTGTTGTAATATAGTTTCTGTGAACACACTTTGGGAATATCAACCCTGGCAGAAAAAAGAGCAGGTGAAACAGAGCACTTAATACTTGGCTCCCTTTCATATGCTGGTCATAATGAAGTGCAGATGTTGGAAAAGTCTTCTACACTTACCACATTAATTTGCTTGTGAAGGTACAGTGGGAGACTACTGCATATCTGCACAGAGCAAAGCTCTGACCTTGTATTTGGCCCATTTCCACCGCTGACAAATAGGAGAACATTAAGAATTATGTCTAACTTCCCTAACTGTGAATTGCTTGAATTGTGCAAGTAGCATTTAAGGAAAAACATGAAGATTCCCAAATAAAAGGCAAAGTATAAGTTTTTTCTCAAAAAATGTAGCATTACTTTGCTACTGCCTTCCACTGAAGATTTTCCATGATAAATGTAGAGTCAACTATCATACATTACGCCGTCTTAAGACCACATGTCAATTAACAAAAAACAAATACAATCTTACATATCATCATTAATCTGCACAGGTTTTTATCCACTGATCTCAGAACTAACCAGTAACTGACAGCTACTAAAGAATGTACAGTGTGAGTTAGATTCCTATCTCAGTAATGCAGAATGTGAGCTAGATTCCTATCTCAGAACAGTAACAATAAAAGGTCTCCTGGTAAACGACAACATAAAAGAAGTGCATCGCCTATCTGTGGTAACATTACCGTGTTTAGTGCATAAATATGGACAGAAGACAAAATATTAATTTTATATGCGTAAACATTCCTAATTTTATACTTAATAAATGAAACAGCTAGTCGGATAAATGAGGAGCGTATCACACTCCTTTCCAAGTGACCAAAACACACCATTCCATTTTTGAAAAGTAATTATAATGGTGATGGTTCAATAAGGCATTTGCTATATGATTTTATATATACATGATGTGATTCCATTATTTGGAGTCTAAAGATCTGATGAAGGCTGCTTTTAGGAAATTGATTTTCCTTATCAACAAGAGTTGAAGAACTCATCTGTGCTCAGCAGCCTGGCATTAAAGCTTTCCGTCTCTATTCCCGAATTCTAACGATCCAAAGTTGTTGTTAAGTACTCCCCCTTATGGTCTCACACAACATGGCATTACAATGCTTTGTATTTCTCTTGATTAAATGCTAGTGTCTCTATATATATACACTGCCTACACAGTGTCAGTGTGAAGCTAGACCTATTGCATCGCAGCTTATCTTAGAAACTACTTCAGTGAATGAAGATGCAATAACATATATTTTCAATTGTAGATGATGGTTTATTTTTTTGAAATAGTTTTGATCACCATTAATATATTTTAGAATAAATATATAGAAATAATAACATATACTAATATATAATTATCATAATATATCATTATCATAAATATATAGAATAAATATATAGAAACAAAATAATGCATTAGATCAGAGCTGGCTGACAAATGTCTTTCTCTCATTGGGATTTATTCAATACTACAAATACATTTATATATTGTGGAGAGATTTGCTGCTAAGTGAATTATTTGAAATAGTATTTGTTAATCCTGTTAGAAAAAAAAATGTAGCAAGGGGAAATTAAATAACCTTAGCATAGTATTCAAGAAAAGTTTCCTGAAGTGGAAAAAGGTGTCCAGCATTTTTATGTGGCCACCACTGCCTTCACTCTGCTTGCATGAAGGAGCATATTTGGTCAGAATCATTTCCACGTTTATGTTCAATTACTCTCTCTCTTCAAATCAAGTAGTCTGTTTCAAAAGACTTTACAATGTACAGAACAGATTTGCAACTTCACTGTACCACTGTTCTAGAAGAAAACTCGAATAATTAGACATTACGTAGTGTTAGCTGCACTAGATTAACAGCCTTTCAGCATAAAATGCCTTTTACAATTTGAAGTGTTCTGCTGTTCCTATTTTGGCTCTAGAGCTAACAAAACAAACAGGGTATCTCACTTGATATAACCAACTATAAAATAGATTAATTCTTCAGCGTAGTTTGTTCTACTAGGTATTTCCTGTTCTACTATATGCTCACCTTATTTCAAGGGGGGGGGGGAAGAGAATGTTGAAATCCTTACCTGAAATAATACTCAAACAGTGCAATGCATAGTTACAATCAATCCTCTTCACTTCTTTTTAGCTCCAACACATTGTCTCAAAATGTACTGAAAACCACTCATTAACAGTGACATGATCTCCTCACCTTTGTTCTCTGCTTTACACTCTTGCTAAGTCTTCAGAATTCAATTGGTACCTTCAAAGGCAGACAAGTACTAACTTGTCCCAGAAGAACCTCTAACGTTAAGCAAAGCACACGAAGGATTAAGATCCTCTAGAAAAAACAGCATTTAATTTGATTCAAGTTTTTACCCTTAAACTTCAACTAAACAGTTCTGAGGTCATTAAAACAGTTTGCTAAACAGCATCCTTATCATAGAATCATTAGGGATCAAAAGGGAACTCAAAAGATCATCTAGTCCAATCTCCTGCCACAGCAGGATCACCTAGACCAAGTCATGCAGGAACACATCCAGGTGGGTCTTGAACTTCTCCAGAGAAGGAGACTCCACACCCCCACTGGGCAGCTGTTCTAAGAATGCTTTTATCTCTGCTTTTTCAGTTTGTGAAAACGAGTGGATTTATCTGTGATAGATTTGCAATTTAGATTTCTAAACTAAATAATCAGATTCAACAAGTTTCTGCAAGTATATTCAGATCACTGTAAGCGTGTGAACAGTCCAAAGGATACAATCCACTGAGGAATTCGGCAAAAATCTAGTAAAAACTAAAAATTTAGAAAAAATTAAGAATCTTACAAGAATTAGGCTCAATGCCTAATAAGGTTTAATAATAAGATTTAATAAATAGATTTAATATGAGATTTAATAAATAGTTCCCGATTTTATCTTAATTTCCACTGGGAGCATAGGAAAGAATCTAGAAGTCTATTCTCTGCAATCACATTGAAGGATGCACAAGAATAAACAGTTAGAAAACACAATCTATGATGTAAAAAAAAAAAGTGGCTACATTCTGAAACAGAGAGGGTTATTCTAGTTAGCTTTTCCCTTAAATTCTTCTGCTCTTAGGTTGTATTTGGACAGTCTACGTTACTAGGATGGATGCTCTAGCTTTCTTCTATATGCACTTGCACATAAAAGAGTTTCTAAAATTGGAGTTAACAGTAGAACTCAAACATATTTTCTTACTATCTATAGGTACTACAAGGAAGCAGTTTTCCCACAACAGAATTACTCACTGGCTGTTTGCAATCTGAAGGCAGACATGTTAACAGAAACTAAGAAAAGTAGGGAAGCAGAAAGGTAACTCTTACTAATATATTGCTTCATATCAAACAGAGGGGTGTCTGATTCTTCAGCCAGCTTTCAGTGGCAGAGGGGAAGTGAGCCTTCTAGAAAGCCAGTCCAAGCTGGCCACCACATGCTTCCTAAGAAGCCCTCTCAGATATTCACAATCACACTTGTGCAGAAGTGATGTGGTTCAGCCTGCTTTTGATTCAGAGAGCCTCTTGACAAGCATCTGTACTTTCACGTTTCCTGGGATACAGATGAGAAATCTGAAGGAGATGAAGGTAAGGAAACCCCCATGAAAATATTACATCCTTCTTAGCCCTGCTTTCCTGCTGTTCTGCTCTTAGAGGGAGTGTTGACTCACAGGATTTTGCACACTTCAAGAGACAGCAAAAAGTAAGAGAGCTAAGTGAAATTAATCTGTTGTGAGAACAAGGAGGAAATTTAAAAAAATTATTTGTAGTACCATGAACTTTCTATGATTGGTAGATTCAAAGCAGAACCTCTATTGACTCGTTTTGAACAATGAAGTCTTCAAATACCTCAATTCATTGCTTGGATCTGCATTTATTTATCAAATCTTGCTAGACAAATCTATAGGGAAAAAAGTGAACAAGATGCCCAGTAAGGAAAGAATCTGTTTAATGAGTAAGTGATTGCATGGTTTTCCAGATGTACTCTCAAGCTAGTCATTGTCTGTTACATGTTATTGAGCTCTCTTTAAAGCCTTAAACAAAACCTTGACTAAAAGCTGATGTAAGCACTGTCAGGAGAAATCCAGAACCTGGATTGTCAAGGTAATCTGTAACCAGTTGTAATCATAGAATCCTTAGGAATCAGAAGGGACCTCAAAAGATCATCTAGTCCAGCAGGATCACCTAGACCGAGTCACACAGGAACACATCCAGGCGGAGCTTAAACCTCTCCAGAGAAGGAGACTCCACAACTCCCCTGGGCAGCCTGTTCCAGTGCTCTGGTACCCTCACTGGGAAGAAGTTCCCTCTGATTTTGATATGGAACCTCCTCTGTCCCAGCTTGCACCCATTGCCCCTTGACCTATCACCAGATGACCTTGAGAAGAGCCTGGCTCCATCCTCCTGACACTCACCCCTCACATATTTCTAACTATGGGGCATTCTATTTCCTTTTGCTGATACTGTTACACTGGGAACAGCATACTCTCCCACAGTTTTTGCATCCACGTCAGGTGCTTTGTTTATGAAGTGGTGTACAGCTATTCAGAATTCAATTGTCTGCTGTAGTCTCCCAATAATGAAGAGATGCAAAACTGCAAACAGAAATAATCACACTCTGGACAGTGGAAAAGATGTGGCAAATAAGGCACAGGATGTTAGGCAGAACATGTGTTAGAGAGGACTTAAGTTATCTCTATGTGATCTGTTTTGAAACTTATAACGCCAGGGAATTATCACATCATAGTCAAATCCTGCTGTCTGGAGACAGTGTTGAAGTTTTTTATCAGCCTGGCAATTATTTTAAACTTTTTTTTTTCTATGTTTGAGACCTCATTTCTTTTTAATTAACAAAGGAAAGAGGACATGAAGGTCATATATAAACAACTCCCACTGACTTTTCATACAATATTTGAACCAAAATAGACTTCAGTGCATCAAGCATGTAGGTACATGATCAAGGTCACATGCACATCATATATCAAATAGCTGTTAAAAACAGGTATGGAAAGATAGGGCTGCATTTGAGCTGCATTCAAAAACATTAAACAAGCATATGAAAAAAAATTATACCAGACAGCAAACCTTTTATGTGTTCATTTCTTTTCTTTCTCACTTTATATGGTTTATAGCTCACTTCTCTGAATGTGAAGTTAACTTTCAGTAACTCTAAAGAGAACATTTCTAGAGAAGCAAGTAATTCACCTCTGAAGGTAATCGGGAAGCTTCTATTTCCATTACTGTACTGTTTATTGTCTTGCAAAGTCCAGAAATGCAGTGCGTGGGAAATCATAGGCAAGGAAAACTGTAACTAACACCGTAATTGAGGCACTCAGCATACACCTCAATAGTAGCTCATCCTCCTTTACATGATAAACAGCAGTGTTCTTAAATGCATGGATATAACCTAAGTCAATTATAGTACACACTGAAGATGACATTTTTCAACTGTCTCATTTTAAATGAAGTTTAGCCAGAGTTTAATTTCCCACATTGCTTCAAAGTGTATTCATCAATTGAGAGAAATCATTTCCATGGCAATGGGATCACAAGGAATCATGGTACAACAGTATAAGACCAGGCAGACAATGTCACCAGTGTCAAAATGACAAATACATCATTTGACTAAAGATGAAGAGAGAAAATACCAAGGTCAGAAATGTAATTATTATCATACTGTCTGTACAAGAATGCATACTGAACACCTCATATCTAGATCCTCAGAAAGCTCAGAGGAGTTTTTAGAGCACACTAGACAGCTGCTGCCGAAGTTTTCTGCATTACTTTCCAATAGGCATTGATATTGAGACCATCATTCTCTAGCATATTCCCTAGAAACAGCAAATATCTTGAGATACAATACAATGGTATCGTTTTTCATGCACTAATTCCAACTGGTACCACAAAACTGCTCTTGGTACATCTCAAGTTGTTTTTCACCCTCTACCCAATTACATTTAGAAGCAACATCATTTTTTTTTTCAATAGAAACACCTATTTCCTTGGAAATAAACTAATATTATTAGCATCACCATAATCAGACAACTTCGTCACTATGCAAAAAAAATACCTATGAGAGTATTCATGGCTTTCCTTGAGTAACTCTGACAATTGAATTGGACATGCTAAAGCTACTGAAGAAAGGTTGTCAAAACAACTGTTCACAAGAGCAGCTGAAAGAAAAGTGACACAAAGACAATAAGTTCTGACTGTATTCAGCATACACCAATAGAAGACCCCTCTACATTTGGTGTGGGGAAGAATTTTCATTGAATCACTTGTTACTTCCATATATTCCTTGCTATCATAAGGTCATTTTATCTAGATCTAATTTCACTTAGCACCCTCGCTGTAAAGAGGTTTGCTGACATTGCCATTACCTAAATGATACACTAATCAAAAGGAGTTGAATTGAAAGAGTATGAAATTACACTTGTGTGACTTAAATGAGAACAAGTACTTTATGAAAAATACTTTTCATAGTATTTTCTTAATTTAAGGTTCATTAATCATGAAGATAAATGGTCTTTTAAAGTATCTTTTTGAGATCTAAAATATGCTGTGAGAAAAAAAATCCCAAAATCTCAGCTGTTAAAGTCCTTCTTATTTATTGAGATTTTATTATATTCACTCTCTGTTGTCTGTCATACAAAATCTGCTCATAAAATTTGATCTGTGTCTGCAGACTAAGGACACAAGAAACATAAACCTTTCATTTATGAGTCTAAAAACCTTTAGAAACTTTCTCCATGTATACAGCTTGACTCCTATCATCGCCTTTCTATTTTTATTTACTTTTGGTACTCTTCCACTTCTACAGCCCCTCTATCTGTCAATCATTTCAATTTCCCTATGTGTCTTCTTTTGTTCCCTTTTGAGTTCCTCCTTTCTTCTGTCTTTATTCAATGGGCTCAGAAGATGATTTTACCAACTGCATTTTCAGGGCTGTCGACTGAAAGTAGGGAAAAGGTCTGCTTGGTTTTGGTCCAAACAAATGTCTGGATGCTGACCAGCTGACATGTGGTCTACCCAATTCCTCAGTAAGTAAAACACTTTTCTAAAAACTTAGGGCTCCCCAAAATCAAGATGTGTTCCTTACTTCCACATGCTCTCTTTAAAACAATAAATAATAAATACCTTATCGAAATAATCCTGTATAGCAGATGCTGTTCCCAGATCCTCCCTCTTCCACATAATTGATCACAGTTTCCCTCAGAATTTCTGCCGTTATACAGCAAGGTCTTACATTTTTGCAGTGTCCTGTTCCTGCAACCAGTTGTTTTCCCAGTCTGGTTTTATTTCCATTGCTCTAAACTATGACCTTTGTGAATTTACCCATTACACATGTTGGAATGAAACATGTATGTCAGTAGCACAGAAATGATGCAACATACTACAGAGCTCTAATATTATGCTATGCTATAAGCAGATATGCATCGTACATGCTGTGTACACAGTAATATTGATACTGCACAATATAGACCTAGTGCTTCATTATTGTTCGATGCTTCTCTCCAAGTTCCGCATCTCAGGAAGATCACTGATGAAATGCCATCCTTTTTCTCAAACATATACGTTAAGCAGGAAGAAATGCCTCCTCAAAACACAAGCATCAGCCATAGCTTCTCATATGCAAGCTGCCTAGGAATGTTATTTAAATAAAGCAAAACATAGAAATTACATCGGTTTTCTGTTGTGAAACTGAATTTAGACAAATGTTGCCAAACAGAACTCTATTCATGCATCATTTTTCCTACATTTTATCAGAATTTTGAAGAAGGAGAGAGATAAAGAAACTATAGAAAACATAAGTGAAACTATACAAGCAAGAATATGAACCTAGAAGAATAGACAGCATGTTCAGCCAAGGTGTTCAAAAGAATAAAAATCAAAGAAGTGCCTCAGTTAATCTGCAATGAATATTGATTACTTGTGAAGGATATCACAACCAGCCACTACAGCATCAATTCCAGCCTTCAAGAGAATCAAAGAGAAATTCTAATGAACAATGTCACTTTTGTAGCATGTAAGGTTTTATTAGTTATATTCTATTGTACTAGTTAAAATCACGGATTTTTGAAAGCAAAGAAAACTTGGTACAACATTCAGGTTACAACCAAATACCTATGAGAATAACTGCATTTTTAATGCTCAGATATATGGAAATATCTTTACAACATTGGCTGGATCTTTTGCTAGATTGAAAGGGAATCCCAAACGAACAACCAAAAACCATATCAAACCTTTAGAATATCGAGGGGTAGCAGGAAGAGCTACTGTCCTTAACACAATGGTCTTTATGCTGTGTGCCCACCCCTCTGTGACAAAACAAGAAAACATAGCACTGGACAGCAAGCACAATTTAGCTGAAGTGACATGTCCCAGGAATCACTACAAGTAGTCATAAAAAGGGAACATTTAAACAGAAAAGTAGATAGAAGGGAAGTGATTTGAAGGTGGCAGGTTTCGAACTGTTGTACAACCAGTCTTGGTTTAGCAATGGTACTAACCATTCTTAGCAAAGTTTTATTGATGTGAGTTGTGCTTTTTGTGGGTTTGTTCTCTTCCATTTGAGGCTTCTTTATATCTGGGTCTTTTGTGATTAGAAGAATGAAAAGCGTTTTAGATACTCTTTAGGTCTACACAGAGAGAGTTCAATTAAGTAATGCAAATGGATGTTTTCCATTCTTTACCATGAACAGTTAATTCATTTTCAGTAACATAGTTGAGAAGCCAAAATCCTCCAATAAATTTTGTGTGAACTTGCAAGATAACTGCTCAAAGAAGTTCTACCAATTATTGCTCTGCAAACAAACAGTGCACATCACTAACGAATACAGCTTGCAGTTAACGGAACTTGAAAGGTACTGTTTACTGAAATAAAATCAATGAAAAGCAGAAAACATCTATAAAACTTACATTGGTCTTGAACACATGCAGGGAGGAGGCAACTGCAGCCTCTCCAGGCAAGCAATTCCAGTATCTCCATCCTTGCACTAAAGAACTTCTCCCTAAGATCTAGTCTGATCCTACTCTTTTTCACTTGAAAACCAGTTCCCCTTGGCCTGTCACTAGATCCCCTGGTGGAAAGTCCCTCTCCAGCCTTCCTGTAGATTTCCTTCAGGTATTGGAAGACATCTGTAAGGACTCCCCAGAGTCTTCTCCCAACAACCTCATGCTATTCTCACATGAACAACTCAGAAAACAATAGTTCACCTTGCCACTGTTAGCATAAATGGTATTGTATGGAAAGAGTTACAGATCTTAAACATAGAATCATTAGGGATCAGAAGAGACCTCAAAAGATCATCTAGTCCAACCACCCTGTCACAGCAAGATCACCTAGACCAAGTTGCACAGGAACACATCCAGGCAGGGCTGGAACGTTGCCAGAGAAGGAGACTCCACAATCCCCCTGGGCAGCCTGTTCCAATGCTCTGTTACCCTCACTGGGAAGAAGTTCGTTCTGATATTGATATGGAACCTCCTCTGTTCCAGCTTGCACTCACTGCCCCTTGTCCTATCACCAGATAACATTGAGAAGAGGCTGGCTCCATCCTCCTGTCACCCACCCCTCACATATTTATGGACATGAATGAGGTCACCCCTCAGCCTCCTCCAAGCTCAAGAGACTCAACTTCTTCTGCCTTCCATCATAAGGGAGGTGTTCTACTGTCTTCATCATCTTTGTCTCTCTACACTGAACACCCTCCAGCAGCATTCTGTCCTTTTTGACCTGAAGGGCCCAGAACTGGACACAATACTCCAGATGCTGTCTCACCAGTGCAGAGGAGAGGGGGAGAAGAACCTCCCTCGATCTGCTAACCATCCCCCAGATGACAGACTCTGCACTGACTCTTGTTGTACATCATTCCATTTCTCTCTGCCCAGCTCTAGCCTGTCCAGGTCTTGCTGAATGGCAGCACAGTCTGCTGGGGTGCTGGTGACACCACCCAGCTTTGTGTCATCAGCAAACTTGCTGACCGTGCACCCTTAGGGATTTTCCAAGATCCCTTCCAGCCCCTATAATTTCTGTTGATTCCATTATTTTTATTTCCTGTAGGAGGAAACAAAATGCAACCAATTAGCAAAATTTGATCAAACTTGTGATCAAGGACTGTAAATGAACCTTCACTTTCCAGCTTTCTCTGTAAACCTACTCCATGAGATTATGCTAGCTTTTCCCTTTAAGAATATTTTCCTCCTACTCACCCACCCACCATGAATACTAAGCCTGTCAATCACATTAACAATAACAAAATACATATGGGACTGTTTAAGGAGGAAGAACGGACGTAAGAAACTGCTCCTTTAACTTACTTGGAACCAGCAACAATGTGTGTGCTTGGGAGAAGAAAAACAAGTATAAGGTAAGTTGTGTTCCTTTCATTATTTTTGAACAAACTGGGGTAAAAACATAGTGACATGTTTTACATACATAGTCCTTAATCCAGCTATTTTGCTCACATATACTTTCCTGTGACCAGTATTCTGCTGTTACATCCAGTAAACCAGAGTGCTTGCAGTTGCAGTCAAGCAGAACTTGACTTTGGAAGTTCTGAAATGAGTTAATGCACGTAGTGCTTTGTGTACATAAAAAAAATATATGGTTGTATTGAACAAGAAATGGCAGTAGCATGATCTGGGAGCCAGCTTCTATGCGGCTATAACTGAATGATTTTGTGGTCCTTTCTAAACCTGATTGATTCTGTGATTCTATAACTCCTTCCCAGGGAGAGTGTTGGGGGGGCTGCCTGGGGGGGTTTGTGGAGTCTCCTCCTCTGGAGAATTTTGAAACCCACCCGGACTTGGTCTGTGTGATCCTGATGTGGCAGGAGGATTGGCTGAATGATTTTTCGAGGTTGTTTCCAATCTGTAATGTTCTGTTCTGTGACTTGGTCTAGGTGTCCTGCGGTAGCAGGGGGATTGGACTAGATGATCTTTCATGGTCTCCTCTGATCCCTAATGATTCTACGATTCTACAAAATCACTCATTGAGAACTTCATAAAATACTAAGGATCTGTAGCCTGTAAAAACATGCCTGTCTTGTGTCTTGCACATTTCAGACTCCAGGAAAAAAACCCAGTCAAATATATACTGGAACAATATTAACTCTGCATTATGCACAAGTTCTTTATAGAATTAATTGCTTTTCAGAGGCTAAATCACCAGATGCATAAACTGCACACTTGAACTAAGATCCCTTTGAAATTTGGTAGCTCTCAAGTACTAGATGTTATTTGCACTAGAGGGCTGTAGAAAAATATCTTCATATACAGAATCAGATTTCTCCCTCTTTTCAAGGAGTAAAGTTGTCAGAGATATGCATGAAGAGCATTAATGTTTCCACTTTGATACATACTTAAATTGACAGATTACACTCTACACATGTACCCAAACACATTTAAGTTCCATATAAATATCAGCAGGAACTTCTTCCCACGGAGGGTAACGGAGTGTTGGAACAGGCTGCCCAGGGGGGTTGTGGAGCCTCCTTCTCTGGAGATGTTCAAGACCTGCCTGGATGTGTTCCTGTGTGACTTGGTCTAGGTGATCCTGCTGTGGGAGGGGGATTGGACTGGATGATCTAATTCCCTATGATTTTATGATCCTATGTCTGCCACTGTTCTTGTCAGTTCCAGAAAATACCCAGTAGCAAGTGAACATGACCTTGTCAGGCCTAGTACTGGCTCTATTTAGGTCTCTCCAATATGCTTATACACAGAGACACCTAGACATTGGGGTGGAAAAAGTATCTGTGGCCTGTCATTATCTGGTAGACTCTGGAAGACTCAGTATTCTAATCAAGGATCACATCCCACAGAGCTGTATGTGTTGAAGTGCACATATTGACTTGGATTGCCAGGAAAGGTGATACACTACATAGAGCGATTAGAAATGGGAGGGTACCAAATAGAACTGGTAACCAAGTCTGGGATCCCCCTAGCCAACACTTCTTGAATTAATCCCCTTGATGGGATGGGAAAACAAATGGAAGTGGATGGTAATAGTCTCCACTTTTGTTGCTTACACTTTAGGAAAGAAAAGCATTGATCAAGCCAACACCAGTGTCAGCATCACAAGACGCGCTTCAGCGTGACAGATCCCTGGGATTTTTGTTTTGCCGCAATTTTTAATCTGACTATAACACAAATGGCAAAGTGTTACTTGCAAGCTACAGTCTCTGTACTTTAACCACATCTGCTACAGCCCCTTGGGGAAAACAAAGCTGACCACAAGACCTTCCCATACAGATTACGATCTCTCAGTCGAGACAGGTAAACTACATAAGCATTGGCCTCCTGAGAGTACTCTACTGAAAACCCAGAACACAAATTAAGGCAACGTGAACTCAGGCAATGATACAAGAGTCTCAGGTGGAAGAAAAGGGAAACCTGAGCTCAACAAGGTGGGTGAGCTGAGAGGGCACACTGTCGATCATCCAGCAGACTACCAGGCAGTGCAGGAACTAACAGCAGAGGGCAGCAGGCAGTGAGGAGCAGCTTCTTGCTTTCCTGTATTTCTGAAAACGCTAGTGGCCTGATAGGGAATTGTAGGAAGAGTACAACACCTCCCCTATGAGGAAAGGCTGGGGGAGCTGGGTATCTTGAGCTTGGAGAAGAGGAGGCTGAGGGGGGACCTCATTCATGTCCATAAATATGTG
>VZRI01013817.1:9379-26247 GCA_013397515.1 Upupa epops | reverse complement strand
TTTGGTCTAGGTGATCCTGTTGTGGCAGGGGGATTGGACTAGATGATCTTCCGAGGTCCATTCCAATCCCTAATGATTCTATGATACTGCTGGCAGCATGCACTCAATTGCAAAATCCTTAAACCACTATTTTTAATCTGTCCTTGACATCTCCAAATTTAAAACTACTTACACCTACTCAGTAACCAAACTCAGCCTATGCTGCAGGAGTAACAGCGTTTCTCACTGTTTCTCGATTTGTGTTTCACACCTGATGTCATCTGCCATTTTGCTGCTTGCCCTCAGCAACAGTTAAACCTGTAACTTCCACTGCCTCCCGCTCAGCTGCTTCCCACCTCCACCATACATGAACTACTGACACAATCACTTCTACACTCAAATTAAACAAGTTAAATGCATGCACTTCTCTCTGTTGGTCCTGCACACAGAGACAGGAGAATTGCTCCTTCCCATCAGCCAGGGAATTCACAGCCAATACTACGACTATGAACTTCAACATAGTTTTTAGTTATAGGCACCAGACAGGCACTTGAACATTATACTCAGGAGGCAGAGTTTAAGTTGCTTCTGTGTCAATTATGTGTTAATGTAATTCTAGGATTTGAGTTTTGCCAGATCAAATGTTCTGCTAAGTTACAGGTTCATGAGGCATTAGGAGTATTCATTAGCACAAACCAACCTGGGAGTCCCCCAAATACCCAAAGGACTATTTGAAGGAGGCTAGCAGATGAGACATTTCACCTTATCTGAAATCCATTTGAATCTTTGAAGATGTGCTCCATTTTGCATGGAGAAATAAAGCAGGAAGAGCAATCAGAAAGCAGGGATAAACATCCCTTGGTCTTCAGCCTTTTATGGAAACTGTTATATTTGTCCTGTTCTGGTGTCTTAGAACTGCTGAGCAAATTAATCTGAGGTTTTTTCAGCAATTGCAGCTGCATCTTGGCAATTTTATTGACATTCTGTAAAAGCAATGGCTTTCAAACATTTCTCCCTTGCTCCACTTTAGAATATGCACTGTGCCTGTCCAATTGAGGAATTGCAATTTATCCTTAAAGAATCATGGCTGCTGCAATGTATGTGGTATATTCACACACAGTTTATGTAAAAACTATACCAAGACTAGTAAGTCCTTGAGTTCAAAATTGTTGGAGACTGGGAGAATATTAGAGAAGCCTTCCCTGCATGTCCTGTTTCTATAGTTTTCCAGCTAGCTCACTTCTGAACGTAAACAGATGAGATGACGCTGGAGCTGGTCTGACTCAGTACAAGCATTTTGTAAAGATAATGTAACACTGGAATGAATTCACTGACAATTCATTCTTTAACAGTAATAATGGAGGTTATGGGAAGGGAGAAACCACCAAAACTTTAGCTCATGCATCACCTTAGAGTAATAGAGTGATTTATTTAAGCACAAAAGAATGATGCCCAGATTTGACAAAAAGAGTGAGATTCTATAATGTGACAATATTGAAGTAGCAGCTCTGCAGCTGAGCTCTATTCTTTCCTATCTGAACACCGCAGAACAGTACATCAAAACACACAAGCAAGCCTAATGCAATCTGGAATCAGATTTAAGCAGCTGGATCAACATGTTCAAGGTAGGCAAGAAACAGCTATTTTTTCTGTAATAGCTATGAGAAGCTGTTTCCATGTTCAAACCTCTAAGTTGCTGATGACATGGAAAAAATTTATACACTCATTTTCATCAGGATTTGTTTAACTGATTTTAGTAATGGCACATATTTGCATTTGTTGGTATAAAAACTGATAGTTTCCCAATACTGGAATCACTTGCAGAAGAAAACTGGTCCTGCCGAATCACCCTTTACAGGCGTTCACTTTAAATGAGCAAACAGGAAAAAAATTGCAAAAGGGACTTCCTCCTAAGCAGCTCGCTAAAAACTCGTGAAGCAACAGTTTGGTGAAACTTATCTAGATCACGTCTTTCTCACTGGACAGCAACATGGCCACAAAACTACCACTGCAAGAGGAATTTGAGAACTGGACAGCTTTTCAAGTTGCAAATCTCCTGAGACAGGTACTGAATGGCTATGTAATGCTTTAGATTGTCCAGTCTATATTCAGCTAGAGGAAACCCTTACTGGAATTATCCTTAATAAAGATCTCTTATCTATAGCATGGGGATTTAAAAGAACTGAAAATAAGATTAGTCAGCAATTGTCACAGCCAAGAACTTATTCTTATTAATGTTATATGAGTTGCTTGGCACTCTCCCGTTTTTTACAGAAATTTAATTCACAGTAGAAGCTGCTAGCTAAGATCTCATACATGGCAAATCATAGGAAAAAAAGGTTTGCTCAGAGGGTTATTTCTTATAATGGAAAATGTATTTCATGCCCCAATTTATTACCTGCTGGGACTGCAAGGGGACCTAATTTTACTTTTGAATATCGCTTCAAAATTCCAAGCTTGTAAGAATCTCCTGTTCATCTTTTCTTCTCAAGGTATATACATGCACAGCAGTTGCTAGATGTAGCTTAATGTTAAAGTACTAGAGGTTTTTTGTTATGATTCCTTCGTCTGCTTGTACATTTCTCCTAGTTCTACAACATCCTTTCTAGTATATTTGAAATAATCTCAATTGCACAAAATATTCCAAGCCTGTCTTTGGCCATCCTTTCATTACTTGAATAATCTCCTCCTAGACATACAAAACATATATCCTCCATGGACAATCCTTTTCCTGACATCAGCTTTTAACTTGTCATTTACTGTGTGACTCAGATTTTAGACTTCTACCTTGTAATTTCCACAAAATATTTCACTCAGTGCATTTTGATATATGGCCCTACTTCAGAGATTTTTAATGCAAGTTTATCTATGTACTCTTATATACAGGATTTTTCTGTCTTATGTTCATCCTAACTTTAACTATAGAAGCACCAAGCTTGTCTATTACCTTCTTTACACCAACAGCAAAAAATTACTGTCTTTAAGGTTCCTCAGTCTTTTCACTTGAGGGAGCATATAAACTTTACCAAAGAAAATCCTCTAGTGTTATCAAGTGTTTCTGCATGAGTTCCACTTGTAACTACATGAAAAGTAGACCAAAACTTAAAGTGTTCATTTTGTATAATTACTAATCTATTTTGACTTGTGCATAAATATGTAGGCTCATTCATGTACAATTAAAACAAATACAATACACCAACCCCTCCCACTCCCCAAACATGTAAAAAACCTCCCAAACCAGAGCTGTGGACCATCACCCCCACACTGAGAAAGCTAACCTGGTCTATGGAATTCATTTGTGCCATTATAATAATGAGGTATCAACTGAGCTGTAAATTTATTACTGTGAGCAGCTACTCAGAGGATTAATTAGCTCATATCCTTTCAGCTTAAAGGAAATCAGACTAATTAATAGAAGATACGATTATTTTTAAGTAGCCTACAATTGTACAGCGAAATGATTCTACAGCAAAATGCAAGACAGAAAACCAGTAACAATTGTTCAACCACTGGGAGGCTTTCAAGGCAATTTCTACAGGCATGCTGTAACTACTGGCTTCATACTTGTTAAGAGGGATAAAAAGTTGTTAATGCCTATGCTTACAGTCACATCAATGATTAAAGCAGCTAAGTGATCTATTTACAAGAGAATAACCATCATGAAGTGCTTGGCCATCCTGTCCATCAAAGACTAGCACAGGAAAGAGAAGCCATTTGCCTGTGACAGCTGTGTGCAGAGCTGTTGAGCTCCCACCACTAGCGCTCCATAGAGAGCTGAAAAACCAGACTGCGTGCCCATGTTCCAAGGAGTGTACTGGATCTGCCTCCACAAGACTGGGCATACCTGTGCTTGAACACTAAAAGAATACTGTTAAGGTTGCAGAAAGAGGCACTCGGCATTTTTACCCGCAGCATGCAAATCACCCTGAAAAACGCATGACCTTTTCCTGGGTGCTTGACTTGAGATTTCAGGCTCTGATTTGCAGAAGTGGTAAGATATGAGAGTTACAACCACAGCGGCAGCTCCTCTCAGAAGATTAAAATGCTAAAATACCAAATATGCAAATACGCACTTCTATCTCTCAGATCCTACAGAGCTGTAGTCAGGCATCTAAAACCACTGGGTACTGCATGAGTTTTATTTCTCATGCACCTCAACCCTCCCTTACCGATAAGGGTTTTCATCTCACAGGGTGGTCTTAAGAAACATAGTTACTTAACATTTCTGAGTAAAAGTGCTGTGGAATAGTTCCACACAACCGCAAGAAAATCATTCTCAGTTCAGGGAAGGTTTAGATGCTGTGTGAGACCAGTATACCAGACAGCAGAGAAGCAGAGAGCAACGAACAAAGCACAGCCTATTGAACAGCAGTTCAGGAAAGTCAAATAAGCTTTCATGTGACTGAGGCTGGGTCTTCTAGAAGATATACGCTGGGGTCAGTACTATAATATATATGTACAAGGCCTATGTACACTGCAATTTTAGTATTTCTTTAACTTTACCAGTCTTAAAAATGTTTCCAAAATGAATGTGTGTACCATAAGTGCAGAATTAAATATTATTAACTAACAAACTGCCTACAGCATTGCCAAAAGCACTGTGTTTAAAAATCAATAACTTCACTACTAAAAAATAATTAACCTTATTGATTCTGCTTTTTTTTTAATTCATAAATAAGATAATAATGGAAACCTGTTAACCATCTGTCTGTACCTCCTCCGTGTTATCTATGCTGTAATTACAACATAACTATTCCACATTGCATTCAGAGCTTCTCTACCTGTACTCCACCTGCCACGTAGTCTGGTTTCCCCACTCAGTACTATGGAGTTTGTGTACTTAAAAAAATTAAAGGTTTTGTGGTGATTGCTAAACACCCGTAGTGAGATACCTGCCTGTCAAAGCTGTATTTTAACCTGTTTCTGATGCTTGCCCCCTCGTATTCCAAAGCAATTAAAATTCCTTGTTGTATTTCTGTTGGATTCCTTGTTCCATTTATGTCACATTTAGAATCACAGAACCATCAGGAATCGGAAGAGACCTTGAAACATCATCCAGTCTAATCCCCCTGCCACAGCAGGATCACCTAGAACAAATCCAGCAGGGTTTCAAACATCTCCAGAGGAAGAGACTCCACAAATCCCCANTGGGGCCCCAACTACCTCCCTGGGCAACTCATTCCAGGCTCTCCCCACTCTCATGGTGAAGAACATCCTCCTCACATCAAGTCTACATCTCCCCATCTCCAGCTTTGCTCCATTCCCCCTAGTTCTGTAGCTACCAGAGATCCTAAAAAGCCCCTCCCCTGGCTTTTTGTAGCCCTCTTCAGATACTGGAGGCTGCACTAAGGTCACCTCGGAGCCTCTTCCCCAGACTAAATAGCCCCAACAGTCTGGCCTCATAGGAGAGATGCTCCAGCCCCCTCTGATCATCCTCATGGCCCTCCATGCACATCCACAACCTTCTTGTAATAAGGGCTCCAAAATTGGATGCAGTACTCCAGGTGGGGTCTCACCAGAGTGGAGTAGACGGGAGAATCACAAGAATCACAAGTGGCCACACTTGTGATGCAGCCCAGGATCCAGTTTGCTTTCTGGGCTGCAAGTGCACGCTGTTGGCTCATGCTGAGCTTTTCGTCCACATCTGCTTCTGAATAATGTCATCTTTTCTCTCACAATCATGATTTTATCATCCCTTATCCCATAGACTCTTGCTAAGAAAGAGGTAATCCTGTCTTACATTGATGTGGAAGTCACTACCTATTTCTAACCACAACTGGTTTTCTCTCCTATATTCTTTGACTAATGATTCATGTCAAACAGTATATCCCACAACTTCAAGTATCTGAGCACAGCAGCATTCATCGCTGTTTTTCCAAATGGCAAGTTGTGTGCAATTGCAATAATTCCCTTCTTTTCTCACCACAGTTTGGAATGCCTGAATCTGCTCTGGTTGTAGAAAAACTGGGCATGAATGGATCTCATTTTCTGGTAAGCTAATATTTCACCAGACCTCTAATTCGGGCCCATTTCAGTGGGAGGTTTGTATTCTTTACAGTGCCAGGAAATAACCTGGCATTGTCCTTTGTACACGCTTACATCCTTTGCTCTGATTTCCTATTTTAGTGGTTCAATTCACATCACATCTGGCCAGCTGTGCTTAATGAATTGCAATAAGAGGACAAGTATAACTCCTTGAAATGGGGAGGTTCCTGTAATACTAATTCCATTTGCATAGCTGCTGAAGTAAAATATGTTGAAAGATCTTTTCAAAGGCAATGCATTGTTATCATGTGCTTATGCACTGTGGAGAACTTATGTTTGCCTGGCCCTTCATTCCTCAAGTGTTTCCTGGGTGCCTCATGAGTTACATCTGTTGTTTACATCAACAAGGGCTTCAGTCCTGCAAGGGGATTCATTAGACCACAGTTACTCAGTTGTGTGCAGGTTCACTTTGTTTAAAACTGAACAACCAGAGAGCAAAATTTTGGGTTACTAGCAATTCCTGTTACACCGTAGAGCAAAAACAAAGTGTCAAATACTGACTAATTCCTGTTGTATTCCTGCGTTATAAATTGGACTGATAAAGACCCCAAGTGCTCCATTTCATAGAATCATAGAATCACTAGGGATTGGAAGGGACCTTGAAAGATCATCTAGTCCAATTGCCCTGCATTTCTGGAGAAGAGTTCATTCTTAGCCACAGGGTGTCTGACATAGAAAGCACAGCTTTAGTACTGTGTAGATACAACTTAGTAATGTGTGACTGAGTAACCAGGTGGCTAAGGTACACATTTCCACTCAGAAATCCAAGTTTCTCTTTACACTACTTGAAGTCTGATTTCCTAACTGGACCTACTGGCTTATGAAGTGCCGTCTGCTAATCCCAAAATGCTGATTCTCTCATTGCATCTGTTTATTACATTTGGCAAGAACCTGCAGGTTTCTATCTCATAGATTCACAGAATGGTTCATGGAAGGGAAGTTTCAACCCCCCTGCCATGAGCAAGGACACCCCCCACTAGACCAGGATGCTAAAGAACACATCCAATCTTGCCTTGAACAGGGAGGGGGCAGCCACAACCTTCCTGGGCAACCTGGTCCAGTGTCTCAGAACCCTCATCATGAAGAACTTCCTTTTGACTTCCAATCTAAACCTCCCCTCTTCCAACTTGAAACCATCTCAGTTTGTCATTCAGTTGTAAGGGGCAAGCGATTTACTTTATTGCACTGTCACATTTCCTAAAAGGCATGGAAGAAAAGCTGGACATCTATCACTAGACAGAAGTGCACAAAGCAACCAAAACCCATAGACTAGAAAATGCTTGAGCAAACATTGCTGCGGTCTATTGAGTAGTAGTGGCAGGTTCATCTTCCCATGCTAAAGAATTTTTAACAGGAGATACACTTCTGCACTAGTTATGTGTGAGATGCTGTGCATATGTGTAGTCTCAAGATGCATGTGCAGTATTTCTATGTGTCTACCTGATGTTTAGCTGTTTAAATACAGCTGTGCTTCTACTACAAGATCTGTATTACTGGACAGAAAAACCCTTGCAGGCTGCCAGATGCAGAAAGGAACTCTCTGTGTTGTCTTCTGTTTGGATTTTAGTGAACACCCCAAAGTGAACATTCAGAGAGGATTAATTCTCTATCTTACCTTTGTACAGCCTGAAAAAAACCACAAACCATCTTACATCCATAGGTGGGATTTAACCACCCACATCAGCTGGGTCTCTGTTTCCTGTGTGGTTTCAGCCACAAGACTGATCTCTTATTTTTCCGAAGAAAGAATGTTGTCAAAGGTTTGGGAAATGTTGAAGAAATATCTTAAATCTCACCAGTAAAGGGGGCTTCCTGCATAGAATCCTTCACATCAAATGCAAATTACATTTGAAAGTGAATCAGATGTATTTCTCAAGACGAAGGTACTTCTACAGTTCAAAACATGCAAAGTTGAGCCATGCAAGCACTGTAGCTGCATAATTTGTGATAAGTTGGCCACAACACCTTACATCAGTTTTGTCTGGTTTCAGAATAGGAATAATCAACGTTATATGGTCATTTCTTAACCTATTTCTTGTCTTCAAATGGCTAAAAGACAATCGCTTTTACAGCAATACTCCAACCCTCAATAGAAAACAAAATTACATGCATTTTCTAAAAACATAGAAGCAATAGCTCTTCCTTCACACTTCTCTAAAAGCAAAAACCACAAAAGGGTAATATATTAGATCTCAAGGCTACTGTGCAGTTAGATTTTTAAATCAGTAGGACTATACTTGTGACAGCCTTTTAATAAACTGATCACATCTGAATGACAGTAATCTAGTCCTAATGTGCAAGTCAGCATTTAGCCACAGCTCCACTGCAGAAGTCATATTATATCCTCTCTTTATTTGTAATGTCTGACCTTGCTACACCATAGTTGTCTTTACAGTTCCCTCTATGAGTAGGTTGCTTGTTAGATGGGGTTTTTTAATTTTGTTTTGAATCCCCAGACATTAATTCTAAACAGCATTCATGCATCATTTATCCTCATTCTTGCTATTTCAAAGGGTATTGTGAATCACATGACTGGAATATAAGTGCCTTAGAGAAAACCAGTCTCATGTTCATCATGTCTAGAGGGATTTTTGAGAGCAGTATCTAGAGAATGGAACCAGAGTCTTTCTGTAGATTTGCATCTCGCTACTAGAGGTCACAACTAGGTTTCAACTCACCCAGGCTGTACTTTGACATCCATTTATGCCAACACTGCTACTGAGAAAAGGCAAATGTTGTCTCATTTGGATACTCCTTCCCATCCCTGCAGTGCAGAAACAGCAGACAGGAAAGAACAGAAACCACATCTACTTTCTCTAGTGATAGCAATGACAAAACATACCACAAGTGAGGCTCCTGTATGAATGCAGCAGAGCCCCACAAGACCCAAATCACATCCCCCTCTTTCGGATAAGAGTTTATCAGTAAGCAATATTTTGTCAGCACAGGATAGGGATGTCAGTCGAAGGACAGATTAAAAAATGCTTTTGGCTGTTTGCATATCTGTTAGGAAAGAGCTCATCAGCATCACGTTCTGTTCAGTTGATCTGACATTTATCAACTGACATATACTTAGTTTTACAGCTACAATTCTGACCATGAATACCTTCAGTTGCCAGAGGACATAAGTTAATAAGTAGATATTTCTAGGTTATACATAAACAACAGTAATGAAAAACTTAAGCAGAAATAAACCGTTTGCTAAGTACGTCTAATCTAATTCCTCTGGGAAAGGGCCAAAAAACTTCTTGCAGGGTTTTTTCAGGGTTTTTCTTGAGCAAAGAAAGCTTTCATCTAGGTGAGGTGCAAAGAAACATTCTGCAAGTTGAAGGTACTGCTGTGACACAATTCCATAGCCACACAAAATCTCAATAAAGACGAAGCATCATGTCAGAATATCCCAAGTGTTTTGAGTAGAAGTGAAGCAACACATTTTGTCCTGCCTTTGGCAAGTACACAAGTTTCACCACAATAAAAACAGAGTCACAAAACTACATCTTTTGAACTGCAAAAAACCCACAATTAGCATATGTAACAACATTCATTTCATTGGGCTTTGCACGATGTCTGTTCCTCTGATATTACTTTCTTCTATCCACATTTATCTACTGTTTGACATACATACACACAGCCCTTCCACACATCACTTAGAATCATAGAATCATCAGGAATCGGGAGGGATCTGGAAAGATTATCCAGTGAAATCCCCCTGCCACAGCAAGATCACCCAGACCAAGTCCAGGTGGGTTTCAAATGTCTCCAGAAAAGGATACTCCACAAACCCCCAAGGCACCCCCTTGCAGCGCTCCATCTCCCTCCCTGGGAAGAAGTTATAGAATCAGTCAGGGTTGGATGGGACCACAGGATCATCCAGTTCCAACCTCCCTGCCCTGGGCAGGGACACCCCCCCCTAGAGCAGGCTGGCCAGAGCCTCATCTAGCCTGACCTTAAACACCTCCAGTGATGGGACCCCAACCACTTCCATGGGCAACCCATTCCAGGCTCTCACCACTCTCACGGTGAAGAACCTCCTCCTCACATCAAGTCTAAACCTCCCCATCTCCAGCTTTGCTCCATTCCCCCTAGTCCTGTCACTACCCGAGATCCTAAAAACGTCCCTCCCCAGCTTTTTTGTAGCCCCCTTGAGATACTGGAGGCTGCAATAAGCTCACCTCAGAACCTCCTTTTCTCCAGACTGAACAGCCCCAACTTTCTCAGCCTGGCCTCATAGGAGAGGTGCTCCAGCCCTCTGATAATCCTCATGGCCTTCCTCTGGACATGCTCCAGCACATCCACATCCTTCTTGGAATAGGCCCATGTGCCTTCTCCCTTTTCATGTGCTTGCTTGGGATGCATTCCAGACCTAGCACCTGACTCCTGCTCAACTCTCAGCCAGCTTCTCTTTCCCTTTTTTCTCCCCTCAATTAGATCCTATTATTCATAAAAGGAATCTTCTGTTGGCATTTTTCATTGACTCACGGCCCTCTTGGCTTTCCCATCAGATCCCTAGCAGCTCAGCTTGCTCAGATATGAAAGGAACCCTCATTTCCAGATATTTCTAGAGCTCTGGGCTCACAGAATCATTATGGCTGAAAAGGACCTCCAGGATTATCAAGTCCAGCCGTCACCCCAACATATCCCTAACTCCTAGACCATGGCCTCAAGTGCTCTATTGACTCAATTTTGAAACACATCCAGGGACAGTAACTCCACCACCTCCCTGGGAAGCCTGTTTCAATGACCAACCACTCTCTCAGTAAAGAGTTTCTTCCTAAACCTCCCCTGACACAACTTGAAGCTATTTCCCCTCATCCTATTAGTAATTTGGGAGAAGAGATCAGCACCAGCCTGGCTACAACCTCCTTTGAGGTAGCTGTAGAGAACAATATGGTGTCCTCTCAGCCTCCTCTTCTCTAGACTAAATAACCTCCATTCCCTCAGCCATAATTCATGCAGCCTGTAGGAATCACTCTCATTGAAGAGTTTAGATGATGGTAGGAGCCAGGCACCTCAAGAGGCTGAGTGCTTACAAACATCTATCTCTATAGCACATGCTTCACAGACCCAAAACACTGTTAAAGCTGTTTAACATGAAAAGTTCCACAAGACAGAAGGAAACTGAAAATAATTTCACCTCAGAGAAGACAGGCAAACATTAGAATGGAAAGCAGGGATTGTAACAAAGAGGAGATAAGTGCAATCTTTGCCCCTTAGAAGTACTGTCAGAGCTAGGGGTGTGCCAGCAAACAAGCATTTACCAACAGCTTCACAGCTCACCCAGAATATCATCAGCCATTGAGTTGGGAGGGGTTTGGTTGTTTCTTGCTATTTCTAACCAAACGGAAGACTGTTTCTAAAAGCAGAATCACAGTTACTTACAGTCACTTCAAAAAGAGAAAAAGGAGAACAACATAGCATAGAAAAGAGGCAAATGTTGTTAAACATGTAAAATAGCTAGAACCAAAGAGTGACCTTAAAGAGACCCAGGGGTCTCTTTAAGGGAGATGCTTTAAAGGGGAGGTACTTCACAGCTTAGCACATCTGCTACTATCAATCATCTTTAACCAAGCAGTAAGGTACAAGGGCATTACATATTCAAGTCTCTTCAAAGCATAAGGCATCTGTAAAGTAAAAGCAAAATTTGCATGTTTATCCTTGTTCTCCAAAAACCATGAAAATATAAATATGAAGATAGAAACTTTATCTACATCCAGTAACCTGAGATGTAGGGCACTGAAGTTATGCCTCATTATATCACACATACAAACTCGTGATTTTAGTTATCAATGTGGTAATTTCCAAAATACATGATTAGTAAAAAAAAAAAACAGAAGAAAATACTACACTAAGAGAAAATCAGGCATAGTTATCACTAGATTCTCCTGAACATCAGCTAGAGACAGAATTTGTATACCATCACTTTGAATGCTTTTCCTACTTAATTATTGGCCTTTCAGTTCAAGGAGGACACAGAGCTGCTGGAGGGTGTCCAGCATAGAGCAATTAAGATGATGAAGGAAGTAGAACACCTCCCTGATGAGGAAAGGCTGAGGGAGCTGGGTCTCTTCAGCTTGGAGAAGTGGAGGCTGAGGGGTGACCTCATTCATGTCTATAAATCTGTGAGGGATGAGTGTCAGGAGGATGGAGCCAGGCTCTTCTCAAGGTCATCTGGAGATAAGACAAGGGGCAATGGGTGCAAGCTGGAACAGAGGAGGGTCCATATAACTATCAGAAGAGACTTCCCAGTGAAGATACCGGAGCATTCGAACAGGTTACCCAGGGGGGTTGTTCCAGACCCACCTGGGTATGTTCCTGTGAGACTTGGTCTAGGTGCCCTGCTGAGGTTGGGAGGATTGGACTAGATGATCTTTCTAGGTCCCTTCCAATCCCTAATTATTCTATGGTCCTGTGATATCTCAGAAGTCATTTAACAAACCCATTTCATGTCGTCATCAAGCGATACAACTGTGTAGGAGGAAATCCCGAATGAAGGTAAAAGTATTCATTGCCAGCATTGCCCCCTAACATTCTCCTGTGACAGAACATTTCTATTCATAATCCAAATGCCGCTGCCTGAAATAATTTGACACAAATTTCTTTGGTTTATGCAGTAGCTGCAAAAGATGGGAAGTCTTTCTTTCCAGTATTTAAGCTCTTTTTTAAATACTGTCTGCTTTCCAGAATTTAAGCCCTGGCACACAAGAATTCAGTCAAATTCTAGATGTCAAATTAGTCATAATTATCTTAAACATGATTAAAGGAATATCTTGTGATGAAGAACTCTTTGTTCTTAAATATTGCTCATTTAAAATGCTATTAAAAATATCCCTCAAGTTTTATGGACTTTTCAAATTCAAGGAACATGAAAAAGAATGAGAAAAGTTGTGGAAGCTTCTTATCTAATATAGGTGTTAGACTAAGATATAACATAAACATAAATGTTAGGTTTACTTGGTGTATTTGGATTTAGGTTGGACTGGATGATCTTTAAGGTCTTTTCCAACCTTATCATTCCTGTGATACTGTGAAGTCCTTCTGTCATAGTTTCCAATACAGACACTGTAAGGCTTGAGCTGGAAAAGAGGAAAACTCCACACAGCCTCAGGCTTTCCAGTTCTGAACATCTTCCTCTTTCTCCTCTATTCAAGCCTCCCAGTTACATAAATGCATCTCCTCTGAGAATATTTTGCAAAATTGTCTTTCGAGACAAAGTGTGATTTGAGAAATTTTCATATTGGATGCTTTCTACTCTTCCTGAAAATTCATGAGCTTTTACAATGGCTGCAAGCTCACAACTCTAATGCCTAAAATCATTCATCTTATTTTAAAATCTACCCAGAAGCTATAATTCTTCTCCCATTGTTCTACACCAGCTGCTAATAATTTCAGAAGTCTTCTGT
The DNA here is from genome assembly GCA_013397515.1 of Upupa epops. Taxonomy (NCBI): domain Eukaryota; kingdom Metazoa; phylum Chordata; class Aves; order Bucerotiformes; family Upupidae; genus Upupa; species Upupa epops. The sequence continues at coordinate 12,823 of VZRI01013817.1, read as the reverse complement.
CAGTGTCCCAGTTTTTACTTTCTGCTTTCACACTAGCTGTTTCCAATACAGAGCTATAAATGCCTAATTCTCCACTCTTTATTTTAACCTTGAAGAGGCAGCTGAATGTGGGAAACTGATATTAAAACGTCAAGTCCAGTTTATCATTCTCTATCTTCTGCACAAGATTGATTTAACAAATAAAAAGTATCATCAGTAGGCAAAGGCATTTTGTAAGCTGTATAGAGATTATTTAATGAAGCAGTTTTAAGTCCCAGAGGAAGTGGAAGCAAAATACCTCAAGGAGAGGCAAGAACAGGTTTTCTCTTCTCCCAGTACATTTATTTCATGTTAAAATTACATAGGTACATGCGTAAGTAAGAGAGGACTGTTACATACTGATAATTGTAGTTCCAGCAATGTAAAGCTATCAGACTAGACAGTTTTGTCTATGTTTGTCTGTCACTAAAGACACAACATTTGGAAAGCATTAGTTGACTATGACTTGTAGAAACATTTGAGGAAGTTACAGTTCATGCTCTTCTATTAAGAAGGAATTAAACAGGAACAATCATCAGTGAGAATTTCCCAGCGATACAGACTTAGACAAGGCCACATTTGTAAGATGGGTACCCTACATTTCTGACAGCATGGAAGGAAATAAAGCTCAGGAACAAAACCATTCCAAAAGCACTTAGCTTTTAAAAAGTCAGGTATTTTTCAGAGATGAGCAAGAAAGACCTGAACCAACTGGTGAGAACATTAATCAATTCACAATTATTATTTCCTTCTCTAAATATTACTTCTTACCAACCCAAAATGACTGAAGCAAATGACAAAATCAACCAAAAAAAAACCCACAAAGCCACAATTCTTGTGCCCCTCCTGTACATCCACAGCAGTTATGTGTACAAGCAATGTCATCAACAACAGAGCCTATGCGGTCACTATGAAAGGGTGCACTACATTAAAAGTTGCAGGTACAGAAGATGTGAAAGCAAAGCTGAAAGTTAATGAGGAGCTAGCACTATGTCCACAGGAAGGGAAAGCCTAAGCACATTACATTTTGTAAATAATCTGTGTTGATATTTTGGCCAATATTTTCTTAGGGATATTTTGTTATAATCAGAAATTCTAATTTCTAAGACTGGCAATGTACAGTGGCTGTAGCGTTATGCTATTAATTTTTTGACAGTAAAGGAAATCCTGAAAATCTAGCCATCACAAAACTAAAATACAGCTGCAAGGACAATAGGTTATATACATGCCTGAACCTCAGTGACCACACTTAACTCATGACTCTATCATTCCTTAACATCATGAAAATGAAAAGTAGTTGACTATAAGTTCAAAGTAGACACAATCTTAAACTAATTAAACCATGAGTTCCCACAGATAATGCACTTGCAATGATTTACTCTCTTCTTGATAAGGGAGACCACAGTGCTCTTAACCTGATGATATTTCTGAAAGTTCCTGGGGAAATACTTCTTGCTGCAGTAAAGACTACAACCAGTTGATTATTATTGATTTTCATGAGAAAGCATGAACACTTAAACAACAACAACCACCAAAAAATCAATGTAGTGAATAAGTTCTTCTAAGAAAGGGTCAACCCTTAGACTGTTAGCTTGGAGAGGCAAATACACACAGTACCACTGAAAGCAATCAAGTCCTATGAGAACCAGTCATATAGCAGGGAGAGAGTTCCTTGGGAACAGGCCAGGGAAAGTCTGAAGTTTTAAGTTGTTTATTTCCACAACACGATTCAGGGTGGGAGAACATCAATTTTCTATGCAAACACAGGATTGTATCAAATCTATCTGGCTTTAGCCTAAACATCTGTACTGAAGAAAGGGAACCTGGAAAGGCTCCAAATACTAAGGTACTTCTTGGGCCAGTGGGTAATGCTAGTGCCAAAAATGAGATAAACATCCAAGGAAATGTATTTCAAGCTGCTATTCCTGATGAATCAAAGCAGAACTAATTTAAATCTTGATTGCAGAAATGAAAGATGGTTAAAAATAATTCTTAATAAAATATATTAAAGCAACTTACATTTCCCAACAGAAGAGAGAAAGAAGTATACTTTTTGTGAAATACCTTCTATATCTGTGTAGATACTTCCACTATAAATCTACCAAATGTTAAGCAACATGAACTAAAGCAAAAAAGTACACCATCATTCTCAACAACGGGTGTTACGTGAGGACAACTGTGCCAGGACATTTCTGCTGGTGAATTTTTCACAGAGACATACTTGTAGCCTAAGAGCTAGATGAAATCCACAGTAACCTGAACATATTTTGTTAATGCCGAGTGACCTATTCTGGTTGTATTAAAAGACTTAACACAGCTAAAATGAATATCCATAAACTCTGCAATGCAAATTCATAGAAACAAGAAATACAGAGGCAGATAAACACCAAGTTACCAAATGTCAGGGGGGTTCCCTTAATAAAATGAAGCCTTCCTGTTTTCTTTTTCATGAAGCCATCTGGACTGAATAAGCCTATTGCTAAGGGGAGGAGGGAAAAGCAAGAAGCAAACTAAACAGGAACAGCAGTCTTGTAGATTGCTACAAACGCAGTGACTGCTCAATTTCAGTGTAATGCTGTCTTTCGTTTAAAACCACCAGCAGATGGATTGCACAACCTGTCTGTTACCAACATATTCTCAACAGGAACAGAAGATTGCAGTTATTCCTAAAATGGCTCAGAGGACGCTATTAATTCTTAATCAGGTTTTCCATACTCCAAAACTCATTGAATTTATCCACATGTAAAAAAAAAAAACCCAGTCATATAACTCCAATTGCATAGAGCTTTCATTAGTGATTTTTCCCAATTCCGCATGTAAGCACAGTCTTTAGCTTTATGGAATCTGGCTTGAAGCTTGGGTTACATTGCTGGGGAACCACTGGCATTCAGAAAGAGGCATGCTGGAAAAAATGATAATTCCCAAAGGCCCTACAAAACCACTGTTTGGAAGAATAAGAATTTCAATCAATTCATGTATCATAGGCCTCTGGAATACTGAAGGGTAAGGCATATCTAGAGTTTATATTGTCATGGCCAATGTCTATGTGCAGGATACGTGGTTTCCTGTAGATGATGTTACCGGCAGTATTTGAGTTTGCATAGGGAAACAAATGGACACAAAATTCCTATGAAATAAATTCTAAATCATGAATTTATATTCTTGAGACCTGATGAATCATAGATTAAGGGACAAGAAGGGACCTCAAAAGATCATCCAGTCCAATCCCCCTGCCACAGCAAGATCACCTAGACCAAGTTGCACAGGAACACATCCAGGTGGGTCTTGAACGTCTCAAGAGAAGACAACTCTGCAACTCCCCTGGGCAGCCTGTTCCAATGCTCTGTTACCCTCACTGGAAAGAAGTTCCTTCTGATATTGCTATGGAACCTCCTCTGTTCCAGCTTGCACCCATTGCCCCTTGTC
>VZRI01013815.1:55390-99157 GCA_013397515.1 Upupa epops | reverse complement strand
GAGGTTCTTCTCCCTCTCTACTCTGCACTGGTGAGACCGCATCTGGAGCATTGTGTACAGCTCTGAGCCCCTCAGTTCAAGAAGGACAGAAAGCTGCTGGACAGCGTCCAGCATAGAGCAATGAAGATGATGAAGGAAGTGCTGGGTCTCTTTAGCTTGGAGAAGAGGAGGCTGAGGGCTGACCTCATTCATGTCTACAAATATGTAAGGGGTGGGTGTCAGGAGGATGGAGCCAGGCTCTTCTCAAGGTCATCTAATGATAGGACAAGGGGCAATGGGTGCAAGCTGGAACATAGGAGGTTCCATATAAATATAAGAAGGCACTTCTTCACAGTGAGGGCAATGGAGCATTGGAACAGGCTGTCCAGGGGCGTTGTGGAGACTCATTCTCTGGAGATGTTCAAGACCTTCCTGGATGTGTTCCTGTGCGACTTGGTCTAGGTGGTCCTGCTGTCGCAGGGGGATTGGACTAGATCTTTCGAGGTCCCTTCCAATCCCTAATGATTCTACGATTTGGATCACAGAGCATCCAAAAAATATGGAACATGTCCAGAATTGTAATAGAAAAAGTGGTTCTAAAAATACCTTCATGAATTTAAAACTAAAGGAGCTTAAGAAAGGATTACATTTGACAGAATAAATCTTAGAGTATAACAAAATACAAATAGGAGGGAACTCAAGTGTTGTTCCAATACCTCATGAGTAATTTAATATTCACTCTTTACAGAAGTGTGCTGCTGCTCTATTGGATGAACTGAAGAGTGCTTTACATCAGCTCTCTTCTTACAAGCCTCCCTGAGTTGCCTTTGAGGAAGATCACAACTGTATGCCCTTTGAGTGTTTTTTTGCACTACAGTTATGCACACTCCATCTAGCTCATAGGAAAACCAAACCCTTCCAGGTTTTACAATAAAACATGCCCTCTTAACAGTCTTGCTTTGCAAGGGGAAAAATGTACCTTCGCATCAGATTTTTATTGTATTTATGATGTGGATTAAATTGTCATTTCAGCCTAACTTTATGTTCTACTGTTTCACTAAAATTCATAGATTCATAGAATGGTTCAAGTTGGAAGGGACCTTAAAGATCATCTAGTTCCAACCCCCCTGCCATGTGCTGCCCACTAAACCAGGTTGCTGAAGGCCCAGTCTGGCCTTGAACACTTCCAGGGATGGGGCAACCACAACCTCCCTGGGCAACCTGTTCCAGTGTCTCACCACCCTCATCGTGAAGAACTTCCTTTTGACTTCCAGTTTAAACTTACCCTCTTCCAGCTTGAAACCGTTCCCCTTGCTCTTACCACTGTAAGCCCTTGGAAACAGCTTTTCCCCAGCTTTCCTGTAGCCTCCTTCAGGTACTGGAAGGCCACTATAAGATCTCCCTCTTAAGCCCTCTTAAAGGGTTGTGTCACGTACTTCAAGTACTGGTATCAAACTGTTCACCCTTCATGGGCAGGGAGAAGACCACTTGTATATATATGAATACACACATGCATGGACACCTAATTAGTCTACTTTCAGGGTGATTTTGAACGTGTGCTTTCCTTTAGTTTGTGTTTTCTTCTGGATATCCATCTTTGCTCTGATTATTTTTATGTTTCTAAGGGCTGGTATGAAGAGAGAGGCAACAGCACACTGATTGCTGAATTCTTTTTAAAAATAAGACTTGTGAAAAGAAAGTCATGGCCAATGACTCTTATTGTTATGTGTGTTTTGCAGATTTTTACAGGTTTTAAAACCTGGTTCAGCTCCATCAGTTTCTCCTGAAAGTGGGAATTTTTATGTACTTATTTGTGTCATATTCCTTAATCTCTTTTCCTGATGCTTAATATATTATGAGGGAGCAGGTACTCTAAGGCTCTCAACATTACCAACATGGAATTTGAGTAGCATTGACAGCAAAGAATGGATGGCGTGGTTTTCTCAGTTTTAAGACCATGAAGGAATGGGGCATGGCTTAAAATAATGGGAAATGAAGGCAAATACGTGTTGGAGACAGATCTGCTCTTTAGATGGGACTTGATTACATGCTTTGTCATAAAGAGAAGATTGGAGGGTCTGCAAAATCTTTCAACAAGTGTCTTGCTGGGTTCTGTGTCATGCTCAGATTTCTTTACCTTAGGGCATAAGCTGTCAGTGCATCATGCAGAGAGAACGTATTCCCATTTGAAAACATCTAGGAAAGAAAAGCTTGTGTGGATGCATCACTGTGCAGTTGCCTTTATAATGTATGCCTCTTTCTTGCTTCATTTCAAACTGCCTTCAGCTCCAGTACTGGTGAGGAACTAAATCCCATTTTGCTCTTCCTGTTTTGTTTGCAGCTTGGCTTTCAGATTCCCAGGGTTGTCTTATGAGCACAGCGTTCACAGTCCTTGAGTAGCAAGTCTTATCCCAGCTAGCTGTTATTTGTTTTGCTGATTCTCAGTTTCTGCCAGGTGCATCTACCAGTGGTGGTTTAATACAGCAAGGGTTAACTAGCAGCATGTGTTGCAGGGTAGTTGTATGGCTAAAAATGACAGTAACAGGATGGGTGATAGACATCTGTGTGAGGACAGAGGTGCAAAAAAAAGTCCATAGGCACAGGAGACTCATGGTGGAGCTTGTGGAGTCAGGTAAGCTGGAGAGGGTTGGAAAAGCCAAATGCACATGGGGTCAGGGGGCTGGTGTCCCTGAATGTGGGAAAAGTGCCTCCCTGCCTTTACCTGACAAGCAACTAGCAGGGCTGGAGAAATTGTGTGAAATCACTAGCATCTGAGATCCTGGGAGGAGAGTTTCTTTTTGGACCCCAGTGCCACAGAGTATCCCATAATCTGTCTTTGTGTGCTGCTTATTTCTGTTAAATGAAAGGACAACTTACAGCAATTACACTTTTTCCTGGCGGTACATTAGACAAAAGAACAACTGCTTGAGTTCCAGGAACATCTTGTGTGGTGGGTGACTATCTGTGAGCACTGCAAACCCCACTCCTCTTCTAAGAATCTTTTAAGATGGGGAAACTGCTAGAAAAAAAATCCAAAAAGAGTCTGGAATCCTACTAGACTTTATACATCTGCTCTAATATTCTTGCTTATTCAGAAGAATGACTTTTCAGTTTCAGGCTTCTCCCTAGTCTCGGAGAGATATATCTTCTCATTTTACTATATGAACTTAGAGGCTGTGTAGGTCTTGAAAGCAATGTCCTGTGCTTTGGGCTTCCACTGCTGCAAAACATCAGTAACTATTGGATTTATCTTCAAAGTAATTATTAAAAGGTGCCTGGTTTTATCATACCTTCTCTGATCAGATCTTCATACCTACATCTGTCTTTCTCTGAAATATACTGAATCCAGTTGAGTCACTTCTGATGTGTATTGAGGAGAAAACAAGCCATGGAGATTTAGAATCTGTTTGTGTAAATGTAGTTGGCTGAGGGGCATGCAAGCCTTGCTCCACTGCAAGCAGCCAGGTGTTTGCAGCAGCACAGAAACTTGGATGTATGTGAGTTATGAACTCTTAAGCTGTAAGGCAATCCCATGTCTTCAGCCCATTCTGGGATATGTTGGCCTAATTGAACTGAAATGTTGCTTTTCAGGACAGAGTGTTGTAGTTTGTGTTGTATCTTACTTTTATAGTCTGTTTGCAGGACTGCTGGTTTCTGTTAAGTATTCTTTCCCTTGTCTGTTGACCCTTTAGGGAGAGCAAACATACATCTGTCATGATAATTGAAGCCGTGAGCAATAGTGAGGGAATTTTACGTCCTTATTCACCGGATTTTGCTTCTGGAGATAGCAGCAGCTTTCTGGGCCATCCCTAGGACACAGCCTGTGGTTTGATTGTTTTGGCTGAGCCAAACTGGCTGGAAATGGGATGATGGTTTTGGAGGAGCAGCATGAGAGGACATAAAGTGAAAAGCTAAGAGGACACTGTGGTTTCAGTTTGTGGAGTCCGTCACATTGGATTGGTGACAGATGGAGTGAATGGAAGTTGGCTCTGTCAGGAGACTGCTTTGGCAACCAGAAAGAAATCTGAGGAGACAGATACAGCAAGACAGGAGCTGGGGAAAGGGCAGAGGGTGTTTCATACTGAAGAGGAAAGGATGGGTAGAGCATTGTGGTGTCTTCAGCTTTGGTTAAGCATCTTGATATTTCACCTTCTTATGAAGTTTCTTGAGAATTAGAAAGATTGCATTTGTGGTGCTGTACATCTAGTACAACCCTTGACCAAGTTTTGAGAACAACCTTGAAAACACCAAGGTAGTTTTTAAAGGCCAGAGGGAATCTGCTCCATGTTAACATTTCTGAGACAGAGTTATTGTTTGCTGTGGGATTTCAGTCCAGCCTGAGGATTTACTATAGGGAGTTTATGTTCAAGAATATCCGGACAGGTGAAGGCAGTAGCAGTGACAGTGTGAAGCACCTAATGGTTTGGGTTTGCCTGGTGTGGCATGGCTCAAGCTGGTGGCCTACAGAGTCTGGTACTGAAATGAAAGAGTTGAGAAGGAGAAACTATCATGGCAGCTGGACAAAAATGCTGGAGAACACTGCAAGTCTGCTGTGGGATAACTCAGCAGTAGTTCCTCTGTTCCAAAAGCTTCATGTTTTTCAACTCAGTTTAAAGAATTCCTGTGGTATGTGGGAAGGGTGCTAATAAACTTTCCCCCTTCCTCTGTTTGTGGCAGGTATTTGAAATCTAACAGGAAGAAAGCCTGCAGCCCAAGAAAGCCCAGCTATAAAATTCTTTTAAGGTTCTGTTGAGATAAAATTGTGTTTTCCTTTTGTTGCGTTGTTTGCTAAGACTAGCAGGATGTTTCTGAAAGGCTGGCCTGTGTTACTGCCAAAGGAACCAAAGCATATGCAGGACTGTCTGTGTGTATTTGAATACGGATTGCATTTACATGTTCTCCTAGCCTGGGACTGTGTGCATCTTGATCTGCCCTGCACAATTCTTGTGTTCACTGCTGAATGTGTTGGACATGTAAGAGAGCAGAACTAAGCTTGTAGGATGCATCTGTGTGCTTGTAGGATGCATCTGTTGTAGCATCATAGGATGCTACAACATAACTATTTCTAAAAAACATTTTATCTAGGTAATGCACTGTGTACTGTTTATGGCAACACAAATATATCAAGGTTATGCCTGGAGCCATGAGATCAGGAAGGATTATAAGAATTTACAAACTGTAGCATACAGAGGTAGAAGATAGTAATTTCTTAAGGACAGTCTCATTTGCTGGCAGAGAGCTGACAGGATAGCAGTGGACCCTGATACCCCTTGATATTGGCATTGAAAGTAGGCATGTGCCAAAAGGAAAGAAAGGTTGCTGCATCCCTGCCAGAAACTCTTCACTGCTGCTGATGGGTCTGGAAGAAGCTGGTGGATTATAAGGAAGCCTGTGGTCAGAGGTGAGGAACAGGCAGGTACAGGTGCTTCTAGTTCCATTTCACTTTACATGAATTAATAACAAACATCAAACAAGTGCTTAAAGAAGTGATGGCTCGCTTTAGGACAAGAGCACATCTTTCACTAGCATTTTCCGGTTGGACAGGACCGGTTCTGTTCCCTCTGGCATGAAAACTGCATGAAGAAAGCAGCGAAGGCTACAAAGATGTGAATAGGTATCTTTTTCTACATCCTTCTGTGCTGACTTAGTGCAGGGTAAAAGTTAACAGCTGGGTAGAAGAAAATGCTGTGGCTTCCATACTACTGAGTTTTTGGGATACAGTGTTGAACACTAAAAATAAACGAACAAATATATGCTCTTCTAACTGTCAAGAATCACAAAAACATGCACTGAGTTTGATGAGCGGTTGTCTAGGCATTGTAAATATATTCCTAAGAAGCTGGGTTTGATAGACAGAAGAGGACATGCAAGCTGCAGGATTTCAGCATTTTTGAAATCTCATTTTCATTTCTGGACTCACAGTTGTCTTTTGTGTGCATGTGCACAAATACCCGTGAAGGCAGCATTCCCACTGCAAACACTGCTTCCAACTTTGATGGCTTAGAAGTCTAAAATTGTACTGCTTGTATTTCAAACAATCCCAGATTTGCTGTAGCATAGAGGTACCCTAAGCAGCAATGTGCCTGGAGGGGTATCTGACTGCTGGCTATAGAAGAGGCAAGCTTTCAAGGTAACTGGGAGTTTGCCCAGCTGTGAGGTTTAAAACACCAGTATTTTTAAATAAATCTATTGCAGTAGTTCTTCTGGCGTAAGCGTTGTGGGAGAGCTGTTTTGGCAAACTTGCACATGCAAATACCTTCTGAGTGTCTCATTGTCTTTTTTCACTAATTGCCTCAGGTTCCTGCTAACTGTTAACTATCTCTTAAATATGGAAGGACAGTTGAGGATGGGAGGGTACAGACAGTGCAGAGATTTGGTAGGTCTTGTAGCCAGCCTGCCTGCCTGCCTGCCTGCTGTGCTCTGCAGCCTCCCTGCCACACAACTCTGCAGAAGGATGGGAGGTGCCGTGGGGCACAGGCAGTACTTTGGTACACAATTCAGAGGATTAACACCATTTTCTGTTCATTGGACACTGCAGCCAGTTGGCTTAGTGTTCATATTCAGTTTGCCCACTTCTTGAGTGTGCTTACTTGTGTAAATCTGCTCAAGCATTTAAGTCTGAAAGAGCAAACAAACAGGGCAATGAACAGGCGGCTCTGCTGGCTCTGAAGGGGTCGCTTGCTTCTCTTCCCTTGTTTCCATGAATGTGGCCCCTTGCAGTACATACAATGCCGTCTGTCATCTCCCCTTTCCCAGATGAGGGCTTTGCTGTCAAGTGTAGAGCACCGTCTGTGCACCCAGCATCTTTCCTCCTTTAGAAAAGCTCATTGGAAACTGAACCCATATTCATTCCTCTTCCTCAACACTCAGTTCCTCTGTTGCTGCCTATCTGTGCCCTGGTGCTGAGGCAGGATGGATGAGTGAGACCCTGGGGGCTACCAGAAGGAGCTGCCCCCAGTGTGTGGTGGCTGCTTATAAACACCCAGAAGAAAGTACAGGTTACATGCTCCATACAGAATGGCACATAGAATTATGCCCAGGAGGATGAAGGCCTTTGGTCATGCATATTCAAACACAGGGGCTTGGCCCATTACTGGTGGGCGTCTACTTTAAATAGCATGGTGAGGACTGGCCTGCTTCACATGTCACTGTGCCACAGAGCACATTCATCAAGTTGGGCTCATCTCTTCAAGAGGTTTTCTCTCACAAAAGTGCCAGTGCTGTTTTATTGTAGGTTATGGCTTGGTTTAATACCTGCAGACACTGATTAGCTTATAAATCTGACTCAGTTTGATGTTCTTAGCATTATTTCTCCATTCTTTATTAATTCTGTTACATTGCAATGGTTTTGTTAATCCCTTGCTTGTCACCCGGTGAATCTCCATGGCTTTGGGTGCTTTGGTCTCCCAGGTTATTGCGGGGGTTGTTAGAGACACGCTTTTCTTGCAGAGATCCTGTGCTTAGGTTTTAGCATAAACAGTATCACACTCTGTGCTTTTTGGCACAGTACCTTCTGCTTGCTGTGTCGTTTATATCCTCTTACCCTTCATACCTTCCAGTCTAGCACTGAGTGCCTAGCTCCTGATCTGAGTAAGTTAGACAAAGCAAACTTTCCGACCAAATTGAGGTCAGGGTTTCAGGCTGAATTTCTCATGGGTAATTTAATTTTGCCTGTTTTAAATTTCCATGCAGCCACCTTGGACATGACATTTCTTTCAGTTTCAAACTCTTCTGTGGCAGTGTCTGTTCTGTTTATAAAGGCTGCTGCAGTTAGATAAAGGAATGTCAGCAGGCAAAAACGAAGATTAGCTAAGATCTGCCACATATTTTAATAGTCATTTGCAATTAAGTCTTGTTTACTAAATTTAGTGCTAAATAATGTATTTTTGCCATTTGGTGACAGTCTCCCAGAAAAAAGAAGGTTCCTGTTTGGTACCAGCCAGACGTGATAGAGTAAGGACTCCCAGACAGCAGTGCAAGAGAGGGAGTCGGCCAGGTTCTAGACACTTCTATGTCTAAGATCCCTTTATTCTGGTTGTGCTGGTCCTGTAAGCATCTGATTTGGTGTGGCATCATTTCAACATGAGCTTCCCTAAGCTGACTAGTTCACTGAAAACCCAGCGCTTTGTTGAAAAGCCAGTTCTGCAGGCTTTTGTTTATTTATTTTTGCAGTAAGTTTTGTTTCAAAAGCTGAGGGATTTTGCTTTTTAAATTGAGCCATGACATTAGGTTTTTCAGCAGAAGGTTTGTACAAAAGCAGATCTCGAACTCCTCTGCTTGTAAACTGTGATCCCACATGGGATTCTTGACCCTGCTTTGGGGAGCTGCTTGCGTAGATGTTCATAAAAGTGTGTTGCTTTCTGCAGCCTCCCACAGGAACTGCCACTGTCCAGATGCTGAAAGGCATTCCTTTGGTGACACTTATCCTTGCTGTAGGTGCAGAACACCGAGCCAAAATAATTCCTAGCATGTCTGCATTGAAAGCAGGGACCAATGGGCTACACTGCAACTGATTCTACTGTTACTACGGAATGTTTAGCTTGAGTTTAAAATGTCAGCCCTAATCAAGCACGCAGATGTTCCCTGCTGATTATATCAAAGGTTTCCTACAACAGGAGTTTATTTATAAGTAATATTTGCAATTCCTGTTCCAGTCATGTGTGAACTCTGGTGAAGATATCACACCACTGATTTTCTTGATGTCCCTTTTCACTAAGGGACACTAAGGTGTTTTTGTGGTTTTTGAAAAGTGCTGTCAGAGGCAGCCCTCCCTGCAGGCAGTTTCCCTGCTGCTTTGCATCCATCCAGGTTCCTATCCCTTGCTATTAACAGATGGTTAAGATGTCACAGCACTCACCAGCCTGCCTTACGCACAGTTCATTTATGATTATTCATCTGCCTCCTGGTGATGACCTGTGCAGAGAGCAGAGTACAAGCAGAAAGTCATGCTGTAAGACTGGAGAGGAAAGGATGTGGGTGAATTGCATGAGATATAAGGGCACCTCCCAGGTGGAAGGTCTCTAGCACAGCAAGAGCATTGAATGAGTCTTGCTGGTGGGAGCCACTGGAGAAACCTGCAAGTTTGCAGGCTTGTCTGGAGTTCTCGCAGTGAAAGGGAAGATTGTTCCTCAAGGCAAACTGTCCTGTGAAAGTTCACTGTAGGTAAAACATCCAAGCAGAGGCATATGTTGTAGATCAACAGGGAAGCTTGTCACAGAAGCTTAATGGATGGGATAAAAGGAGAAAAAAGGTGGAAGATTTTCAGGAACTACCAGCATGGTGATGGTTCTGTGCTACAAGTCCTTGCATCTTTTTAGGGAATAACCAGTGTGAGATCCTGGGACAGAGATATCCATAGTTCATTGCAGTCTGACCCTTTTTTTATGGTTGTCGTTGCTGTGTGAATTTCAGTGAGAAGTCACACTAGTGATGCCTCCAGTTCCAGATCAGGAAATTCCCTTGTGCTAATACACTGCTTGGGTCACTAGTCATGGTCTCTTCTTCCTGTGTTTGAATAGAGTTTGGTATCATTATTAAATAGGTTGCCAAACCCAAGCTTGCAGAAAACCAAAGTTGACCTTTTTTTTTGCCAAATTCTGCCATTGATCTTGGGTCTTGACTTGCAGACTAGTCACTGGGTTCGGTGTGCTGCAGAAGTGGCCTAGATTGCTGCTTCTCCTCCCTTAACTTTGAGGTATCTGGAATGCATTCATTGCTTAACTGGTCCTGGAAGATCTTCCAAGACTCTCTGTACCTTTCTTTGACATTTGAGCAGATCTCTTGAATCATGGGTATAGATCTTTGACTCTCACTTGTGTTGGAAAGTCCATGCCCTGAGTTGGGACACTTCTGTCTTAAATGAAAATGCAACAGCATTAAGGCAGCTCAAGTCGTTTACATATCATCCTGCCTCAAACTTGGGCTTATTTATATCAGAGGAAGACTGTTGCAACTCTCTGCACCTCTACCCACCTCTCATGTGTGCTTTGGTTTCTTTTTCTGGGCTGCTTTTGAATAGGAGTCAAACGTGTGATCCTTGCTTGAGGGGCGGGGGGAAGCAAGATACAGAACCAGATCCTAGGAGCCCTTAGGAAAAAATATTGTGCCTTGTAAAAACAAGTGACTTTACTTATTGCAATTGAGAAGTCAATTAACTGTCTAATTAAAGCAATTTCTCATTACATAATTGAATTCGGGTTCATCACCATTTCTCATCTGCAAGACAACCCCAGAGAGCAGAGCTATTTCCAAGTGCTCCTGATCACAAACACAAGAGCCAGTTGCTCTTCCTGCATTCAGATGCAGCACAGAACTACACGTGAGTCTGGGAAAGGGAGAGGTAGGTGGTTGTGTGGAACTTCCCATGGTTGCCTGTGGAAATAAACAACAGGATGTCATCCAGGTGGTTAAGAAAAAGGCATTTTTCTCAGACACGTTTCTAGCACCCAAGATCAATGAAGAAAGGAGATGATGAATACTGCAGGACCAGTGGTTAACACAGAAAACAGGAGGTTTAGGAAGCACCTGGGGTTATGGAACTCCAGGTTGTGCTCTAGAAGAATGTCTCAAGCTCAAAGCATTATGCTGGGTTTGGAATGCCAGCACTCATCAAATACACTCCTAAATTGGCTGAGAGGAGAGAGGGCTTTAAATTCTGGCAGCTTCCTCCAGTACTGAAAGATGAAAATGGAGTTATTTTTTTAATGAAGGATGAAGTAGAAAAGTGTTGATGTACTGAAGTGTTGTGTGGTGGTGGAACGTATAGGGGGAATATGAACAATAGGAATTTGAAGTTCTTTAAAGCCTACAATGTTGAAATGTTAAGGGCATAGTTAAAGCCATGCATGGTGGTGACAATCTGTGCTCTCTGAAGGAGGAGAGAAGAGAGGACCAAGTTAATGACATTTGTTGCTGGTGAGCCATGATTTGACAACGTGGGATTGTGGCAGAGATATTTTGAAGTTAGAAGTACTTCAAAACCCACAATAAATTGCATTTGGCAGCTGAAGCAGACTTTGAAGACTGAGACACAATTAAAAGAGCTGAATTTAATGTGTTGAACTTCCCTCACCAGTGTGGTACCCAGTGCCTAAACACCCTGATCATGATGTACCTTGGAAACAAGACTCAAGTGGAGCAAATACTATCTTCTCAAGTGAATGTCATAGATTTAGAGCTCAGATATTTTAACTGATGTCTTATTAGTGAACAGAAAATGCTTGAGACACAATTCTGTGATAATCTTTTTTATTATTTTTCAGTGGTGAGGGGGTGGTGTTTAAACATTCCTTTTAGATTACAGACATGGGATCCTTGTTGTGTGTGAGACACTGATCAGGTATCTTGTTCCGTGATCCCCAGTTCCCCATTAGCAAACTGAAGGCATTGCCTTTACATCCCAGGGTGTGATCCCCCATACCTTGTGGATAAGGACCTCTCATAGACATAGCTAGACATAAAGCTCAATGGGGAATTATTTCATGCTTAAACCAGAAAAGAACTTATGCTTTGAGAAATGCAAGGTTTACTGCTTTGGGAAGAGTGAGAACAGATTTCAACATAAATAAAATTAGATTCTATTGGCAATATTGAGTATCTCCAGACTATGATGAAGAGAAAAAGAAGAGGGTAGTGATGGCTTTGCACAGTGAAGTATTTGCTTCCTGTATTTGGATTTGTGATCAAAGGGCAGCATGGAAGAAAAGGAAGAGGTGGAGCAGTGTGTCCAGGTGGCATGAAAGGCCAGTGGCATCCTGGGTTGTGTCAGGAATAGTGTGGCCAGCAGGACTAGGGACGTAACACTCCCCCTGTACTGGGTGCTGGTGAGGCTTCCCCTCAAGTACTGGGGACAGTTGTGAGCTCCTTGCTTCAAGAAAGCGATTGAGGTACTGGAGCAGGTCCGGGTGAGCAATGAGGCTGGGGAAGGGACTAGAGAGAAAGTCTGATGACGAGAGGCTGAGGTTGCTGGGCATGTTAGCCTGGAGAAGAGGAGACTTGACAGGGGACCTTCTCCCTCTCTGCAACTACCTGAAGGGAAGTTGTAGACAGGTGGTGGTCAGGCTCTACTCCCAGGCAAATAGTGATAGGACAAGAGGGCAGAGCCTGAAGCTGCACCAGGGGAGGGTTAGGTTGGATGTTCAGAAGCCCTTCCTCATGGAAGGAACTGCCTCTGGAATGGACTGCCCAGGGAGATGGTGGAGTCCCTATTCATGGAGATCTTTTAAGAAATTACTAGATGTGGCCCTCAGTGCCGTGGTCTAGGTGATTGTGGTGATGGTTATGGGCTGGTGCAGATGATCTCAGAGGTCTTTTCCAGCTTCAGTAATTCTGAGACAGACTGCAGTATGAAAGCTGGGGAAAGCAGGAAGGGTAGGAGGAACATGCCAGCACAAATGTATGCTGGGTAGATTGAAGGAGTGGGTATTGTGCTGTGGGAGCAGTCAAGTGGGAAAGAGTATTAGCTTGTTAATGACTGAGTTATATTTGATAAATATATTGCCAAGAAGAAAAAGAACTGAAGTAGGTAATTGAAATATATGACAACAGCATACTGTAAAAATATTCAACCACAAGCTGGAGTGTAAAAAGCCCTAGGATGTGTTGTAGGGAGCTGCCTAGCACTGGTGGAAACAGATCACCTATACACACAACTATTTTGTGAGCTTGCTTTAGATAAGTTTTGCTGTGGGTTGAGTGTGATGGGAGGGGTCGTTTTTGTGGGTTGCAGTTTTACTGTTTGTTTTCCTTATGGCTGGAGTGTGGTAGGAGGAGAAAATCCAGGCAATGTATTAAAATATGTAGTACTTCTCTTCTGACTGGCACTGCTTGGTATCATGACTCCAGTGGAGCTCAGCTGACCAGCTTCATCAGCCTCTGTATGTTTCTGATAGCCTGGGTGAGAGGAGCGTTCCTGATTCTGCACAGTCTGCCAGATGCTGGTTTTACAGTAGCAGGCTTTTCCTCCTTCCATCAAGTTATTAGTGTCATTGTCACGAAGCACTCAACATGTTTCAGCCCGTAGGGAAGCGGAGCCCAGTTTGGAACAGAAACTTGAGCATCCTGACAGCACATGTGAAGCACTGTGGAATTAAACTGTTCTCATGTTCACTGTCCCATAGGAAGCGCTCAAATTCCCTGGCTGGCACATCTGATATGACTCAATTATGGAATCATAAATAAACAATTGACATAGGCCAGGATACTTCAAAGCAATCAGTGCAGTCATAATAGGTTCTAGCTTGATAAATAAACCATGCTGATATAATCCAAAGGATTATTCTTTTTTTTCCCTTCTGTGTTAGATCAAAGCTTCTTCCTTGAACTACAGCCTGGCAACTCTCCCTAACCCCTTTCCTTCCCTGCCTGTCCCCTGCTGATCTCTTGGTGCAAGCATCATGACCCATGGGACTGGTTTCTTTGCAAGGTCTACTCCATCTCCTAAATTAATCCTGAAACACACTTGTATGCAAAATAGCTCTTGGAAAATGATTCCTGGCTAGTGTCTCTTTGATTTAATTTTTTTATTGACATGCACAGCCTGTCATGTTAGCTGATGAGGATCACTTTTAGGTCGGTTGTAATACTTCTTACGAGGAAAGGCTGAGGGAGCTGGGTCTCTTGCAAAAGAAGAGGCTGAGGGGAGGGTTGACCTCATGAGTGTCTATAAATATGTGAGGGGTGGGTGTCAGGAGGATGGAGCCAGGCTCTTCTCAAGGTTATCTGGTGACAGGACAAGGGACAATGAGTGCAAGCTGGAACATAGGAGGTTCTATATAAATATCAGAAGGCACTTCTTCACAGTGAGGTTAATGGAACATTGGAATAGGCTGCCCAGGGGGGTCGTGGAGACACATTCTCTGGAGATGTTCAAGACCCGCCTGGATGTGTCCCTGTGTGACTTGGTCTAGGAGATCGTGCTGTGGCAGGGAGATTGGACTAGATGATCTTTCAAGGTCCCTTCCAATCTCTTATGATTCTGTGAAATTGTTTTGATAAATATTGTAGTGTTTTGCAGATCTTGTTGTCTAAAGCTGTCTGCCAGGGAGAGGCATCTTCATGCATTTTCTTGTTTGATTCAAGCACTCGTTCTTGCCTTGTGTGGCAAGCTCTAAAGTCCAATCTCTTCTCCATTAGCATCCTCCAAGGGAGTCTCTGGTCACATCAGAGGCAATCTGCTCTGTCTTTACTTATATTATTTGTTGTTTTAAAACTTTGCCTATAAAATCCTCTGTCTTGCCCTCTGCAGGGACTTGTCAATGCATCATTTGTGCATCCTTTTCTGCCTCCTCCTGACTGAGGAGAAAGGCTTCACTGAATTTTGGTTGCCCATTTGGTCCTTGGCTCCTCTGCCTGGCTGCTGTTGAGGATGCATCATCTGAAGGTATCTGCTTCTCTGGCAGATCCTGGAGTAAGGCCATTGACTCATGCCCTGTGGGTCGCTAAACAGCTGTCAGGCAATGATGTTTATTGCATTTCCCTTGTATCCTTCCTGATTGATTGATCTCTGGCCTAATATAGAACTAACAAAACTGACTAAATTTCAAACTCCTGTAAAAAGCCAGTGAGTGGAATATGAGCATGAGAACAGAGACTTTTTAGCCAGCAGCTTTCACACAGTTGTGAACACAGAGGAGGGAGAGACAGCAAAATTAAGTGCAGACAAAGATGTGTTTAGATTTCAAACAGGAACCTCAGAAATTTTTCCTTGCTGTGTAAGGACACAATGCTCAGTAGCACACTTTGAATTAATGTGTTTTACCTTGTCCTTAATGACACTGTTTTCTCTCTATCCTTGCACACTCACTGCTGGATGGGAATGCTGTTCAGGGTGATACTTGACCACCTAGGAAGCAGTAAGATCCATTGCCATATTCAAACTGATCCTTATGGGGTTGGTATTTTTTGTTTAACCAGTGAGCTGGACAGTTTGGACCCAGTGCTGGTTTACTGCTCCCACATCATAAGTAAAGTTTTCATTCATCCTGTAGTACTTATGATGAGGAACTGGATAAAATTGAAAGCAGGATTGGGGTGAGTCCAGAGGATCAAGGATGATCAGAGGGCTGGAGCACCTCTCTTGTGAAGAGAGGTTAGGGGAATTGGGATGGTTCTGCCTGGAGAAGGCTCAAGGTGGGAACTTTATAGTAGACTTCCAGTACCTGAAGTGGGCTGCAGGAAAGCTGGAGAGGGACTTTTCTCAGGAGAATCTAGTGACAGGACTAAGCTAAAAGAGGGGAGATTTACATTAGATTTTAAGAAGAAACTTCTCCCTGTGAGAGTGCTGAGGCCCTGGGGGGCTGTGGCTGCTCTGTCCCTGGAAGTGTTCAAGGCCAGGTTGGATGGTGCTCTGGGCAACTTGGTCTAGTGAGAGGTGTCCCTGCCTACGGCAGAGTTGTTGGAGCTGGATATCTCTGAGGTACTGTCCAACACAAGCCATTCTGTGACTAGTCTGGTGGATTTTGGAGCACTGCTGTAGTGCTGTCACCTACTCTGTGTGCACCACAGCTGACTAGCACATCTCTGCAGCATGAGCCCAGCTGGCCATAAGTGGGGGTATGTACCTGATGGAGCCCATCAAGCCTGTTGTGCTTAATTTTAAGTGCTCTTTTGGACTCGATCCACAGGCCTAATTTTAATTGTTTACAGTTGGGTAGATCGTGCCTGTCCCCATGGAAATTAATGGGATCAATCCTGGTGTGACAGCAAAATGAAACCTTGCATGCTTGACTCTTGCATGCTTAATGCAGGGCATTTTATCCTGTTCCAGGTCCGTTCAACTTTCTCACGTGTCTTGCTTCACAAACACGTTCCTTTAAATGCATCAGGGATCCAAACTGTGAAATGCCATCTGTCAGCATGGGTCGCATCTGTAATCCCTGTGCTGTTCAGGTAAACAGCGAACTAACCTTGGATTAGTTAGAAGTGGAGCACTTAACCATCCTAATAATGCGGGTTTCCCCTTTCTTTTCCTCCAGATTATTACTTAGATAATGAAGGGACTAATAGCTGCTGTCTGGTTTACGTGTACATTGCTTTCTAGAAGCCATGTGTAGGCAGGGGGCTCAAGATGACATAATGTAGGGCTAAGTAATTGTAATATTATGTTGTGGTGCCAAAAGGGGTGGGTGGGTGGTGGGGTGTATGATTGCAGTATGTGAACAATGCTGCCCAGCTGAACTTCACTACCTGGTCTCAATTTGGTCTCCCCACTCAGTATGTTTGACTAACATTTTTCTCAAATTAAAAACGTTCTGACTGCATTTTCTCTCTAGTCAGCACCACCTTTTAAAATCAACAGTTTCCATCTTTAAATAAGCATCTGTGATTTTGTTGTCAGCCTTATTTGGTCAGGTTTATTTCTGCTTTGGAACTGATTGTACCTGAACTCATTGTGGCTCAGTGTGGGGTCTCGCAGCCTTTGCTCAGAAACACACATTTGTGGAAAAGACTTTTGTCAGTGGAAAGTGGAAAGTGAAAAGATGTGATAGAAGAATTCAGTTAACACCCCACTGCAGTGCTTATAGTCCAGCCATTAGCATCTCTTAGGAATGTGAAAATGAATGTACAACCCAATAACACAATGTCTACCAACCAACAAAATAAGCAAAAACCATAAGATGCTCTCAGGTGAGTTACAATCTAAAGTCACTTCCCTTGCAATTGATACTCAGAAGTTCCTACTATTTACTTATTTATTTGTCCAGAGAAAACCTTAAAGAACGGTGCTTTGTCTTTGCTTCCATGAGGGCTGTAAGTGTCTGCTGTGAGGACTGGAAAAACTAATGCCTAGACCTCAATACAAATCTACAAGAAAAAAAAAAAGCATGACTGGAGCCCTAGGTGCAGGTTGTGCCTACAAGTGTCTGCAGGCTCTGCCTCTGCTCTGGGACAGTCCCTGTCAGTGTGTGCCATGAACTAATATGTTCACTGTCAAGCTAAAGCTGTTGTAGTGGCAGAGCCTTTGGGTTCATTATCGTTTGCGGACAATGCAGTGTGACAGTGAAATGGCTGATGAAACTTAATGCTGTCTCTTCAGTTAAAAGGCACCATGATGATTACAGCCAGTCATTCTTTCCTGCAGGCAGCTGAGTGGCAGAAATTAATAAGAGCCCAGCAACTATTCTACATCTAATGACCAAAGGTTGTACTGTGAACTGGAGCTGGTGTACCTCCTCAGTAGCCAGACCAGCTCTGGCCTGAGCCCACCATGGTGGTGGTGACCAGTGTGTCGCTGTGATCAGTTAAAGCCTGAGCTAAATTCAAAGGAACACTAGTTAATGTAAGCAGAAAGCAATTAGGTTAGCAGCACGGGATGATGTGTAAATGAATGTGTGTGGTCATGTAAGTCTTTATTCAGGCTGGGTACCACATTGTGGGCTTCTACACATGCAAGAGTGATGACGTTTCCCTAAGCCTTTGATACTTGTGGTGCTCTGCAACCCAAAGAATGCTGCTCTTGTGTGGCTTGTGGCTAGTGTTCCTGATGTGGAAGTTCTCTTTTGTCTTTCCTGGGAATTGGGACAGTTAATTATAAACATTAGTTAGTGGCCATTAGAGGTCTGGAGACCATCTGAAAGTTTACAGGAGACTAGTACTTGGTGCTGAGGTTTTGCGGTGGGTGGATGGGAGGCATACTCTGAATAAGGTGCATCTGGAGGTCAGATTGTTTGGTGGTTGGTTGCAGATATGCATGCACCTGGGGTGTGGGAGGCCATGGATGGTGGGAGTGGGTAAGTAGGATCAACTTCAGTCACACTCTTTCTTCAGTGTGTTGATTGTTCTGCTTTGGGATGTATTGCTAAGCTGCAAATGGCACTGTCTGCAGAAACAATCAGAGCTGGACACTGTGGTGTCGCTGGAGGTGGGTATATGAGGCTTTGCTTAGCTTAAATCATGAGTTACAACTCCTCAAACTTTCTGTTGAGCATAATCTGTTGAGGCTCCAGTGGATGTTCCCTGGGATCTGGACTTGTCACCAGTTCTTTGTAAGGTGATTACAGGCAGCATCTCTTGTGCTTGGGGCGGTTCAGCCTTTAGTGATTTTAAGGATCATTATACACTCCAACCAGGGATGTGCATTAGCTTTCCATCCAGCTTTACCAGAGTGTCCTCTGATGAGCCACCACTATCATCTCCAAACTGCTAAGGGGTTTGCCTTACTGCTCTTGTCACCTGGTGCTGCTATACTGTCAGTCAGAGGGTGTTGACTGATGAAACCCATGTTATCCATCTCATAAGTATGTCTAGCAGCAGCAGCTTTTAATTATATGGTTAAATACACAGAAATACAGCGCTGTCATATGAGATCAGGCTGTTGGCCCTTTGTGGCTGACATCCTGCCTCCAGCAGTAGCCAGTACTGGATATATTGGTGCATAACATATTTCCCTTTGCCCTCAGAGTAATAGGAACAGGCTGCCAGAAACAAATTTCTCCTCTTGCTTTGTTGAAGCCAGTTTGTGTCCAGAAGAGTAATTCCTCCTCTGTGAACCCTTTCACTCTGCTGTGGTTCAGATTAACCTAGGGACTTCATATTTTATGTTTTCTAGGCAAAGATGTAAGATGAATGAACTCTATGTTTTTCCCCTGGCATTAACAGGAGACTTGGTCTCTGCAGAATTTCGTGAAGTTTTTGGTTTCTCCAGATCTTTCAGTGTTTTTTTTGTGCCTAGAGGGAAAGCATTTGATTAGGTGAACAAGGTGAGTTTCCAGAGTATTACTGCTTGTGCTACTCTTTCCTTTTTACCTTTCCTTGTGTCTGTTCTCATGCAAATTATCTTGCCCAGTTTAGAATATTAGTTGTTGGGGTGTTTTTTCTCCTTTTATCTTTACGTCTTTTAATAAGACTGCTGGCAGCTAATTACATGATTTAGATCTAAAGATGCATAAACTAGTAAACTGCAAGCGTGTGTTGGTTCATGTGATGTGTGGTCTCCATGCCTGAACAGGTGAGTTATAGGATAGAGACAAGTGCTCTCCTGGTGACAATATCCACACAGGGTACGTTCCACTGTGTGGATGGTGTGTGGTGGGGAGAGCTGCTGTTACTTTAGCATTGTGATTATTCTGCCCTCCTGTAGTAGGGGAAGGAAGATGTGAAGTACCTTAATGCTAGGTGATGGAGGATTCCAGCTCTCTGAATTTTGATTTTTCTCCAGGTCTATCTCATTCACAGAGGTCACAGAGAGTGTGATACCAGTCTGCATAACAGATTTTAATCTGTGGCCACCTGGGAGCCTCAGACCAAGGTTCTGTGGAGTCAGAATGACTCAGCTGAGCCTGGGCAGCCTTTGGTATCAAATCAGCTGTTACCAAAGCAACACTCCTTTGCTGACAGCAGCTTATGAAATCCCTCCAAGAGAAATCTCTGACACCCACAAAAGCTACAGAGGCACAAGGGTTTTCCCAGAACACAAATGTTATGGCAGAATTGTTTGGGTTGGAAAAGACATTTAAAATAATCAAGTCCAACCTTTAACCTGATTGTACCCAGTCCACTGCTAAACCATCTCCTTGAGCACCATATCTACATAAAGTCCCCCATGGTCCTGGCAGTTTGCATTTCTCAAGTTAGAGACCAATAACATTCCTTTTGAAGCATTAGGGGGGAGCCATACAGCAGTAGTTGAGATGACTGAAGTCTCTGGGAGCTGTGAGATGCTGTTACTCCTTTGGGTATTTAGACAGAATTCAGCCCAGTGAAGGTACAAGAAGATTCTTGGGAAGTGATGTCTGCAAGACATAAATTCCAGTCACTAAATTTCATTGCATGTGTATCAGAGTACGTTCTAATCTGGACTAAACAAGTGTGGGATTTTATCTCATTTTTCATTGTGAATGCTGATGAAGGATTTAGAGATCCCACTGGACCGAGAGATGAGCCTAACAGTAATTTTTCTGATTACTTGTTACTCTTTTGACACTGACTAAATTGGAAGGGGAAGGGTGGAAAAACATGGTTCTAATGGTTTTCAGGTTTGATTGTGTTATTAGGGGGGGGTGTCTTTTAATTTGGGAGCTTTCGTTCAGGGTTTCAGGTAATGGGTGTTCTCTATGTGTGAAATACCCTGCCGGCTGGTTCAGCTGGTGGGTAAATTGAATGTTACAGTTTTGCAAAAATAACCTTCAGAAGTACCTGTCCTCCTTCCCACCGACAGTCCTAACCCCACACCTTCGTCCACAGCATCTTCCTGTGGTCTGCTGCAGTTACTCTGTGCTGTGTTGTAGGTAGATCATCACAGTGACTGTGGTTCTGGGGTTTTATTGGCCCTTTCTGGGAAACAGCACTGAAGAGAATGGAATGGAATGTCAGACTGCACTGTTTGCTGCATGAGTGTGTGTGAGATCTCTGATAACAGTGTTTGGACTGTAGCTTGTGTAAATGAAATAATCATCCTGTACTGCAAAGAACACATTGATTGAATGAGTTAAGAGAAGAGGTAGGGTTTAGGAGTCAGTTTGCACTTTGCCAATAAAGGAGCACAAGTATTGGCTGTACTGATGTCTGTCTGCCCAGGGGTGGTGACTTTTCCTAGGGGTCCATGCTGTACACATGCGTACTGTCTATTTAGTTATCCTGCTGAACACCTTTGGAAGCTCATGAAACACACAACTGTCTGTGTGAGTTTATTTATATTCAGTGTGTGTTCAGCTCTCCTGTGTGCCTGCAGGAAGGCAATGATGGAAATGTGTAATGAAGGTAGCTGGATACTATTCTTATTCACAGCATTTTGTAGCTGTAATTCACAAAAAGGAACTGTTTTCCTTTCTGTTTCTTATTTTTCCTCACTATTGCTTAGTAAAGACACATATTCCCCTTTCTTTTTGCATGGTTTGCCTTGAAGGTTCTGTATCACTGCCACAGGAGCCACAATGGGGTAAAAAGGATCTAGTAGAAGCACTGGTTGCAATTAACACTGTTCAAGCCCTCTCTTTTTAAAACTCAGCTTTCTGTTGTCCTAGTTTATCCAGAGCCAAATATACCCTACATCTGCTTCACACAGGTTTTGTTGATAAAGCAAAAAACGAACTATTTGTCTGAGAGGCAATCACTTTGTGTTTGGCCTTCATGACATTAAGGGATTGCAATCTGTCATGGCTTTGCCCTTGGGTTGGGGACATGATCTTAATATCCCCATTAAAATTTGGCTGGGATTGAACCTTTGTGTAAATCCCTGTTGATGCATGTTTAGCTGGAATTACAGTTTTTGTCTGAGTTGGTTTTTTCCTTCTCTTTCCAAAATCTGAGAATAATCCTCAAAGAGTACTATTAAAAGAACACTGAAGGCATAGGCAATCATTTAAAACCCAGCAATTGTCAGAATTGACAATAGGAGCTGTTTTTTGCAACCTCTAATACTATTTTAGTCTAACTCTGTTGACACATTAAATAACTTCTGTGTGATATGAACCTAGAGACACAGCTCTACAGTTTCAGGCTCCTTAAAAGGAATTGTAGTTTGCTAGAATAAAGTAAGGATGACAGGTGATTTAGGGAGAAAAATAGATAGAAATTTTAGTGACATTTGTTTAAAAAACTTCACTGTAAAAGGAAACATGGTGGCAGCACACACTGTGAACGACAAGCAGTTCATGCTCCTGGCCTGGTAATGGAGTGAGCTCAGAGTCCAAAATCTTGTGAGTGGGTCCTCATAAATGGACCCTCTAGCAATTCAGTAAATGTCTTTGCTTTTTTAATAATAGCTGATGTTATGTAAAACCTCAAGCAGAGAACACACTGAGTGTGAGCTTCATGCAATTTTGACTTGTTATTGTTCATGAAGGCTATATCTGAAGAAAACTCTGGGATTTTGGTGTTCTTAAGCACAGTATCTCTGTTTTCTTTTTGAGAAGCACCAAGGCAGCTGTTTGTAAGGTTTCCTGCAGTACCTGCCACAGGGTGTCATCTACTACTAGTTGTTTGTTGTACCTCCTGTTGTAAGTGTAGGGACTGGCACAAGTCTTGAAGGAAAATAAGACTAAGCAGCAGAGCAGATGTTGTTGTCCATCAATTCACAGGTAGTTCAAACCTGATTCTGCCACTAACACTTTGTAGTGTGATTACACTGATTCCACCGTAACTTTTTCTATCACTGTAGTTGAGAACAAAATTAGGCCCCCTGTGTCTGCTGATGAAATGATGATTCCAGAACACACTGTTTTAGCTCTGCTGGCATCTTCGCAATTACCTGTATTCCAGTTCTTCAGGAGTTCCCTGTGCCAGTGTTTCATTCAGTATGTGTTTCTGTGCCTCTCCTGTTGTTGCCATGCTGTGCGACTGGACTGCACTGAAACCCTCATCAGAGATGCATCTGGTCTAAGAGCTGCTGAACATGTCTGCCAGATAAGGGTTTCTTATCTTACAAAGATTTCTCATCTTATATTGAAAGAGTGACACTAGCTGTGTGTGATCCATGCTTAAATGTCAGATCTGGCTGCCAGCAGTAATTGGCTTCCTCTTTAGTTCTACTGTCAGTAACAGGTTAATTCCTATATCTTAACTGCTATAGTTTTTGTTCCCCACTATATTTCTAGTATCCCATGTGAAAACTTAATAATAAATCTTGCTAAGAGAAGGATTTCCACAGTAAGAGCTAAGGCAATAGGATTGACTCATGCTACAGAGACATTTTGGTAGCACTGTGATTGTATAGAAATTCTCCTGTTCTGGAGTAGTAAGGAAGGCATTTCTATCAGCAAATGGCTCCTGGTCACAGACCTTAATTTTTAAGGTTGATTGTGCTTGTACTCTGTGGCATATGTGGTCAACTGACTTGGATTTGTGTTTGGGAAAGCAGCTTAAGTGTTGGCTTGAATTGTGAGTCACGGATCACATGTCTGGTGTGCGTGTAAGCTGCAGGAGGTGTGTGGTACAGGAAGGACTAGGGTGAACTTTAGGAGATGAGAGTACAGTTTATGTAAGGGGAGGTGAACAAGTCTGTCAGTGCAAGAGCAGCCAAGGAAATGTTGCCAGGAACAGATGCAGTGAACACTAAACCCAGGTTTAGCAGTATCAAAGCTAATGCTCTGGGAGGTGAGGAGGAGAGAACAGGCTGAGATTTTTGCATGGCCCCACTGAGAAGGATTGCAGATGAAATTGAATCACTGTGATTTGCAGGCAGGCAGAGGTGTATGTTGCAGAGATTGAGGAGCTTTGCAAAAGAGCAGGAAGGAGAAAAAACTTGAAAAGGAAGGGTAATCTTTTGAACATTGAATTTAATCTGAAACCAGCTTTCCAGACTAAGGTTCAGTTTTTGTGATCCCTTGGCTTTAGACTGAGTATCAGGAATCCTCTCAGAAACTACCAGTTTTTGTGTGATGTCATGGAAAATCGTTGCCTGTCCCCACCTTAGAATCCCAGTGTTATTTGGACAGTAATGTCTGATGAGCTTGTTCTTTGGAGGTCTCCTAGCATGCTATGTTTCACTCTGTCCTCTAAGTTTATCTGCTGGTTCCTGCTTCTACAGCTTTGCAATCCCTTTTTAGGAAGGTTGGAAAGAAAGAGAGATGGATTTTCTTGCGATCAATTCTGTTCTATTGCATTGGAGAATAAAACAAGTGATGTCTACTTTCTAGCTTCATCTTTCAGAGCATGGGACACCTAGACTTGCCTTGCTCAGTAGCTGGGATTTGAAATGTGTACCTTTTAGCACTGTTTTGACATGATGCTGAGTACCGATACAACCGGAGAGCTGGATTTTGTTTTTGCTGGGCTATCGCTGTTTTCACTGGAGCTTACTCTTCATTTACTCTACAGCGAGTGAGAACAGCCCCCAGTCCAGGAAAGCGAGCTGAGAAATATGATCATTCTACTGAACTACAGAAAGAGAAAGAAACGCTGAGAGAAATATGCTAATTATGTATTTTGACCTTGTTGCATTAGAGATAGCATCACCCACATTAGCCACTATTCATGATCATTCTCCGGGGCCTGAATTGCTTCTGGACAAGGAGAGAAGTCTGGGGCTTTTATTGTGGCTGCCTGGTGAAGTTACAGAATGAAATATATACCATGTAATGCTTTCGGACAAATTCAACAAACCCTAGGTACTGCAATGGAAAATGTTAACATCCCTCCTCAAACCAGACGCATGTGACTGCTTAGCAGTTTTTGGGGCTGCTTTAGGCTGCTTCCTGAAATCATGGCCTGGGAGTGTTCACAACAAGCTGACAATATCTACCTGATAAAGTTACCTTAAAACTAGAAATAATAGGTAGCAAAGTACTATTAGTACTGAGATTCCTGCATACAAATGGAATCTATTTGACAGATTTAAAGTCTTCTGTGAGTGTGCTACAGATAGAGGGAAAGAGAAAAACATTTCCAG
Source organism: Upupa epops (assembly GCA_013397515.1). NCBI lineage: Eukaryota > Metazoa > Chordata > Aves > Bucerotiformes > Upupidae > Upupa > Upupa epops. The sequence goes on along the minus strand of VZRI01013815.1, from coordinate 74,853 downwards.
CGAGGGAAATGGGGCAGACATCACAAGACACGGTAGTTTCTGTGAGACAGAACTGAAGATGTGTGCTTTGCTTTGGGTGGCCGTGCGGAAGATTCGTGCTAATGCATTGCAAGATGTTGTGCCAAAGGCAGTGACCTCTTCCTCCTCCCAACTGCCAAAGAAGTGACAGCAGAACACACCCAGCAGACTGTGACCCTACTGAAAGGGACACAGCAGATCTGTGAGTGAGATGGAAGGGCAGCAAGCTGACACAGATTCTGGGAAAGGACATGAGCCTACTGAAGAGAATCATAGGCCCCTCCATATTATAAAGAACACATCCAGGCCTGGCTGTAAAATGTTAGTTGCATCTTCAGCATTTGGAATCTGGCCTTTGGTGATGCCCGTGAAATAAGTAAATGACAAGCTGCTATCACTGTGCTACTTAGAAAGGAGGGCAGTGGTTTTAACCAGAGAGCTGGATGCAGACATAGTCCCATACCCCCAGCAGCAAATGCCATCCACCTTAGCTGCAAAAGATCTCTCTTTCCCTTTCATTGTCATGGCAACTCTTTACCCTTTAACAATCTTTAAGACTCCACTGAAAGTGAAAAGATGCTGGTGGAAGTTTATTGCTGTGTTCCTGGTGTGTGAATGGTTCTGAGCTCCCCTTCACCCAGTTCACATGCTCTGCTCTTAGCTTTTGCTGTAATATGGATAAAGGCAGCGGAGGAAGGGTGGGGGTGATGGTGGTGGGGTGTTTCTTGCTGCAAATTTTGACCTGATAATTTGTGATGTGAATGGACAAAGAACCTCATGGATGTCTGATTGGAGTGTTCTTGCAGTGTTAGAGCTGGCACTAGTGAATGCTGAGTACCGATACAACGGGAGAGCTGGATTTTGTTTTTGCTGGGCTATCGCTGTTTTCACTGGAGCTTACTCTTCATTTACTCTACAGCGAGTGAGAACAGCCCCCAGTCCAGGAAAGCGAGCTGAGTGAGAACTACAGAAAGAGAAAGAAATGCTGAGAGAAATACGCTAATTATGTATTTTGACCTTGTTGCATTAGAGATAGCATCACCCACATTAGCCACTATTCATGATCATTCTCCGGGGCCTGAATTGCTTCTGGACAAGGAGAGAAGTCTGGGGCTTTTATTGTGGCTGCCTGGTGAAGTTACAGAATGAAATATATACCATGTAATGCTTTCGGACAAATTCAGTGTTTCTTAGCTGCCTTGGCCTGCCATATATCTTCTGTAGCTGCAAGAAAATTCTGTAGAAGAGAACAATTACGAGAACCTGTGTGGAGGGTGGGAGTGAGCTACCTGAAGAAGGCAGGGCTGGGGCACCATGTTCTCTTTGTGGAGGAGGAGGGAACTTAGTAAATTCACAAAGAACTTTGTTATACTCATTTGCTTGAAATGGTGGCAGGTGGCTCAGTTGTCTGTGTACATGACCAGGAGCCAGCATTTTTGTTGCAATGTCGTCATGCTCAGTCATCCTTTGAAAATGTTCTTGAGGCCCCGGCTCTCACTGTTTGGTACCTCATACATGGCAAGATTTCTCCCGAATGAGAGCTGTAACAGACTGAGTTAAGTCTGCTTGTGCTCTAAGGGTAGGAAGGGAGTGGGCAGAGGCAAGTGGGAAAGAAGCACCCTGTGAAGAAAGGCGAGAACGAGTTATTTTCTCTCTGTAAGCCTTCTTTGATTAAATCAGTGATGTATTTGAAGAGGTAGAAAAACTTAGAGTCTAGATGCGAACATGACCGGCGTCTTGTGACTGGCTCGATGTACACTGCAGCTTCCCCTTCTGGGAGAAGTAGTCTGTCTACAATGGGTCCGGTTAAAATTTAGTCCACTTTGTCACAAGATGTGTTCAGCTGCCTGCCCTCCTTTTCCTGTAAAAACAGGACTTGCATAAACTCACTTTTGGCAAATTGGCATCTGACTTTTTATTTGTGGACTTATTTCAATTGCATTTACATAGGAGATGGAGGTCTCAAAGCTGTGAGGAAGTAGGTTTCCTGCCTCTATCTTTTGACTTGTTTTCTGAAGGTTAGCAAAAAGGCAGAGTGTACCTTTGTAAGACATCACAGAATCCACAGAGAGGAGACTGCTCTCAGAAAAGCCTTCCTTCATCTCTTGAACATCTGCATCAAATCTGTTGAAAACTGAGCATCAAGAAGTGCAAGAAGATGTGCTTTCTGTGGCGGGCAGTTAACTTTACCCCAGACAGACACCAGCTCATTTTGAAGGAAGAAGTTGTAAGATTCACCTTGATGGTCAGTCTTTCACCTCTTTTCCATGAATCACAAACTGAATGAGCAAAGCACTAACATACAGGATAAAATTGCAGGGCTTCTTCCTTTGGGATTGCCTGGTTTAGCTTCCCAGAGTTTGGGACACGAATGCACACAGTACAGATTTTTAATTTCAAGCAAAACTGTAGCTGTATAGATTAGGCCTGTCTTTTTGTTTTAGCAGTTACTCTTGCCTGGGATAAGCCAGTTTAATTTTCACACAATAAGCAGACATTGTCCATCTCTGCATCCTAATGGTCATGGTCCAGCCTTTTGTAAAGGCACTGCTGCTGATTTCCTGTGCACAGAACAAGTTGCCTTGAAGAGCACATCCTCATCTAATTTGTTCGGTTTATCTCATTTTCCAAGACTGTGTTTTATATTGTGTTGTTTCCAAGGCTGGACAAAGCACAGACACAATCTAAGCTAATGCCTTGTTTTTATTTATTTCAGTCTCATGCTGCCAACTTGACCCATTTTTTCCATTCTACCGACTGTTCAAATCTCGCAGATTAATTAGTCAAGGAAGGCACAGCTGATCCTGGAGCGAAATCCATACCCACACATTCTGCCTCGCTGTGATCCAACCCTCCTGGTCTTTTCCCCATTCTGGGATGCAGGCTGTCAGTATTGCACTGTGCTGTAACAGACCTCACTAGCCATTATCATTAGCAGTGGGTACCAGCTTAAAAATACAGTCATCAAAGAACAAAAGTGCTGGCAGCTAAATTGAGAAATCCAGCCAGGAGGAAAACAACCCAGAGCATCAGCCAGACGGCTGCTACTCCCTGTACAGAAGAGGAGGACCATGAAAGACAAGTCAGCTAAACGTCGTCTGACATTTAAGAACAACTGTTCTGTTGTATTTGAGAACATTGTTAAGAAACCCCAGCCCAATGCAAATTGCTGTCAGCATGCCTCAAAATGACTGCAAGCAGGCTGAATCCCCCTTTCCTCTGTGTGTGTGTGTGTGTGTGTGCCTGTGTGTACACGCATAGGCAGCCTGTTGTGTACTGCATGAGGGCCACCTTCCTTATTTATTAGAGCCCTAGGATATCTCTAAGCTCTCTCGCTCAAACCTCAGCAAATCCTGTTACACCTGAGAGCCCCATTTGTGTTCACATCCTACTGCATTTAGATTTTTCTCTTTTTCTTTGAAAATGTTATTAACTAGAGCATTAAATGCTGGCCTCCAGCAGGGCCTCTCCATATGTTTACAACAAATGTTTCCTCCATAGAGGAAGGCTGTATTTGTGTGCGAGAGCATGTAGATATATAATGGGGCAGCTCCCACATCCACCCTCCCTGGGAGGCGAAGCTCAACCTCTTGAAAATGCTTATCAGTTCATGTAATTCAGATGGAAACAGATTGTTACATCTCCCAATGCACCTTTCACCCATGGTGAGGAGAGGACTGCAAGCACAACTGGATTTTTCTCCCTTGTGATGCGTGAAGATTGGCCTATCTCCTGGGGGAGCGCAGATCCTGATCCACCATGGCAGAAACTGCTTTCAGAGGCAGGTTGGACTTCAAAGCCAGTTGGACTGACTTACCTCTCTCCACTCCTCTTTCACTACAAGGTCTGTGCATAAAACACAGACCTTATCAAGCTGTGACTTGCTGTCCCTGTGAGTGCTTGGGAGGAGCACCTGCCTTCAACGTTCCTGAACATCTCTCTTTGCAGTGAGGTTACATGACTGCTGCTAGTCCTGAGCTGCAGCGTTCCCAGAAAGCATCCCTTATGTATAGGAAGCAGGGCTAGAGATGCTGCTGAGACTGACTGTCTTAACGCCTTTCCCGTGGTTATCAGTTGGAACTGGGTGTCGCTGCCAGTTCCAACTGTTCCCTAGTGCCAGAACTTTGCAGATTAACCACTCAAGTAATATAGTAATAGCAAAGGCAGAATTAATTGCAGCTGTTTTGAACTGAAAATAGCAAATCATATTAATCAGGCATATCCCCCTTTGGCTTGTAAATAATTCATAAGCTGACCCTTATTTTATGTGTTCACAGTGATGTACTTTGAAGGACTTGTTTTTATTTTGGGTGTGCTCATCAGCTCCTTCACCTTCATCGTTTGTTCCACTGTGGCTGTCACCCAACAGTGAAGGTTTTCTTTCTGCTTTCTGCTCAGCAATTGAAATTTAAATGGGGATAAACAAGTAGAGTAACAAATAATATGCTTTGGTACACATTTTCATGAGGAATAATTGCTTGAACTGAAAGCTTTCAGGATTCATTAACCACTAGGTGTTTGTGGAAATCCTATCGGAGCGTTTATGAATAATGGAACGCGAATGGCTATTGTGTGCTGAACTCTGCCCTTTTAGATTATGCAAATATTTGTGACCTTAATTGTGTACATTGTCGCATCTCCTCCATCAGCTTTTCACTATTGCAAGGACAGGAGCAGAGGCAAGAAAATGTGGTCTTTCTTCCATTATGGTTCGTAAGTGTGTTGTAAAAACATGGAAAGCACCCGTTAAAATTGAACGTTAAAACTCTTTAATCAAGAGAATCACACTTCCTCTGACTTTGCAGACTGGTACAGCTTAAAACTGTTATCGGCTTCAAGGTGGGATAATAAACCATGCAGCTTGTGCTATAGACCCTGTGTAGGACACTTCAGTTTGAGGGAATTGTTTGGAAAAGTTGTAAACTTCCAGATCACTTCCATCCAGACCACAATGCATATGCTTCACGTGACGAAACATCTAGGTTTTTCTTAATGTGCCTTTGGGAAAGTTAAGTAGTCAAGTACATTAGCCATAAGTTATATAGGCCATTTCAAATGAGCACAAGTAAAAATAACTCTCTACTATAAGATACCCGCTTGTGTTCACAAGTTTTTGTATATGTGACAGAGAAACTGCTGTAATGTTCCAAACACATTGCAAGATGAAGCAAAATATAACCCAAAGCTTCAAACACACCTTAGACTTTATACCACATATCTGGGCTCTGTTGAATATCTATTAGTAATGTTATTTCATCTTTCCCCGGAAAGTCTTTGATATTACTTGGTTAGCAGTTTACAAAGGCTGTCTGGGTTTTATGGTGGAGCTACCTCATCTGGTTCTTCCAGAAAAGCCCCCTGAATTCTGCTAGGATTGGTGTCTTAGTGGACTTTGTGGCACACCTTGTGCATAGGCAAGATTTCCAGAGAAATTAAAGTTGTTTGATGCTGAAAGAGGGGTAGCAGTTGAGAGGTGGTACAGACGGGGATACCTTTTTGCTTATGTCCAACCCAAAGACATGTTCACTGTCATCTATAAGGACGCAGGATTCATGTAATCATCACCAAGAGGGACTGTGAGCCTTTTCCCCCTGACATCTGTGGCAAATACTCTGGTGATGGTTGTCAAAACAGAACTGAGCCAGTCCTTTGGAAATTAGCGGGTTTTAAGGATAATTGCAATCAAGAAAGCATAACTAAGATAATTGAATAGTCTCTTGAGTTACTGTCAGATGTTAACAATTAAATATTTTCTTCATATTTGCAACATCTTCCATGTGTTTTCCCATAACAAATTCTCAGTTCCCTCATCATAGAATCACAGACTGTTAGGGATTGGAAGTTGAAAGACTATCCAGTCCAATCCCCTGCCACACCAGGATCACCTAGATCCAGTCACACAGGAATGTGTCCAGGTTGGTTTAAAACATCTTCAGAGAAGGAGACTCCACAACCCGCTCTGGGCAGCCCCTTGCAGTTCTTTGTCAGCCTCACCATGAAGGAGGTTCTTCTCATCTTTATGTGGAACCTCCTGTGTTCCAGCTGACACCCGTTGTGCCAGAGCCTGGTCCCTTCCTCCTAACACCCGCCCTTTCTGCTTTCGACATTGGTAAACACTAATGAAATCACCTCACAGTCTCTTTTTATCCAAGCTAGAGACCCAACTCCCTCACCATTTCCTCATTAGTGAGCTGCTTCACTACTTTGTCAGCTTTGTGGCTCTGCGCTGGACTCTCTCAAGCAGTTCTATGTCCTTCTGGAACTGAGGGGTCCAGAACTGGACACAATATTCCAGGTGTGGTCTCACCTCTCTCAATCTACTGTCCAGCCCCGGATGCCACTGGCCTTCTTGGCCACAAGGGCTCTTTGCTGGCTCCTGGTCATCTTATTGTCCACCATGAACCCCAAAGTCCCTTTCTCCTATACTGCTCTCCAACAGGTCAGTCCTCAGTCTGGGGTTGTTGTTGCCCAGATGCCAGACACTGTGCTTGTTGAATTTCATCCGGTTCTTCCCTGCCCAACTCTCCAGCCTGTCTGGGTCCTGCTGAATGGCAGCCCAGCCCTCTGCTGTATCAGTCCTAATCATGTCACTCTTGCTGGGTCACCCACCTTGTGACATCTGAGGAAGTGTCATTTTACTCTGGTTCAATGTGTTCTAGCCCAATTGCTTTAGTTGTTATGATTTATGGTCTGCTGGAGAGGGCCTTCTGCCCAACCTAGCAGAACTCCAGCTCAGTTTCTTCTGCCTTTGTACACATCACAGGATGTATCTGCAGTGCTGCTCTGCTTGATAATGTTTGATGGAAAGGAGTGCAGGTACAGCTGTTGTGGGCAATGCCCATGGAGATGCATTTTCACCTATTTATTTTCAAGTTCACTTGTCCTGGGCATCTGGATGTGATAGACAGTGACCTGTGCTCAGCGAGGCTAACTGGTCCCTGCTTGGTTGAGTTTGGGCCTGGGCTAAACAAATTAGTTTCACCAGTTAGTTAGTTAATTTCCCACTGACTGTTTCCTGACTACTTTGATAGTGCCCTCGTTAAGTCTCAGTATTTAATGGTTTATGAAGCACGTGAAATTTTCTAATAACTTCAGGACTCATTTTCATAATACCAATTTGCAGTAGCTAAATAAGTATTAATTTTCATTTTACTGCTGTAACAATTGGTCTAGAAGGTTAATACCAGTAGTCTGGCAGCACTAGTGGTGCATTAGCATCTGTTTCTCATTGCAGTGTGTGTCCTTCTGTCTGTGGGGAGCCTGTTCTTGCCCTGAGTCACAATGTGAGCAGCCTATGGAGGAAGCACATGTGGAAGAACAAATCTGTATTGAGCATTTATTATGTTTTCAAGTGAGTTTGGATGCAGGTGAGAGCAGAGCCTGTCACCTGTGTGATTGCCTGAGATTTGCTCTTTGCTTAATGGACAAGTAACTCCCCTTTTTCTTCCTTTTATTCCTTCAAAAATCCAAATTTCCTGTAAGGGTTTATTACTTCAGAACCAGCAGTGGACTCTGCAACACTGTTCTGAGATTTGTTAAGCACCTGGAAACAATGTTATGCTCCCAGTCTGAATTTACCTTCGACCTAAAGTCTCTGGAACACACTACACACTACCTTCTACTCCCCTGTTTTTATTTGTCACAAAGGTAAAAGTCAGTAGTAAAATTGTTCTTCATGTCTGTTTTGATAAGCTACAAAACCTCGTATTTCTGTAAGGCTCTGAGAGGAAAACAACTGGTTAATTTGACAGGATCTTGTTTTTATCTCAAGGCAATCTTGCTGATTGTCTTAAAGACAAATGTAATCCACTTCCTTAGATTACATTCAACTGATACTAGGTTTGTGTGACAGGGTGATAAGAACTAATTTATGTATTTAAATTCTGGAATAAATTTCCTTTGAGTCTCCTGGAATGGCATGAGTATTTTAAGATTTAATGAAAATAAATTTTCATTTTATGAAAATATTTTATATTGCCTCCCCTCACCCAGCTCTTTTAAACTCGAGAGAGCAACTTATTTGCCTTTAAAACTCTATATTTAATAATGGTTGTTCGACAGCCTTTAACACTTGTTAAAATGGAAGTGTTTTATTAGCTTCTGCTCTGGAATGGAAACAAATTTTGAGCATTTCCTCTATTACTTCTGTCACTTTCAGCATATTTTAAAGATAAAACGTTCCAGCCTTTAATGTGAAGTGAAGATTTCAGTTCATCGGTGGTTTTCAAGCTCTGTGTCCTGTGTATCCTTACACAGGTTAATGTGCCTTTACTTGATTTAGCTGGTGCAGGGCTAAGGACCGTTTTATTATCAGAAACATGCTGAGGATATCCAAGAGATGCTAATAACTGTTTCATTATTATTAAATTTCTAGTGAAGTGATTTAGTAACAGGCCTTTACCACAAAGATAATTTAGCTGCTAAATTGTCTAAATTATATGAGCATCTCCACTCCTTACAGAGCCTATTAGTTCTTCTGCTGCAAACAGATAAAGCTGGAACACGTCTTGTGATGGAAAGCACATTAGAAACTAGAAAGTAGTTTAGTTCTGCTTATGATTGGAGGGGAAAAAAACCCCAAAACACATAGTTTTGAGTATTTTATGTGGCTTATTTTCCCTGTCTGACTATACATGACTTTCCTCCACCCTATGCCACCTGCATCAAGGGTGTTGCTGCTTCATCTTTTCCTTGTGGTAGTGTTTCTTCACGTGATCTATGGGCGTGTATTAAGCTTTTGGTGCAGTACTGATGAGGAAACGTTGCTGAATATGGAGCAACAAGCTTTTTCTCTCAAGAGTTTTTAATGAAACAAAGTTTTCTGTTCCCATCTAATAGGTTTAAATGTTATTAAAGAGAAATCCTCTGCATTTCAGTTAATCAGATTTAGTTTGCTACCCATGATACTGTAAGCTTGTTGCTCTGATACATTCAGATGGAGATGAGACCTCAATGTTCCATTTTAAAAAGAAAGGCAGGAAAAAGCAGGGTTTGTCTGAGAAGGCTTCCTCTGCAAATCATCAAACCAAGAAGAGGGAGAAAAAGGGTTCAGTAATAAATTTTCTTCCTTTTACAGCTTGTCTTAAAGCAGAATGCATAAGAAATACTTGCAAATTTATACACAGTAATGTGATTATATTTTCACAACAGCACAGTTTTGCTTCAAAATCTATTGCAGAAATTTGCTTTGTGAATTATTACTTTTTTCAGACCTATACCATGAATAGCGTTTGCCAAATGCTAGGGTTTTTTAACTGCTTCCCCAAAGGGCAGGTTGGTAACTCTCCAAGGATTAGAGCCACAAAGACAATGAAGGGAGTGGAGCATCTCCCTGACGAGGAAAGGCTGAGGTAGCTGGGTCTTGTTAGCTTAGAACAAAGGAAACCTCATTAATGTGGATAAATATGGAAAATCCAGGTGTCAGGAGGAAGGAGCCAGGCTTTGCTCAGTGTCATCCAATGACAGGACAATTGAAGGGGCAATTGATGTCAGCTGAAACAGAGGAGGTTGCACATAAAGATGAGAAGAAACTTCTTCAGGGTGAGGGTGATAGAGCCCTGCAAGGGGCTGCCCAGGGTGAGCTGTGGAGTCTCCATCTCTGGAGACATTTAAAACCTGCTTGGACATTCTCTTGTGTGATTTGGTCTAGGTGATCCTGGTGTGGCAGGGGAATTGAACTGGATGATCTTTTGTGGTCCCTTCCAACCCCCCAGCATTCTGTGATTCTGTGAGTTCAGAGAGATAGCACAGAACAAAATTCATTTGCTGCCCAGGCATTGAGTGAAGGATGAATTCCAAGCAGTCATGGGAACTGCTGACAGCAGATTGCCTGGGAACAACATGTTTGGTGATGTTGGGATTTGGCTTGTACATGACACTGAGAATATCCTGAGTTTAAGAGTAGTGAGAGTCCCTCAGCACCTGCCGTTGCATGGGGCACAGCTGTCTTGCCCAGGCCAGCAGTGCTCAGGAGACAGCTGCAGCAAATGCTGGAATTGTCTCTGCTGTGAATGATGAACAACTCAAAGCCTCACAGGTCATCATTTTTTAAAATTACACATAGTTGCTTGTAGTTTTATAGCAAGGACTTGTCTGACTCTCCTGATTTATATGACAAAGCTTTCCTGTGTTTTATTTGCCAAACCATGACCTTTCCCTGTGACTTTCTGCTTGTGTTTTTTCAAGCCTTTTCTTATTTATTTACCATATATATGTTCTGCCACAAGATGAGTTGCAGACTGTTGGGAGAGGACACTATAATGTCACAAGGGAATTGCCAGCTTTGAATTCGGTGGAGAGACTGGGTAATGTTTGCTGGAGATTGAATAACCAGGTACAGAATTAAAATGGTGAAGAAAAATATTAAGCAACTCCTGCTCTGTAAATGAGAGTCAGCTGGTAGGGGAAGAAAACAGCTCCAGAATATACAAGTCTATATTATACTGTAAATACACCAGGGATCTCAATTAAGGTTGCTCAGGAAGTCTTGCTTGACAGTTTGCTTTGAATGTGTGATTTTTGTACATTTAATGCTCTTTCAGATCAGTGGTTTCTGAACTAGTGTGTGTTTTCCAAAGCAGGATATAATAGACTTGCTTCGGGGGGAACCTGCGAGCAACTGTGAGATCCATTCAGCTCACGCAAGCACTGATCTCACAGGCTGCTGAACTTGCTAATAGAGAAGCCGGAGCTGTGCTGGAGGCCAGTCTGACCAACACTGCTGAATGCAGGTCTTTGGGAGAGGACCGGTCATGTGCTCTGTGATTGCACCTGGTTACTGCTGAGCAGAGAAATCTCCTACTGAATTTTTTCAGCCAGTTGGTTGTTCTTACAAATCTGTTTTGTAGGCAGTATTAGGAGTGGAAGGTGGAGGTGAAATGGATTTGCTGTGTAGACCTTTGGCAGTGGTGGCAACCCCATGGTTAGCATAGCCAAACCATGGCTGCTTCTGCTACTGCTCCATCTGGAGACAGTTTAAAAAAAAAACCCACCCTTTTGTGTGGTGGAAGATGGAGGCCTGGATTGTCCCTACCTGCACAAATGCAGCAGTTTAAGGTGATGTCAATGTCACAGCTTTGGCAAGATGTGGCTGGGCAGAGCCCAGAGGTTTTTATGCCTGCAGGGCATCAGTTTTCCAGTACTCTGCAGTGTCAGGTACAATGCACTTAGCCACAACTGTGGTGGTGTTTAGTGGTGACCTAGTCCTCTCTTTGTGAATGTCCATCTTTTAGCTGGAAAGGTCATAAGGAGTTATACCCTTCAAGTCACTAACTACAGAATTCTACTACCACGGAACAATAGAGAATACCAAAGAAGTGTTGTACCAGCACCAAGTCTTGTGGTAATGGTTGACTATTCTTATTTTGGTTTACTTTTTGTAAACTGGCATTTTGAAACCAGGTGCCAGGGGAATTGCTTTGTCAATATTTTACCCTGATGCATCTTGTTCAGTGTAAGTTGAAGTTAATTGTAATTTTCTTCCCCCACCCACAAAACCAATTACAATTCTGTTAAATTCTGTTATGTATTTAGAATTAATGCTAATAACTGTGTCCCCTTTTCCAGATAAATATTCCATATAGCACACAGGTATTCTACTTACCCCAGGCTTATGCATAGGTAGAAGTTACATCAAATTTTATTAAATCCCTCTAGACATTTGTTAACAGAATTTTACCTTTATGTCCTTAATTTCAGTTAAATGTGGCTACATTGGTGGACTCTAATAAATTTTCTCACTGCACATAATTGAAATACTGCAAAATCAAGGTGATGCAAGTGCAGTTGAGTGGGCTTTTTCCCCCTTGAGTTTTATCCTGAGATAGTGATATTAGTTTAATTTAAACATTTCAAATGTGTTAAAACAGCAAAAGAATAACAGAATATCAGGGATTGGAAGAGACTTCAGAAGATCATCCAGTCCAATCCAATCCTGCCACAGCAGGATCTCCTAGATCAAGTCTCACAGGAACATATCCAGGCGGGTGTTAAATGTCTCCAGAGAAGGAGACTCCACAACCTCCCTGGGCAGCCCCTTCCAGGGCTCTGTCATCCTCACCATGAAGAAGTTTCTTCTCATCTTGATGTGGAACCTCTTATGTTAAGATGATAAGCTGACACCCGGTGCCCCTTGTCCTATCAGAGCAGAGCCTGGCTTCTTTCTCCTGACACCACCCTTTCCATATTTATGAACATTAATGAGGTCACCTCTCAATCTCCTTTGTTCCAAGCTAAAGAAACCCAGTTCCCTTAGCCTTTCCTCATCAGGGAGATGCTCCACTTGCTTCATCATCTTTGTGGCTCTGTGCTGGACTCTCAAGCAGTTCTATGACCTTCTTGTGGACATAGAACCTGTGGTGAAAATGAAGATGATGAGGGAAGGGATCAGGAATCCACTCATGTAAAGAATGAGGCTCCTACCTGGGCTTTGAATACCAGGTAGTATTTGTACACCTTAGGTGTTCTGAGAGGACTGACTACTGTGTAAAGGACAGGTTATGTACTCTTTTTCCTCCAGACTTTTGTGTTTGTTTATATTTTAGGGTAAGAGCTGGTTAGAAATTGAGTGGTTGAAAAGCACTGGCCACTGAAACTGGGCATGGATCTCCAATGTCCCTTGAGCTTGAGGATGCTTGGTTTTCTTAATAACACAGAACACATATATATGCAAGCCCCCGAGTTTATCACTTCCAAAGGTATCACAGCTTGTCAGGCTGCCATTAATTGTTCCTTCGTACCACTGTCTGCTCTACTGCCTCACCCCAGCACCTCCTCTGGCCCTGAGGGACACACGGAGTGCTGAGGTGGAATTTGTCCTCATTATAAAGTATTGATTCATACAAGCAAGTAAAAAGGAAAATGCTGAAGGCTTTTTGTAAGATAGCACATCTGTCAAACTCTGCGGGCTTCCAAGATTCATTCTTTGTTTTGACAGAGCATAGCTCCTCAGTAGGTTACCTTTTTGTTTTGAGTAACCTAAGTACTAAGCCCTCAGCCCTGAGTACTCTTCATTCAAGTGGAGTATGGTTTTGAGAGGACTGTGGTGTGAACTCCCTGATAAGGAGTCTTACTCACCAGTACGGAAGATTTTTTTCAATTCCATTTTTTGGCCGGTATGTAAACCTTGGGATTTCCCTTTTGCTTTTAATGTGGTTAAACAAAATGTGAATGAAGTTTGCATGAAGATAACCACCTATAAAATTGCCATCTGCTCCTAAAGTGATTAAAAGTGACCTAAATATTGATGTAAGGAAAAATTTAAGTGTCCTGAGGTCTGTGTCCATGTTGGAGATTCATAGAATAGTGCAGGTTGGAAGGGTCCAACCTCCTCCAAAGGTCATGCACTCGAACCCCCCTGCAGTGAGCAGGGACATCCTTAACTAGATCAGGTTGCCCAGAGCCTTGTCCAGCCTTCCCTTAAATATCTCCAGGGATGGGGCCTCAACTGCCTTCCTGGGCATGCTGTTCCTGTGTTCAACCCCCCTTCCCCCCCAAGAACTTTCCAATATCCAATTTAAATCTACCCTATCCCTGTCCCAGTCTCTCTTAACCTTTCCCCTCTGTCCTAGGACTTGTTGTTGCATGGGTCCATTTAATCTTTATCCTGTCCTGTCTCGTGCTAAAGGCAATGTACCACAGACCTGAGTTTGGCGATCAGCAGTGATGGCAGACTTGTAACAAACCTGTGTGGAATTCCAGTGCTTTATGGAGGCTGCTCTTGACCTTCTCACAGTCAAGGAGCTGAGGGAAGCAGCTTTTCACATTAACCACCAGGCAGTGGGTATCGGGTAGGAGAGTGGTGATCCCAAAGGCACTGAGATAAAGGAACTACTCCTTGGTGTAGCATGCAAGCTTCCTTTCAGCCAAACAGTTTGGCTCATGAAAGCACTCAGCATGATCTCTGTCCTACTCAGATACTCCGAGAGCTGGTGGCACACTGAACCATTCATGTGGCAAATTAAAAAGACTGGTGGACAGATGATACGGTTCCAGGAACTCAATAAAACTTATTACCTGCGAGACTGATCTTTCTATTTCAGCAACATATGTGCTGGCACTTTTGCAACAGCAGGAATAATTAAGAAAAAAATTACAATTTAATATTTTGAGGGTTTTTTCTAAATAGAGTAAAAGAAGTCATTTCTACTTCAATATATGCAGGATTAAGTGGAAATCTTCCCTCCATTGCCTCCCCAAGAAGATGTGAACTTCCTAATCAAAGTCACACTTGTGAAGCTTAAATGAAGATGGTGGTATGAATATATTATGGTAAAACCTTGAGAGGGCTGAAGTAAGCATGAGTGATTTGTCTTGTGTTGACAGGGTTATGAATTCATGAGTTTAATCTGGAAAAGAGCCTTGGTTTGTTTGGACGTTAATGGCAGCTGGGAATCACACTGTTGGTAGATTCATAGGACAGTCCAGGTTGGAAAAAGCCTTTAAGATCATTAGGTCTCAGTAAGGTCTTTTCAAGGTGGTTTTAAAACAGAGCGAGTGCTGTCATGTATCTGTGCATGCTTTTGTCCTCAAACTGGTTGGTGTTGATTGTGGTCCTCCAGGAGACATTAAGGAAAACCTTCAAATCTAGCAGAGCCCTGAATAAGAGCAGGTTTAGGTTGAATGCTGAGGTAAGGATGATAAGCAACCACGTAGTACAGGGTCTACTTTAAGAGTACTTGTCTGCTTCTTCTGCTAGTTTTCTTCTGTGTGAAGCTGAGGCACCAGAGAGAGCTGAAGAGATGATGATCTTTCTCTTGCGTTTTGAGTGTGTATTTGGAAGTTCAGCCTGGAATAGGAGCACCCACTTAAGCACCAAAACCAGATTTGGATCTAGTAAGAAGTGTGTCTAAGGTTGTGAACAGAAGCCACCATACCTCTTTCTGTACTTTTTTCACAAGTGAATCTCCGATAACTCCTTGGAGTTGAACTTGCAGGCTGTCTGCCATGGAAACCTGCAGAGGCCAGCTGGCAGCCTCACAAGTATTACATGCATCCTCCTGTTTCTGGGATCATTTCAGTCCATTTTAACACCTTCTTTTAATTTGTGGGTGGGACGGAGTGGTAGATATTCACTGCTCTGTACCAGAAATCTTACTTGGGTAGCCCTATAATTGGGATTTGCAATGTACTTTTAGATACACACATACCCTCCCCCCCCCAAAAAAAAAAAAAGAGCTGGTTTTGTATGTGATAGGCTTAGGCCCATGTTGGAGCACAAGCTTCTTCACAAGTCAGTTCAGAATATAGACCTTAAAATCAGTAGGTAATTAAAACTCTAGGCAGAATTCTCTTTATTTCCATTTCTACTTGCAGCAGCATTGCATGTACCAAGACAACTTCTCATTATACACTACTTCTGTTTCAGCTTTGTGATGCCAGCAGCACAACTGTGTATGTCCTTCAACTTCTTTTACTTCCCTCTGAACCAAGGAACTTCAAGAAACAGTTTGAGCTAATGATGACCATGTAGTAGTAGTGACTCTGCATTTCTGGTAGCTCTCAATTATACACATAAAATTATTTTGGGATGTTCCTTTTGTTCTGTTCCCTTAGCTTTCTCCCCTTGGTTGCTTTTATTGTCTTTGGAAGGATATATTTCCTTCATCTGACTGCTGGGAGGGTCTTCAGTGCTGGATGTGATTCTTTTTATAGTCAGTTCTGCTCTTCAGCAGAATTGCAGATGGAGTAATTGCTGTGCACGCGGCACCCTCTTCCTTTGTTACTGCCCTGACAGGTTGCTTTTTGGTTGACTTGACTTTGAAGTCCCGAGTTCTCATTTCTAAGAAATCTGTTGTGGTTTTCTGGCATTATTTCTTCTGTGTTTATGAAGCTTTCCATTCATAGTCACTGCCTTTCACTGAGAGAGATTTGGGGTGTTATAAATAATAAAACAGAACGAGACAGATCTATTCCTCGTTCAGTTGAGCAAAGCTCTTGGGAAGCAGCATTTTTATTAATTCTCATCTTTCTGCGGGTGACACAAGACAGGGGGATGGACACGCATGGTTAAGGGAATGGCATTGCTGTGTTTGCGTTGGGTTTGTCCCGGTGTGTGTTTGTGTTGGACAGAGATTGGCGTGAGTTTTCCAGCTCTCACACAGGATTACTGTGGAAGCAGCTCATGTCTGTTAGTTGTGAACAGATGGTAATGCATTATTTTTGGCAGGGGAAGGAAAAGGAGACCTGACATTGCATATGAATAGGCATCTCTGGGGATTGTCCTACCAATATGAGGATGCAAAAGTAAAAGCAGAATGAAACCTACCTGAAGTTTTGCAGCCTGCTGTGTAGAACTTCAGTCACTTCTGGCTTTATCCACTGCTTCTTGGAAGCTCTTCAAACATAGGGTGATTGTACAAACAGTAGGGCTGATGAGCACATGGTTTTCAGCTAGACAAAAAGATACTGTTTGCAGTTTTTGGAGCAGCATTATAAATGGGTAGGTAGATGGACGGTAACTTGCAAGATAAACATAAGGACTGGCTTGAAAATAGTAACATATGTCATTGGGGTTCTTATTATTAGCGTGGTTGGAACCATAGTGTATTTCACATTGTTTTACCATAGACAAAAAGACCTTTTTTGACATGGAAATTACAGTCTGTGAGTGGGGAAGCATCAGGAGATGCTGCTGTGGTAAGGTCAGTGCAATAATTGCTCGAATCACAGAATTACTGAGGCTGGAAAAGACCTTTGAGATCATCCAGCCCAGCCTGTGACCTAACATCACCAGGTCAGATGGATGAGGGCACTGAGTGCCACATCCAGTCTTTTCTTAAGCACCTCCAGGGATAGGGACTCCACCACTGCCCTGGGCAGTCCTTTCCAGGATCTGATAACCCATTCCATGAGGAAGGGCTTTCTAACATCCAAGCTAACCCTCCCCTGGCGCAGCTTCAGGCTCTGCCCTCTTGACCTGGTGCTAGTTGTCTGGGAGAAGAGCCTGACCCCCACCTGTCTACAACCTCCTTTCACGTAGTTAGAGAGCGTGATAAGGTCCCTGCTGAGTCTCCTCTTCTCCAGGCTGAACAATCCCAGCTCCCTCAGCGTCTCCTCATCAGACTTTCCCTCCAGTCCCTACCTCAGCCTCATTGCTTCTGGGGACTTGCTGAAGCCCCTCAATGTCTTTCTTGAAGCAAGGGGCCCAGAACTGCCCCCAGTACTAGAGGAGAGGCCTCATCAGTGCCCAGTACAGGGGGAGAATTACATCTCTAGTCCTGCTAGGCACACTTTTGCTGATCCAAGCCAGGATGTCATTAGCCTTTCATGTCACCTGGGCACACTGCTGGCTCCTATTTAGCCAGTTGTTGACCAGTGCTGCCAGGTCCCTCTGTGCCAGCTGCTCTCCAGCCACTCATCCCCCCAGTCTGTAGCTCTGCTGAGGGTTATTGTGGCCAAAATGTAGGACCCTGCCCTTGGCCCTGTTAAACCTCTGCCCATTGACCCAGCCTGTCAGTGGTGACTGTTGAGACTCCAGATGAGACCTGTACTTGGAGAGGAGCCCAGGGTGTGCAAGGTACTATGGATGTGAATCAAAAACTGAGGCACAGGCTATACAGCTGAGGATAGTTGCAGACTGAAGAGGTGTTGGGTTGTTGGGAGTAAAGATCTGAGTTTTGTTTTAAATATACAGACTTTGTGCTGAAAACGTTAGCATCTACTGGAACTACGAAGTAGGCTAATTCTTCACCATAGGGAGCTTTGCGATTCCTGCATCCATCTACCACACATACGTTCTTCTGCATATTCAGTCAGTGTTCAGCTTCCAGTCCAGATCTCGGGCTGTGTGAGGAGGACTGTAACACAGCTCCTAATTATCTGCAGAGGAAATTGCACAAGGCTCTGTGGTAAGGACCACCATGGGAGTGAGGAAGTCAAAGCAGGTGATCTGAAATTGGCGTTGCTGAGCAGTCAGAGTGAGACCTGTCAGCATGTGGAGGAAAATCTGAGGAGCTCAAGGATTTCAAGACCTGTATCCTGGCTGAAGTGCGGTGCTCTAGATTCATGTCATCCATTACTGAACTCAGAGTACAGGGTAACCATCCTCTGCCATATCTGCTCACCTCTGTGGATGTGAAGGATGAATCAAGACAGAAAGCCAAGTATTAGAGATGTATGTTTTCTTCATTTAAGGACATGCATTTGTCTTTGAATAGCAGTCATTCACGATCCCAACTGCACTCTGCCAGACAGAGGAACTGAGGATTTGGGGAGGGAGGGGAAAGGAGAAATCTCTTTGAATTCCTGAGCAGAGTCCAGTCTGGGCTTTCAGAGGCAAGTGATTGCTCTCCAGTGCAAAGCCTAGGAGATTTGGACGTGTATGTGCTGCCTGAGTTTCTGTAGTTTCTTAGTTGCCTGGCCTTTATTTGTTGAAATAAAACTTGACTTGCAGAGGAGTTTCTTGGATGCGTTTTTAATGAGTTGTTCTACGGTTGATAGGACTCAGTGTCTTCTGCTCAATACTGTGGATTTTTGTCAAAAAAAGAGTATTTGACAACGCTTAGTGGTTTTGAAAACATTTACACATTGATTACATCTTCTGGTTTTAATTGTGAATATCTTACAGAGGTAGGTTGGGTTTGTTTTAAGTCACTGCTGCTTCTTTCACAAAGCTGATGTGGTAGCGAGTGTTTGCAGGTCGGATCAGACTAATTAAGTGCTAGTGCACAATTGTATCTGAGTGTCTGAAAAGGTCAGCCCTGAGGTTTGCATTTTAGCTTTCTCCTGAGTGAGTAATGGCATCATATCTCATTCTCCACACTAAGAAGTGCTGCTGTTACCAAGCCTGGTCAATTTAATGACGCTGCTCTGAGCAGACATGTGAACAAGGGTTGTACTGTGGGTAAAAACTTGGCTCCTCCTGAGCAGAACACTTAAATGTAGCCCCAGGTAGTCTGTGCAGGTGTCTGCATTAGCCTTTGACACAAGCGTGCTGTTGCCTTCTAATTCCCTTGGTTTTAATGTAATGTAGTGGATCACTGTATCCATCGCTAAGCTGAGATGGTAAGAAATAATCACAGACTGTTAGGGATTGGAAGGGACCTCAAAAGATCATCCAGTCCATTCCCCCTGCCACAACAGGATCCTCTAGATTCAGTCACACAGGTACATGTCCAGGTGGATTTTAAACATATCCAGGGAAGGAGACTCCACAACCTCCCTGGGCAGCCCTTTATATAATTCCTTTATGTTTTTACAGTGTGCACAATGAAAAGATCTAAACCAGAAACTTGTGTTTCCAGTCTTGTGGAATGACAAAAAGTGTGCATTCTAAGAAACTACAGCACTGTAAGCTCACAAAGATGAGATCTTGGCGTGTGTTCATGTCTGCACTGGTTGTGGATTTAGTGATAAAGTTTCCAGTTTCAGGCTTACCCTCAAGTCCAAAGGGGCTCAGGATGGCTTGCGACAGTCGTATCCTAGCAGCTGAAATATCACTGGGGGGG